>VXBP01004084.1:467210-538867 GCA_013400115.1 Rhinopomastus cyanomelas | reverse complement strand
AGTTTGTCTGCGAGGATGCTGTGCGAGACCGTGTCAAATGCCTAGATAGACTCAGGACAGACTCAGCCTGCTTTGAGATGCTGAGGTAAAGCAAGTCTATGTAAACACGATACTGCAATACCTGCTGGTTGTGGACCTAGGGATGACCAGTGACATTTTGTGTGTTATCTTATCCTCTGGTAAATACGAAATAACCCCTCAAGCCTTAGTCATGCACAGGGATCCAGGAAGGACTGCGAACAGAAAAGTAATCAGCATGGAGAAGAATGGCACAGTATGATTTTATCTTTAATCACAGAATGATTAAAGAATACTCTTTCTATCCCTGCCCCAGTGGTAAAAGGGTGTCTGGGCAGGACTACTCAGAAAGAGGAAGGAGCATATGGAGCCTCCCTGCATGTCTTGAGGTGAGGGAAATAGTGTCAGTCAGAAGAGGACAGTGTTTCTCCTCTGTTCTTCAGTGAGGAGGGGAATAGAGCTGTCTGCCTTGGCTCCATCTGGAGCCACAGACTTTATTCTCAGAGAAGAGGGAAAATATTTTCTCCAGAGGTACTTAAATTCATCTCTCACCCACAGCTGAAATTCAGCAGATGCAGAGAACAGCTCCCATGCAGGCAAAAATCAGGTGCAAAAGAGACTTCTGAAATCTCTGCTTTGTCACCAGCTGATGGTTCTGTCTGTTGTGCTTTTCTTTGACTTTTTTGTCCTTTTTTTTGTCTTTGTTAAATAGTTTTGGCCAAACTTATTGATCTTCTGCACAAGCAGATATGAAACGGGTAAATTTCCTTTAAAATTACCTTTAAACAGCTCAGGATATTATATCTACACATTTTATCTCAGTATAGTCATGGCATTTATGTTTTGTAACTCACACTCATCTACATATAGTATGAAATTGAATTACAGGAATTCATACGACACTGGCTTTGAGTACTGTTAAAAAAACTGTAGGACACTCTTACTCAGCTACCTCCTACCCAAAGCATCAGACTCGGTGTGACTACAACAATTTCACTTTGAAATCTTTTAAATGCTTGTGGAAATTGAGACAACATCCTTGGTGATAACTTCCACAGAAACAAATACTGCCTGGGTCTCTTTAGCTTGGAAAAGAGGAGACTGAGGGGTGACCTCATTAATGTCTATAAATATTTGAAGGGTGGGTGTCGGGAGGATGGAGCCAGGCTCTTCTCAGTGTCATCTAGTGATAGGACGAGGGGCAATGGTTGTAAGCTGGAACACAGGAGGTTCCACATCAATATGAAAAGGAACTTCTTCCCAGTGAGTGTGACAGAGCACTGGAACAGGCTGCCCAGGGGCACTCCAGTGGAGTCTCCTTTTGTGGAGACGTTTAAGACCCACCTGGATGTGTTCCTGTGTGACTTGGTCTAGGTGATGCTGCTGTGGTGGGAGGATTGAACTAGATGATCTTTCGAGGTCCCTTCCAATCCCTAATTATTCTGTGATTCTGTGATCCATGAAAATTACAACAGAGACCATTCCTTTACTCTTAGATTTCTGTAATCACAACTCCAAGAGGCCTTTTGTACATCAAGGTAATGATAATGCTGGAGAGTCCTACCCAGAAAGCAGTTTCTACCCTTCTGTTGGTTCATTTAAGAGCAGTGCCAATACCTGATAGCTCTCTCTATTGTATCTGTGTACTGTGTACTTATCTCTCATCCTGAATCAGAGCCTTGTATTATTTCATTTAATTTTGGAAGGCCTTCCCAACGACCTGTCAGATATTTAGAGAATGTGCAGCACACTTGCAATGATACGGGTTGCTTATTTATTTAACTGTTGAAAGCCTCTTCAGGCGCTCCATATCTCTTTCTGTGTGTGTGAATTACAAGACCTTGAATAATGATGGTGTTATTTAAATTGTGCTGTGACACTACATAATGCTGAGAAGTCATTTTCTACAGTTCACTATTCCCACAGTCAATGGTGCTTGACTTGATTACCAGTGCCTCATAGCTAGAGGAGATATGGGCAATGTTTTAAATTTGTTAAAAATCGGTTAGATAAAATTGTCTTGAATGAAATAGGGTAGGTTGGAGAGCCAATTCCTTATGATAGTTCCCTAGATGAGTCTTAATTGTCAGGCATAAAATATCTGCCACGGATTACATTTTTGTATAAAAAATAAAAGAGTAAAGGAGCAACTGAGTGTTCTACCTGATCTCTGCCAAATGATACCAGGGGAGATGAGCCTGGTCTTACATCTTGCCTTATGTTCCTGAACCCTAGTTCAGGACAGCTATTGTTAAGGAAATGTTGTGTCCCTACTTATCCCTCCATGGGTAAGGTAAAGATGAGCAAAGAGAGAAACTCTTAGTATCTACTAATGCCTCGTGTCAGCTCATGAGGCTGCAATAATGGTTGTCAGTAGTACTGGAAGCTGTCAGCTTGCTACTGGGAAAAAGGAGAAAGTAGAGAACATCATGCCCAATGCTGGGCTGAGCTACCTTCAGGCTGCAATACTGGCACAGCTTCACTGCACTGGGGTATAGCAAGTGTCCCAGTATAGTACTCAGTTTTCCTGGCAAAACTGCTCTTACCCTGTACTATCAATTTGCTCAGTCATGGAACTTTGACTTGCCCAGCAAAGTTACTGTGTGTATTGTCACGACTCCTCCATGTAAGGAGTGTTTGCCTACTGTAGCATACAGCAATCCTGTGTGTGGCTAGTGCAGCATACAGCATTGCTATGTGTGGCTAGTGCAGCATACAGCATTCATGTGTGGTAAAGCTCTGCCAGGTTGACTTACAGATCCAGGAGCCTGGAAAGGGGCAAACAAGGCTCTCTCTGACCAGCACAGTTACTAAAGCCTGGTTTGCTAGAGGCTGTGTGCTCCTTTTCACCCAAACGTCAGTCTAGCTGGTGGGTTCGGCGCCTTCCCTTAGCCAGCACGCTGTTCCCAGGCAGCGTGTGAGCTGTAATGTCTGAGCTGCCTTCACTTTCCACAGTTACTCTCCTTCATTAAAATCTGTAGGAGTTTCATAGTTGGGAAGCTCCTACCTTGAGAATGTAAAGGTGGTGCTGAAGCACAGCTTTGGTAAAGGTCAAGGCAGGATCAAGCTGAATTGTTGCTGAAATTGGTTCATCTCTACAGTAGCTTCAATTTAAATGAATTTTCTGGGGAGCAATACAAATTTTTGCTGGAAACCTTGTGACCAAGTGGTTATGAGTTTTCAGGTTTCACATCTATTTCCCAGGGCTGAGTGAGATGCTGCCAGCCAGGGCTGGTTGCTTCCACTTACATATTTCCTTCCTTTTCAGGTACAGGCAAGAGACATTGCTTGTGGTGCAGCTGGTTCTGATACCCTCCCCCTTGCCATACATGCACAGAGAGGGTTTAGTTCATTCTTCTGTTCCATGAACCAAAGATAATCCACAGAGTCTTCTTCCCACACCTTTTTGATCAATTTAAATATCTAATGAGATATTGATAAAATGGAAAAAAAGAAAGAGAATCTTTATTTCAAGACACTAGAGTTCTTGTGACATGGATTTGAGGTGGTTTGTGATCAGTCGCTTTTAATTTGTCTTGATTCATGTGAAAGTAATTTGAATCCACATTAGTATTCTGTGAACTGATCATTAACACTTTTCAACTGATTTAGTAAACACATATTGCTTCCAAAATAAATAGAAGCAGGAAAGGAGTACAGTTAGTGTAGCTGAGGCATGAAAACATACACATTAGCATGCAAGGCAAAGCCCCAGTGCTGAAATGGGGCAGCACATCAAAGTTATTTTTCTAGCTGCTTTTTTGCAGCTCCAGATGACCCCTAAAAAAATAGATGGAACATTCTAAAATGCCTCTTTTAGTAAAGCTGCTTCATACCTCACCTTAAAATGGTGTTCTGACTGCAATAAATCGCAGAATCATAGAATCATTACGGATTGGAAGGGACCTCGAAAGATCATCTAGTCCGATCCGCCTGCAACAGCGGGATCACCTAGACCAAGTCACACAGGAACCTACCCAGTTGAGTCTTGAATATCTCCAGTGACGGAGACTCCACAACCCCCCTGGGCAGCCTGTTCCAGTGCTCCATCACTCTCACCTGAGTTCCTTCTCAGGCTGATGTGGAACCTCTTATGTTCCAGCTTACACCCATTGCCCCTCGTCCTATCACTAGATGACACCGAGAAGAGCCCAGTGCCATCCTCCTGACACCCACCCCTCAAATATTTGTAGACATTAATGAGGTCACCCCTCAGTCTCCTCTTCTCCAAGCTAAAGACACCCAGCTCCCTCAGCCTCTCCTCATCAGGGAGGTGCTCCACCTCTTTTATCATCTTTGTTGCCCTACGCTGGACTCTCTCCAGCAGCTCCACATCCCTCTTGAGCTGAGGAGCCCAGAACTGGACACAATACTCCAGGTGTGGTCTCACCAAGGCAGAGTAGAGGGGGAGAAGAACCTCTCTCGATCTGCTAACCACCCCGCTTCTAATCCACCCCAGGATGCTGTTGGCCTTCTTGGCCACAAGAGCACATTGCTGGCTCATAGTCATCTTGTTGTCCACCAGGACCCCCAAGTCCCTTTCCCCTACACTACACTCCAACAGGTCAGTCCCCAGCCTATACTGGTACCTAGGGTTGTTCTTGCCCAGATGCAAGACTCTGCACTTACTCTTGTTATAGCTCATTAGATTTTTCTCAGCCCAGCTCTCCAGCCTGTCCAGATCTCGCTGAATGGCAGCACAGTCTGCGGGGGTGTCGGCGACACCACCCAGCTTTGTGTCATCAGCAAACTTGCTGACAGTGCATGCCAATCCCTCATCCAAGTCATCAATGAATAGATTGAACAGGACCGGTCCCAGCACCGATCCCTGGGGCACTCCACTAGATACAGGCCTCCAACTAGACTCTGTCCCATTGACCACCACTCTCTGACTTCTACCCTGTAGCCAGTTTACAATCCACCTCACTACCCGAAAATCTAGGCCACACTGCCTCAGTTTGTCTGCAAGGATGCTGTGAGAGACCGTGTCAAATGGCTTTCTTAAGTCAATATAAATTACATCCACGGCTCTGCCATCAATGAGTTAGCACAGTTCCTCTGAAAATATTGTGTGGTCAGAACAAGCTGAGGTGCATATCTTCCAAGGGGTTTGACTCTGCAATACTCTGCGAGACATTTGCTCAGCCCTGTTTGGCACAGAAGGCTTCCTCTCTAGGGACCGAGTCTCTGTGCATCCCAGATGAAACTGGGGCCAGCTCTGATCCAGAAGCTGCAGAGCCATAGTAACACATTGTTATGTCCAAAGCATTAAGGCAAAAAGCATGAGTGAACCCTTCATCTCTTCCTCAAAGTCAAGGGAAGCGCCCTTTTTCAGCAGTGGAGTCACCGTCCCTGGAGGTCTTTAGAAGTGGATGCGGTACTTAGGGGCGCGGTCTAGTGGTGAGCTTGCAGTGTTGGGCTGAAGGCTGAACTAGATGTCCTTGAAGATCTCTTCCAATCAAAGACATTCAGTGATTCTGTGAATATCAAATCTTATGATCCTCACCAGGCTGAGGCATGGAAAAAACTACTGAGTTTTTTCTACTGGGCCTGTCAATAGTGTTTTGAGTTTTCTGAGCATTCCCAAAATCATAAGCACGGAGAAAACCCTCAGACTCTTTGCTTGTCTGACTAGCAGCTCAGAGGCTCAGCACTGAAACTGCCTCTGTTTCTTGCAAGGCTCAGTCTAGGTGCTTCCTAAGTGTAAGTGATTAGCTGATACTTTGGGTAAAGCTGAGCATGGAGCACCCAGCCCCTACCCTGCACAAAATTCTGATCGGGTCAGTTTTATGAGAGAGAAGTGTTTGTGGCTGGGCAGGGATATATTAAGCCTTAGCTGGTACAACGTGCACAGCATGCCTCTCTGAAAGATCCAGAATGATTCCTTCACAAAAGCTGTAGGGTTGTGGTGCAGTGCAGCCCTCTGACAAGTCGCTTTGCATGCAGTGACCATGCAGAAGGACATCATACTTATGCTTCTAAGACTTCTGGAGTGGTCCCCACACTGCTAGAATTGACAGTGTTTCAGGAGTTACAGGATGGATGCTGACAGCAGCCCAGAAACATTTAGCATAGCTCACGGAAAGAAGTGTAAAGGTGCCAGTCTCCTTTACTAACTGGTGAACCAGTTCAGCTTATACCACCTGCCACAGACTCAGCCATGCTAGGACAGCCAGCCTCTCCTTACCTTTGGATTCATCCGGGCCAGAAAGGTAATGAGAAGATTTGAATTCAACCTCCCGTCACACGCTGGGAGAAGGATTCTGCCTTGAATCTGCTTCTGCTTAGACTCTGTTACTGTAATATTTTATACAAGCTCTTGTAGAAGTGTTGTCAGCCTCTGCAGTGCCCCACATTGCTCCGTGTTCTCTGTCAAATCTCTCCAGGCCAGTGTGACCACAGCATGGCATATCCCAACGAGGATGATGAAGGAAGTGGAGCACCTCCCTTATGAGGAGAGGTTGAGGGAGCTGTGTTCTCTTTACCTTGGAGAAGAGGAGACTGAGCGGTGTCTTCCCAGTGAGGGTGACGGAGCACTGGAACAGGCTGCCCAGGGTGGTTGTGGAGTCTCCTTCACTGGAGACGTTTAAGAGCCGCCTGGATGCGTTCCTGTGTGACTTGGTCTAGGTGATCCTGCTGTGTCAGGGGGATTGGACTAGATGATCTTCTGAGGTCCCTTCCAATCCCTAATGATTCTGTGACTTCGTTAATGTCTATAAATAATTGAAGGGTGGGTGTCAGGAGGACAAGGGGCCAGGCTGTTCTCATTGTCATCTAGTGATAGGACAGGGGGCAATGGTTGTAAGCTGGAATATAGGAGATTCCACATAAATATGAGAAGGAACTTCTTCCCAGTGAGGGTGACAGAGCACTGGAACAGGCTGCCCAGGGTGTTTGTGGAGTCTCCTTTTGTGGAGACGTTTAAGAGCCGCCTGGATGTGTTCCTGTGTGACTTGATCTAGGTGATCCTGCTGTGTCAGTGGGATTGGACTAGATGATCTTCTGAGGTTCCTTCCAATCCCTAATGATTCTATGAAATATTTCCCTTTCTGCTCTAATGGAATCTTTCCTCCTTGGAGAAACTGAGCAACTTGTTTTGAAATTTTAAATTTGGGTTTCACGCTAAAGCAAAGGGGTTTTTTGCAAATACTGCAAACACTATTGCTGACTGGCAGCTACGGCTCAGCTGCACATATGGAAATTTTTTGTGGGGAGGCATAAAGTGCTTCTTGAAGCAGAGATGTGAGTTCACGTCAGATGAAAGGTGTGCGGGGGGTACCTTCTTTCTCTTTTTTTTTTTGCATTGCATTATAGAAAATGGTTCATTGTAGATTATAAATAACAATGATCTACACTGTGCTCCTGTGGATTCAACTCTAATTAGGAATGCACCAAGCTACCAAAACTGATGCGCCCAAGCCAGCTTCCTTAGGACTGCAGTCATCTTCTACATAAATACACCTTTAACCAACAGCATATAAAAAGAGCAATGATGACATCCAGAGGACAGATAGTTTAATCATAGGTACTGTAGGTATCCTCAGCAAATTTCCCAGGGATATATCCCTCACCTACTTTTTCTGTCTAAAGTCTGTTCCTATTAAATCAGTTATCGACAGCCTGCTGATTTCTTGTAATTCCTCGTTTTTATGAAGCTGACCTTGTAGAGGTGAGTGTTTCACCACCAGTGCAAAAAATTACATGTACAAGGTACATTTTTATTAGTTTCGTCATTTTTGTTCTCACAATTGTAGTGAGTTATCACCGAATCCAACTGAGAACCACTCCTCTCAGCTACTGGTAAACTCCAGGTTAATAGCTATCTGGCTTATTTCCCCTGGAAGTGCTCCTGCTGTGGAACCTTTCCGTATATGTAGGGTTTTATCTAATCTGTCTTAGTAACCTTCCGTACTCCAGTTTGGCTGTTATTTTTGGTTCTGATTTTGTTTGCAACTGCAAGAATCTTGGCCAGGTGCGCCATATGTAGAAGTCACTGTGCAGCAAATCCTCCCAGTTCCACAGAAACTCCTAATGGGTGGGTGTCTGTTTTATTGACAAATTTGAAAGAGATGCATTACCGACGCTAGTCTGTTAAGCACAGCTCTGCAATCAGAATTTAATTGAAGCATGTTACCTATAATAGGTTCAGATATTTTTGTTCTTCAGCATTTTATGAATTCAGAAACAGATGGGCTACGACCAGGAAGCAGTGGAGAACAGACTGGCGTAAAGCAGGTTGGCTCTCTGACAAGTGCAGGTACAGCTGTGGTATGTATTTTATTCAGCATGCCCACCTACTGGATCAGCAGCCTGCCCTACCAGCAATTCAACTACAACTGACTTAATGAAGAGTAGAAGTAAGCATGAATCCAGACTTTCCATGGATCATAATATTTGAGAACCCAGAAGAATCAACATGACGGAAATCATGCCAAGTATTTTTTTTCTCCACCTTTACATGCAGGAGCTAACAAAAGCTTTTTGAGGCGGGGGGTGGGACACACCACAGGCAAAACAGATTCAAACGATGGGCTATTGAAATATCCCCCTTTTGGTCTTTGCTAATGGCTTTTTAAAATTGAAGAAAACCTTCGCAGGTAGTAGCTTATAGCTTCAATCACTGTAATTGTTCCAAGGGACATGATGACACGCTGGCTAAGAGATCTAATAGCAAAAGGGAAATTGTATTGGTGACAGAGGGGACAGGTATTGAAGGTTTCATGCAAGAAGGAGACAAAAGGTATTTTTACTCCCATGTGCACCAGTCTTTGCATCTTTGCAAGTCCCATGGGGAAAGAAATGTCTGTGGCTAGAGAGATGATGGAAAATAATTCTTGATCCTAACATTCCTTGACTGGGAAGGTGGTGTTGGCCATTTTTATGAGTTTAAAAGAGATGCCTCTGTTTATTTGCATTCCTTATACAGCTGGTAGAATAATCTTGTGGTGGGGTATATTATACCCTTTTCATCTCTGTTTCTACATTTATGTAACGCCATACACTGTAACCTGCAGTAACCCACAGTAACCCATGAAGTGAATTTGGAAAAACAACAACCCATAATTATTTTATATGGTGATTGTCTGACTTGAAATATTGAGGTAATTATCAAGTTAAATTCCTATGATCCCTGCAATTTCTATGAAACCTGGAGATGTCAGTACTTGAGTTCTGGCATATCTCTTAAAGTAAAATTATACCACCTCAACCTAAGGTCGTAATTAAAGATGTGACAAAGCTAAGTGGAAAATGGCTGTATGATTGGAATGAAAAGCAGAGCACTCCCTGTAATTACAGAGGGTGCAAATTTAAACTCACCGGCCAGAAATGCCACCATCCAGGAGCCGCATACTGCAAAGGGGAAGCCTGGCGTGTGGGTCTAAGAAAAAGCCCACGGGACCACTTTGCTTTGGAGGGCAAATGGTTTCTCCCAGAGTGGAGCGCAAAGTCTGAATGAGAGGGTGTTTTACAAATGTAACTCTGCTGTGATTCCTGCTTGGGAGACTGAGAAGGCAAAGAAGGATTGTGGGATGTTTGCATAAATTACCTTTATTTGCATCTGGATTCCTCAGGACGGCTTTAAATCATGACTAAAAAGTATTTTAGGGGCTCTGCTGAGCAGCAGGATGTGCAGCCCGAACTGTACGTGTGAACGCACCTCTGAGTACGTACGTAGAGCTACAGTGTGAGCTTACATGGGGATGAGTGCTTGCCCTTGAAAATTAAATCCTGGAAGACTACGATGGTTTTAATGAACCTTCTACAGCCTTGTTTTAAGGATCCTTCCTTTGTTGTGCTGCAGGTGCTGTAGCTGTTGAAGCCAACGGGATTCACATGACAAAGACACAACCAGAGTGCCACATTGGGCCAGTAAAGCAAGGGGCTGCGGCTCAGAAGTCGCCTCACAGTGTAGCTGTGCTAGCTGAGCTGAACGTGCCATGGATCTTGCTTACATCTTGGACTCTGGAAGATTTTCTTTGCTCTCATTCTCTTGTCCAAGCTCCACATTTAACCTTTGAGGCAGTTTTGAATGTATCCTTTCATAAATCGTAGTCCAGTAGCACTAACCTCAGGCAGCTCTTTAGTGTTTTTGACTCCCTTCTCACACTGTTCCTCCTCAGGCCTCTGCTGGTCATTCTCATTTCTCTCCTGATGATTTTGTCACTTCTCTTCAATGTAAAGCTCAGGGGCTCTATGAGACTGTACACTGCCACTGTGCTTGTGATGTTGAGGCCTCTGCCTGATGCTACACTTCGCTTCATTTACCTTTCTCATTTCATTGCTTTCCCCATGTTCCAGCAGTGCTGCCCTACTATAGGGCTGACACACTGTCCATCAGATTCTGTCCCCTCCAGCCTCCACCAAAATATGTTACCTTTCATGTTGGCAACTCTCTCAAACGCACTAAATCTTCTGTGTCCTCTAGAATTTTTTCCGTTTGGCTTTAAATGTCCCCTAGCTGTTCCAGTGCTGAAAAAAACACCTCTGGACCTACCGATCCTTCACAAGCTTTTTAAAGCCGCTCTCTGGTATTTCTTCTGTCAGCATTTTTACAGCATTTCAAGACTAGTTGGTGTCACAAAAGGGAAGAAGATTTCACAGCGAGGGTAAAATACGACAGTCACTTCCATACAGTCTTCCTTCTGGAAAGTCACTTAAGTGGAGGGTGATGTTGGATGAAAGGGCTAAATGACGGATCTCTCAGATTTGTCCAGGCACAAAAATGTTCCTCAGCTGTAATTCAACTTTTTTTTTCAGATGGCAGGAAAAAATAAGCTTTGGGTGTGGGAAAAATAAAAGATGTAGTCCCATCAGCTCCTGAGGTACAGGCATGGTCTCATCCAAAACCTGCTGGAGTGGGCCCTGCTCTACCGTACTGGTATGTTTGGTGCCGAAGTGGCAAAGGGCGAGTGCCTGGGACACTGGCACCCACCTGTGTTGCCAGGTTCTGCTAACAGAAATGCTGTAATGGGATCTCCTGCATGAAATGAACTGCCCCAAGTGCTGGATAGGCTCCAGAGCAGTTTGAGCCTTGTGTCTCTTCTGAAAGTGGGTGTATCAGCTGCTCCTGCTAGATGTCTGTAGTGCTCAAAGTAAAGGTCAGAACTCTTCCTAAAAAGAGTTCAGTAAAGTGATTGGGGCAAAGTGCCTGACTAAAGGGATCAAAGCATCAAGGTGGTGTGATTTGAGCCCTGTGTTATTTTCATAACTGCCACAATTCTGCCTTCAGATCTCCACAGGTGTTTGCAGAGAAAGCAGGTGTTGAGCTGAGAAATTTGGCTGAGGAAAGCACTCACATACTCTGCTGAAGAGAACAAAACACGATCTTAAACAAGGAGAAGGTGAGATCTTCACCTTCAGAGCAGAACAGACCCAGGAGCATTTGTTAGAATCAGTGGCCAATTTGCTGGTTCTGACCTGAGCACAATCAGATGGCATCACTATGGGAAGAATGAGCAGTGCCTGCTCTCTGTCCTGGGTGCGCTCAGTCCAGCTGCCCACAGACTCCAGTGGGAGCTGGGAAAATTCAGCGGGGAAGTGCTGCATCTGAGATCAGTCTCTTCCACCTTCCCAGCCAAATAAAAAGCTCCCATTTTAAAGTAAAGGTCAGTGAGAGCCACACGTTGAACCATGTTGTCAGCTGCACCAGCAGTTGTGATTCTGAGCATCTTCCTCCTGCAGGGGATCATTCCTCCTGTCCATAAATGGGCTGGGGTGCAGGGTGTTGTCAAGCTGGAGCTGAGGACAGGAAGCAGACATCATACATACCTTGACAATTCGTGTTTCTGAGTACCTGCTGTCCAACAGCTGGAGCTAAGGAGGAGAAGGAGTTGTAATGGGAGACGATGTTTGTTGTGTGTACAAGGTAAAAGGGATCAGTTAATGTTTAACAGGGAAGGGTTTGCATGAGGCAGTGTGGTTATAGAGAGGAAGATACTGCCATGGAATCACCTGAAGAAGAAGAGTGTAAGAGTAGGTAAGAAGAAAACTGCAACAGAAATACTGTTTCCTTCTTCTCCTTTTGAGTTTGGTTTTTCATTGAATGAGTTGTGAACAGGTCACAAGAGCCAGAGGAAGTTCTATAGGGCTGGAAGTGCTTGCACCATCTCTTCCAGACAGTGTATGTCCTTGCTGGAAAAGATGCTGGAGAAATCACATCCTTCTGGATAGTGACTTAGGCCTGAAAGTGAGAATAATAGCTCTGACTCACTCACAGGCGGTAGTAGAGGGAGATTAATGCCAGGAGACATGGCCAATTCTCTTCCTTTGTGTCAATCTACTCCCAAAATAGAGCTCATGCCTGTTATTTCTCTTGGAGAGGAAAGAGAAAGAGCTGATATGAAACAGAGATAAAATCTGGAGCATAATTAAACTGGCATTTTTCACATCTTTATCATTGTCTTCTTTCTCTTCCCTCTTATGCTTCCATGTCTTGTTCTCTCTGAAGCCATTGCAAGGGAGATGGATGCTGAAGAAATAACAGCCAGGTCTGATGCCAAATAAGGGCTCCACATTTTGTCTGATACATGGCGAGATACGTCCAGGCGTTTTTGTTGTGTGTCTGATTGTATTCGACATTTTATTAGCAGCCCATCACACAGACACTCTGTTATTGTTACAGCTTCACATCATCTTTCAGTTCAGCTTCTGCGCTTTCCTCACACTTGCAATTTTAAATATTTAAAGTAATTGTGATTAATGCAACTGAGATTGCGGGAAATATTGCTCTGGCATTTTCTGTCACACCCATTTTCTTTAAGACCCAGCATTATAGATTGTGGGATGGGGGCAGGTACCTTTTTGTTGTTGAACTGACATTTCAATCCTCTCTTCAGTTCAGTGTGAACTACAGTTTCTCTTATCTCTTGGCTTTCCAGTGGACAAGCTGGGATGACCCCAGTTACATTCTTACTGAGCTCTCTGCCACAAGCGATGGTGGTTGACTCCACTTCTTTGTGGAAGACATTCAGAGTAGAGTTTGAAAGTTTTAAGACACTTCATGGTGTGAACCTTGAAGTTTCTCTTGCTGCCCTGGGGTTAGGAGAGTCCCAAGTGTAGAACATTAGCTTGTTCAGGTTTCTAATGTTCCCTGTAGAAAATTTCAAACTAGAATCATTAGGGATTGGAAGGGACCTTGAAAGATCATCCAGTCCAATCCCCCCACCACAGCAGCATCACCCAGACCAAGTCACACAGGAACACATCCATAAGGAGNAATGTCTCCACAAAAGGAGACTCCACAACCCCCCTGGGCAGCCCGTTCCAGGGCTCTGCCTCACTGTGAAGTTCCCTCACTGTGAAGAAGTTCCTTCTCATATTGATGTGGAACCTCCTATGTTCCAGCTCACACCCATTGCCCCTCGTCCTATCACTAGATGACATTGAGAAGAGCCTGGTTCCACCCTCCTGACACCCACCCTTCACATATTTATAGACATTAATGAGGTCACCCCTCAGTCTCCTCTTTTCCAAGCTAAAGAGAGCCTCAGCCTCTCCTCATAAGGAGAGGCTACAGAAACTCACCCACAGCCTGTGCCCCTGAATAGATCTCTGTGATAAAACTGTTTCCTGAAGAATCTTCCCTGAAAGTCTTTACTGTGATGAAGACAAGAACATGAACTCTCTTAGGCTCAAGGAGTGGCATTCCTGCTCTCACACTCCATGGGCTCCTGTAAAAGGTCTGGACTGGTTTAGTGTCTAGAACTAAGTTTGGGAATATAAAGGATTGTGAAAACAACTTCCAAATCTATTACTACCTGAGAAAAACACGTATTTACAGATCCTGTTTAATGCAGAAACTATTTGCCTTACTGTTACCCTGAATATTTACCAGATGATCAGTTCTGGCTCTTTCCCCATTTCTCTAAGTGGCAGATACATTCAGCCCTACCCCATTCCCCTCCCCCCCCCTTCTGAAAATCATACCCTCCTGTCACTGCAGCAACAACAGAAATGTCTTTGCTGACAATGACTTGAATAAGACTGGAGCATGGATTGGGTACAGTGAAGCCACGAGTCCACTCTGATGGAAGGTTTGCTGCTGGAGAGCAGCACTGATTTGTTTAAATGCTGATGCTTTGGGTTCTTGTGCTTCCTCTCGCCTTCATGCTTGCGTTCGCATTCACCTGGTGTAGAGTGAGTGCCGTGGGTCTGCTCCCAAACCATCATGGTCACGATATTGGTAGTTGCTGCAGATACACGAGAGGGCAAAGAACGCTATTCTGCTCTCTTCTAGGTGACTTTAGCAGTTGTCACCCTTCTTGTGTGAGGCAGTGGGGACTAAGGCCTGTAAACCTAAGCTTTCCCCTTGCTGAGGCTCCTCAAGGGATTTTGGCAGCTGTTCTGGTGCTGATTCCATTTGTCTTGTGCTGCACAAGGAGAGCTCAGATGCAGTCTAAATGTTGTACGTGTGGGCATTAGCTGCCCCTTCTGCTAAACTGACATGTATTTTGAAGGGTTCTTTTCTGTGTTTCTGCAATGCCAGAAACACAGTGGAAGAATTCTGTGAGATCGTGAGGGAAGATGCTGAATTCTTTTACCTGCTGCTGTCCCAAGAAAAGGGACCATAGGTCCAGAGGCGCAAGCTGAGCTGTGAGGATCCTCAGCAATGGAAGACAACTGGAAGAAAGTGTCTGCTTCTTATTGCTGGGAGGGTGGCACTAATCAGGATTTCGATAAGGTGAAGTTGGAACATTCCATATGCTGGAGCACATTTCCTTCACAGCTTTTAGGCTTTCTGTGTGTTTGACAGCCTCCTGAAACGCATCTCCAGACAAATATGAAAAGCTGAAAAGAAATAAACAGAAAGCACATGCAGTGATGTCTGCTGTCTGTGGAAAACATCATAAAAGCAGGGTCTGGTTGACTGTGCAGCCCTAGAAACTGCAAGTACCTGCTGTGTCAGGAGCTGTCTGCAGATGCCCCTACATTTTTTAAAAGTCAGACTTCCCCTATGGAAATGGTAGTTGTTCCAAGTTAGAGTTAGCCTTTCTGAGGCACAAAGAAAAGCCCACAGGTAATGAGCAATGACTAGGTTTTTTTGTTTGCTTTGTGCACACACAAGAAAATTTGGTGGTATTTAGTGCTGATGAATCATCTCGCCTGTGCCTGGAAAAGGCAGTCTGTATTTTGGGAGCCATTTCCTCATTATCAGAGCCACTATGTTAGGTCTTATAAACCTTTTCAGAGAGTGATTAAGCTTCATCTAAAAAAGCAGTTGGATTTTTGGCCCTCAGTATTCCTATTACTGGGCAGCCATTCCAGGGCTTTTATCCATCCTATGACAGCCAAAACCATTTTATTTCCAACCTTAGTTTATTCCCTGCCAACTTGTGTCATGTGAAGAAATGAATGAATTATCAAGTATGCCAGACTGCAGAATAAACAAAAGTGGTGTCACTAAACACCACATCCAGCATTTAGGGAGCAGACCTAAAGTAGATTTAGAAAGAAAAATCAATGTAAAAAGGCCATCTAGCTAATTACCAAGTACAATAAATGACTCCCATGAAAAATAGGCCATGTCGAGAATAATCTGTCAAATGCAGCAATAGACTCTCCTCCTTAATCCGTTTAAGAATTGAGAAGGTATTAAAACCTGGAACATGTAAATCAGTTGTGAAAGTTTAAAATTCACTGAACCTCATGTATCTCCAGGTCGGTGTGCGTGGAGGGAATTCCGGCATGTCACCTTAGGAAAACTGAAGATAGCCAAGAGTGGCTGGCATGGAGAAAAACCTCTAGCAGCAAGTCTCAGATTAGTGGCAAACTAGTGTTAAAAAGGTTGCTGTGTTTCACAACAAAGCATTGCAATGATGCGGATGAGCTCTCTGAAAGGTGCAGAAGGTGAGATAAGCATCTGTCTCAACTCTTTACACAGCCCTTGGGTTTGACAGTAGCAAAACATATGCTGCCTGGCAGGTGAGCCCACGTTTGATCTACATAGCACTTTCCTTTAATGCCTATGGTCCTGGCAAGGGCTGCATGGCACGTGAGGTGGCTTTTAGGCAGTAAAGCAGGGTGTTCGTTCCCAGCTTTTGCTGCAGAATATTGAGTGGGTTCAGTGTTCCAGAGACGCAGGTCTGAGCGCTGCTGAAGATCTAAAGGACTGGTATTGAAAACGGTCACAGTCCTGGTTTGGAGGTCGTCAAGTGCTCTTGTCCATGGTGGTCTCGTTTCACATCAGGAACAAAGGAACAGAAACAAGGGGTGTTTACTCCTTCCTAAAGAGGAGGTAGATGAGGATTTGGGAGTGCCAGCATAATTTGAAATTACATTGTTTTCTCAATGCACTTACTGATCACTACAGAAAACCCTTCCAAGAGCAGCAAACACAGGTAGTTATTTCTCAGTGATGCACAGGTTTGTAGCATTGTATTCATGAGTAGAGAAGTTTGTTCACACACACACATCCCCACATCCACCCCAAAAGAAATACTATGTCATCACAAAGAGGGAAACGTTTGGATAAATAAATAAAGGGGAGTAAAACCTCTAGAGTAAAACATCAACTATTTGATGGGAAGGGTCAGATTCACACACTAAGGTATCATCCAGATGTTCATTACATCTTACTTTCATAATTATTTGTTCATCTGGTTACATCTTACTGCTGATACCATGCCAATAGCTTTCTGTACTTCGCTATTGATCTCTTGGCATCCAGTCTGCCTTCAGCATGAAGCTTGTCTTTGCATTATGTTTTTATAGACTCCTTCGAGTTCTTGAATTTCAGCTGCATCAGCTCCTGATGACTTTGGGTCATCAGGAATTTTAGCTCAAGGAAGTGAAGCTCCTCTTCACACTAGGTAATTTGGAAACAAGGTTAATAATTACAGAATCATTGAGGCTGGAAAAGACATCTGAGATCATCAAGTCCAGCCTACAATGCAAGCAGTGTGTATGGGGTAAAAAAGTAACCTCCATGTACCACCAATATCAAGTCCCTAACAGATCTGTCAGCTTGTCATGATGTGAGACTGGCTTATCCTATTTTAAAATAAAATCCCTTTCTGCTATGTTGTTAAAGCAGAATTCTAGCAAACACAAATGGCACGGGCACAAATACTCTACTGCATGTCACCCACCTCAGCACAGACGTTTTCCTTATTAATTGGGTGCCCTTAAAACAGGGATATTAGGAAATGATGCAGAGATTTGTTTATTAAAGTGTCGCTCCATTCCACTACCCACGCAGCCCAGCTAGGCTGCAATTAATAGCTCGGGAGGTAAAAACCATTTGGGACTTTAAATAGAGTCCTGGGCTATGAGTAAGTGTAATCAGGCTATGTATTAAATTACCTTAGAGATCAAAATTAATAAGCCCAAACTAATAATTGCCAGCTGCAAAACAACAATTTGTTATTTCAGATGAGCCAACTTTGAAGGAATGTGAAAGGCAGAGAGAAAAATGAGTCTGTGCGTGGTGATGGCAGATAGCACTTATCACACGGTAATAAGATAGTGGACCGACCAGATTGCAACTGTGAAATATAGATAAAGCAAACTTGCAAATAGAGGGAAATGTGGTCATCTGTAATACTGACACACAAAACTAAGGGGAGAAAAAGAATAGAAAAAGAAATTCAATAAATTATGGCGCACAGATGACAGAGCACACTAGAAACACTCCCAAATTAATGAGAGAGCTCGACTCCACTAGTAAATTGGAATATAGTGGGTTGAGAAACTCGTATTAATGCTCTCTCAGCTGCTGCTTTCTTTTGCCCAGAGATCTCCTCAAAGATTTTGTTTCTCACTGTCATGATTGCTCATTTTTTTCAGCAGAGCTAATGAGATGAAGGCAGAAATAGCCTTCTTTGATTCTCTCATTCCATTTAATTTTTCTCCTCCAATTTGCACCACAACAGCAGAGAAAACATCAAGAAGGGCTGGGAATAGTTGACAGTTGAGAGGTAAGCCAGGCTTTGCAGGTGTCTTAGATGGAGTTTCAGTGGGGTTGTAGCACACTCCTCCCCACTGAGTTGGGCTTCTCCATCTTCACGTGATTGTGTGAGACACTGTGATGAAGGAGTCAGCCGCGAGACCTTGTGAATGCTTGGCTGTGTTGGTCCACCCACCAGTGCTGTGAGGGAGGTTTTGTTAGGAACAACCCAAAACCTGCATGTGGTTATTTCCAGAACCAACTGCTAGTTCTCCTCCTAGCCAGGTGCTCACAGTCACTGCTCAAAATGGAGGCACTTCTTTGCTGCTTCACGCATATGACCTGGAAAGCCCAGAACAGGAGGAACTGGTCAGAAAGGTGTGTGCCCTGCAGTGCACTTGTGCAACCTCAAGCCAAAATTAGCAGGAGGACCATCTAATTGTGTTTGTTCTGCTTGCAGATAGATACCCCCCCGCTAGCTTCAGCTTCTGCTTACAAAAGTGCTCTGCAGTATTCGCCCCCCCCCCTGTTCTCTCCGTGATTTTTTTCTTCTCTCAGATGTGATTTCCTTTACATTTCCAGCTCTATTTTCTTGGTCTTTCCATCAATATTTAATAGGTGAGTGAAACAGTGGGCAGTTACCTTCCTTTTCTCTTTTTTTTCCCCTCTAAAAGTGCTGGTGCTCAGCTCTGGCTGCTGGCTCCTGGGAGCACTCCCTTGGTGTGAGTCCAAAGCCTAACCTGAGGCTGCCAGAGGGGGGTTTCAAAAAGGCAATAATGACTAATTGACCTCTTTAATGAGCTTAGGAGTTATAAAGTAGATAATTGCAGTCCATGTGACATATTTTATCTAGGTTTCCCGAAAATCTCTGATAAGGATCTACATGACAGGCTGCTTCTGAAGATGAACCTAACAGGGACTGAACAGGACATGGCATAGAAACGCATGAAAGAAAATGAATTTACTGTGCCGAGGGATCCTTGTCCCCCAAAAGGGAAGACTTAAGTGTGATTAATACCTGGATTCGTGGTTTGATTTTAAATAAATCACCTCTCCAGGAAGACGCACCGTAAGTCACTGATGAGACTAAATTGTGTTGCATAGTGGGCACAAAATGAGTGGCAAGAAATATTTGTCGTGCCTTAGATCAGCTCAGTAATTGAGCTGACACATGGCAAATTGAATTTATTACTGAGAAATGTGAAATAATGCACATTGTTCTTGATACAGAGATGACAAACACAAAGTCCCTCCAGAACATTTTGACAAAGCAGCCTTTACTCACAGATGACTGTCCTAGTCAGTGTATGCAGGGAGACAAAGACTCGAGAAGCTCCACATAGATGGGGCTGGCAGTGGCACTGGGGTTTCTCTCTCTTAGAGTGCATTTCTCCTGCCCCCTTTGTTACTTGTTTTTCTAGTTCAGTGCAAAGCTCTTAAGTTACTTGGGTTTTCTGAAATCTCCCCTCCCTACCTTGTGGTTTGATTAGGATGGAAGAAAAAGAAATGGGCAGGAGGCATTAAGAAAAGTCCCTCACTCTCGGAGCTGGAAAAGTGAGAAAGGTGCAGTAACTGGACTTCTAAAATGTGCTGAAATAAGCACCCTGGAAACAGCCTGTTCTGTCCCCACACTGGTGGCAGTGAGGTAAAGAGCAGTGAAAACTTCAATGTCAGAACTGTGCGCTGAGTCTCAAGTGAAATGGGCGATGTGGGTTTGGTCACATATCTGGCTTTTCATAACACGCACACTCTGGTGGTGTTAAAACAGCTTATGGCTAAGATTTGAGGCACACACCTGGGTCTTGGGAGATCTGATGAACTAATTACTTAATCCACATCTAACAGCCCCAGGCGGTGTCTGTGATTTGTTTTGGGCTCTCAGAGTTAACACCAGTACTTGCCATTATCCTCCTGTGTGACTGCTGAGATCTCCAACACCTATTTTCATCTCCTCACAGTCCTGCATCCCTGTATTTGCTGGCTTAAGGGAAGATGGACTCTACTTTCGATTCACTTCCTAGTTTCCAGATCAGTTTTCCAGGTATGGTGGGGAGTTACCTGCTAACAACTGGCAATAGGCTCAGGTCCGTGTGGCAATGTTGTGGGAGGACGGGTTATGCATGGAAGAGCAGAGTGAGAGCTTCAGGGCAAAAACAGCCACTAGAAAAAAAACAGACACGGCCAAAGAGACGATCTAGACTGCCAACCAGGACAGAAAATAATCAGAAGAATAAGATAGATCTGCCTTCTCTTTTTTTTTTTTTTTAATGGAAGGACTAATGGACGACATTGTGGTGGAAGTCTGTGGTGCTTCATTGCAGCTGGAGAGACACACTCAGAGGAATAAGTCACAAGGCAGCAGTCTCTCTGAGAAGTCCCGATGGCCACGGGATACTTGTAGTGCTTTATCGACACCTTGATTATAGCTATAACGCAGGCAACTGTGTCGCTCGTTAAAATGGACATCTCTCAGAATTAGTCACTGCAGTTGCTGCTGGGGGGTGCAGACTTACTTCTGTGGTGCGTGTGCTCCTCTCCTTTCTTTCAGACATCAGGATGGGTTTTGGTTTCAGCTCCCAGTGTTATGCTGATGACAGATCTATGCGATTTGTTTCTTGACTACTCAGAGCCATTTAATCTCTTTGAATTCGCTTTAAATGTCAACATTTTGAAATGTCTTTATGAAAATCTGTCGCTGCTCTCTTAATTTGTAACTTCATTTCTTTTGCCATCTGAGCTCTGAGAGGGCAAGACATTGCCTCTTTTCCAGGCTCATGTTACAGGCTCTGTGTACAAAGCCATCTCTTTATGAGTTGGAAATATCTTACAGACCAGATCTGCACAGACAGAGAAAAGAGATTCTTACCCTCATAGCACATTTTACTTTCCCCTGGTTTTCCCCCAGTAGAAATCAGTTGCAAACAAAACCACCTTTGTTTCAGCTGTGAAAATATACCTGATTATTAATAGGTTTCTGCTCCAACAGGATAGGGCAGATCCATTCCCGTTTCTGCCATTGCCAGGGTAACTGAGGTCCCAATTTAACATTAAGTTGGCAATCTCATGGGCTGGGCACAGCAGGCAGATTTAAAATGAGAACCTCTTCTTTGGAGTGTCTGAACCCTTTGGATGTCTCAACTTTTGAACAATCTCCTTGAAATTCTTGCGTAATTTGGCTTCCCGGATTTTGAATAGTGAATTTTTGATCAATGATTTCACTGGAATTTATCATCAAGCCAGCAAAAGTTGAAGACAAAAAGTCTTGTCTGCTGTTCTGTCCAAATTCTTAGAATAAGCAATTTGATTTTCTTTTCACAGAATCACTAGGGATTGGAAGGGACCTCGAAAGATCATCTAGTCCAATCCCCCTGACACAGCAGCATCACCTAGACCGAGTCGCACAGGAACACATCCAAGCACGTCTTAAATGTCTCCAGAGAAGGAGACTCCACAACCACCCTGGGCAGCCCGTTCCAGGGCTCTGTCACCATCACTGGGAAGAAGGTCCTTCTCATATTGTTGTGGAACCTCCTGTGTTCCAGCTTACACCCATTGCCCCTCGTCCTATCACTAGCTAACACTGAGCAGAGCCTGGCTCCATCCTCCTGACACCCACCCCTCAAGTATTTATAGACATTAATGAGGTCACCCCTCAGTCTCCTCTTCTCCAAGCTCAAGAGACCCAGCTCCCTCAGCCTCTCCTCATAAGGGAGGTGCTCCACTTCCTTCATCATCCTTGTTGCCCTACGCTGATTTTATACCTGATGTCCCTCCATAGGAGTTTTTTCCATTAATTGAGGTCACATTGTGGCACTGAATGGTCCTATCTCCTTTTGTTGTAGTGCTTTAGCTTCACTAGAGCACTTCCCAAGCTAAGGAAGTACATTCTAATGACCTGAAAGTTACTGGCTATGTTTATGATTCCATCTTCAACATGGAAAGGTAAAAGCTTTCCTGACAATACAGAAACATTTACTCTTATTTTAGCCTAAGAGTGTCCCCAAATATTCCTAAAAGAAAAGAGGGGTGGTTTTTGCAGTCCTGGAAACCTTGGAAATTCATGTACATGTGACACGATAGGAGGCAAAGAAGTGGTGAGCGAGGATGGGAGAAGAAGTAGAAAGTTCTTACTTGTGCAGTGCAAGTTTGTCTTCTGATTTCATTGACAAGATAGAGAGAGGGATTTTCAGATGCCCTGGGGGAACTCAAAAAACCAAGACCCATTGACTTTTAATCAATTAGACATTTCTGAAATCCATGTGATAATGAAGAAGCAAGTTTACAGCCCAGACCAACCTGTACTGAAGTCCATAGTCACATTTGCTTTACGAAAGATAGATCCAGTCCTTAGATGGACTTCCTGCAGGTGCTGAGGCATTGCAGGACTAATGACCTTGCAGTTGGCGCATTCTCTTCATGGCATGAGAGCAAAGGTGCAGATATGGCAATAGGAAACCAACAGGGTATCAAGACCCACATCACTGGTAGCAGCCTTAGACATGACAAGGAAAGGCCAGATAGCCTGAAGATCATGGTAAAAGATAAGAATCTGATGTGGAATGGGAAGAGATTCAATAGAGAAGTGGAACAGGTGATTGTGGCTCGTGTATTTTTCCCATGTGATGTCAGCAGCAATGGATGCTGAAAACTTAATTTCTCATTAACCAAAACAATACATAATAACGACAGGATTTTAAATTCTGTACCAGTGATAAAAAGTTGGGGCTTAAAATGGTCTCTTTGGAAATCATCAGCATATGAACGCATGTGTGTATATGTGTGTAAATTTTCAGTGGAATCATGCTTTCTAAGGGGAGATGTGGAATAACCCTGGTAGAGGCTCTCAAGGGATGGTTGCTGACATGGAAAACCATTTGCCCCAATCAAACTTTCGGTTTTAATCTGAGATGAAGGATCTAAGTCATTTAAGGGTGTTTCTGTTTACCCCTCAAGCTTCCTGGAGGCAAGAGAGAAGCTTCTGTGATCAATAGTATCAAATGGCATGAAAAAAGGCACAGAGCGATACGCGGAACGTATTTTCCTTCTCAACAGCAGAGATCATCTACTAGATAACAAGGCACTTTCCACATCAAAACCTGCAGTCAAACAGACTGATCCAGTGCAGTGGTAGGGGATAAAAAGACTGGCTTCTAGGTTTATTACAGTTCTTAGAAAGTGGGCATCTTCTGAGAACAGCAGTAGGTGGTACCTTGAGCAAAATCCTGAGGGTGGGTTCCTGCATCAGATCTAGGCTGGCACGAGCTACTATCGATTTTTTAAGTGCCATTTAAAGACTGTCCTACAAAACTTTCCAGTGCTCATTACAGAGCTACCAATTTCTCCCGTGGGCTTGTGACAGAGTCTTCACAGAGCTGGATGTGAGAGGGACAATTCATTCATTCCGAGCATCCAGTTCATATATTATCCAACTCTAAAAAATGCTATACGCCATCACTTTGGGATATAGCTTCCAGTTACAAACTACCCATTGACTATA
Organism: Rhinopomastus cyanomelas; assembly: GCA_013400115.1. Lineage (NCBI taxonomy): Eukaryota > Metazoa > Chordata > Aves > Bucerotiformes > Rhinopomastidae > Rhinopomastus > Rhinopomastus cyanomelas. The sequence continues at coordinate 515,468 of VXBP01004084.1, read as the reverse complement.
TTAATTTCTTATCCCCACCCACTCCTTTCACCAAAGAAAAGTTGATAAATAAATCAGCCCAGCTGCTTGGGAGTGGTAGGGCTTCCATTTGGGAGCTGCCAAGAAACATTGGCATGAGCACATCAGTTGGAGGAAGGAAAGAGTGCTCTGCCATAAAATGCTGAGGTAGAGATGAAAGGTCAGGCCCTGAGCAGCGGAAACTGCCCCCCTTAAGTCTGTACTTGAGAACATTAATGGAAAGTAATCTTGTGGCCAGAGGTGCTGAGTTCTGCAGCCGCCAGTCCTCATGAAGCCAGTTGTCTCACTTGGCAGTGGTTAGTCTTTTGCTAATGACTGTCGGTCAAGAGAGAAAAGAGAGCAGGTAAGAGCCAGCACTGCTCTGTTCATTATTAGAACAGCATCCCTGTCACCAGCAGGGTGGCCACACACACGTGTGACCCCAGTGTGTTCACCAGGCCCGTGAGCCCAACACAGTGCTCTGCCCTGTCGTGAGGAAATGGGAGATCAACCGGGTGTGCATTGGGCAGAGGCATATATGGGTCTGGAATTAATCACCGCAATCTCCCTAAAATCTGTTGAGTCTTTTGCCCCTCCTCTTCCTCTTCCTCTCCCTTGCCCACCCCAGCCAAGTGAGCACTGAAGCCACCCTGTAGTCCTGCAGATATTGCTTCCAGAGTTCTTGCTTCTCTTGGGTGCACACACAAAGCATCAAGGTGAACGCGTAAATGTCACTTAAAAATAAAAATAGGTAGGAGGCACATTCAAGGAACTTCATCTCCGCTTCACATCAACACCGCCAAATGCATTGCTACAACAGTGACTACAGCTGTCTAACAACATCATCAGCGGCAACTGGTCAGTTAAAATGTTTTTTAATTGTGACTTGAATGTGTTTATCAACCTCTTTTTGTGACATTAAAAAGACAGCAAGAGAAACACATGGAGACATTGTCCTCGAGGGAAAGGATTAATCATCAGTGAGTGAGCAGGCCTAAGCAGATGGTCAGCTAAGCTTTCCTGAAGTCATTTCTTCTATCTACCATTCAGTGTCACTGCCAGGAACAAGAAGTGTTATCTTGACATTGAACATCTTTATAACAAAATCCCTAATTGGCGTCTAATAGCGAAGGCTCTAGAGCTGTAATATTGCAGCGGAGGTAGCGAAGTGGTCGACTGGGTTCCACTCTAATGAAAGCTATTTCACAAATCCTTCCGTAGCAGAGGCCACGTTGCAGTGTCACTGTGAGACCTCCCTGCACGAGCTAGTGTCTCCCTTAGCTCAGCTCCAAATGGAGCAACTGGGAGTGTTTCTAAGGGCAAAGCGGATAAACGAGCGGCTGCCGCCGTGCTGCGATCGCCCATACATTTGTACGGCTGACGTCTTATAGGAGGTGTTCGTTAGGCTTTCGTTCTCAGATTTTTCTTGGGTTTTGGCAACCAGAGAGAGTCTGTCATAATAAATTATCACTTTCGGTCTTGGAAATATATTTTTTATGAAAGCTGGAAATGTCTCATTCCCATCTGCAGGATTCTTGTGGTTTATTACGGATTCCCTGTTCTTTTATTCTTCTTCCTTTAGCCAGCAGCGTTTATAGAAAATATTCTTCTCTTCATTAGCCATCGCCTATTTTTGAAGCAAAACAACTGAATCTGAGAATCGACAGTCCATCTCCTGATGGTCTCCATGACCACAGTGCAACCAGTATGACACTGCGGTGCTGGGAACTGGACCCGATCCCAGGTTCGTTTACAACAGCAAGAAGAATCCCGTGGACAGTAATAGCTTTCAAACAAGGCTCTTGATTCTTTATGGTGAAATTTAAAATTTGCAGAGAGGGTTAATGCCTGGAAAATTACATAAATATGTCATGTCATAATATTATATGTCCCAAAATATTAGTAAAGGGTGTTTTTCCCAGAGATTAGAGCATTAGTGAAAAAATAATGATTAACCTTTAAAATCAGATTGGCATTTCTTTTTTTCTCCAAATGTGGAATTAATACGCATTTTTTAATCATTAGTGTAATTTTCAGGATGATACTTTTGTTCTTTTGGCTGTTGAACTGTTACGGCTGCTAGTAACCCTTCAAATTGTTTGCTTCATTCAAGCATTCTTTTTTGAATAATTCATTAGGCATTATTATCCAAGCGTGGAACACCTCATTTAGCACTGGTGATCTTTTCCTTATGTGTAGCTGACAGGCAATCAAAGTTTTTATCAGTGCAGAAAATTTGCAATTCAGAAATGTAGTTGCAGCAATTAGTAGCTATCAGGTAGCATAGGAAGGACAGCTTCATAAAAAGAGAGACTTGAATGAGCTCAACTGATGTTAGCACAAAAGTAATGGATAAAACTAACCAGCTGTTTCTAAATTTACCAAATGGAACATTCCTTTTCCTCCCCAGTAGAAGCTTAATTAACTTTGTGTTATGTGTGGCTTCACAAGAGGAGAAGTGACTGGGTGACGGAATATCCCTCTTTTCAACACCCTTCACTTCATTTGGTAACTGTGATAAGATGTCCTGTCCTCACACAGCTTGCTCCCTGCCTCACCACAGGACAAACTTAGAATCATAGAATCATAGAACCGTTAGGGATTGGAAGGGACCTCGGAAGATCATCTAGTACAATCCCCCTGACACAGCAGGGTCACCTAGACCAAGTCACACAGGAACACATCCAGGTGGGTTTTAAACATCTAGCCTTTCTCTTCGCTCACCTGAGGTGGGCAGGAGAGCAACAACTTATTTATTGATTAAATGAAACACAGACCTTTTTCCTCTCTCTCCCTGACGCAGCAAATCTGAGCGGTTTATGCCACTGCAAGAAGGATGCTAAAGTTTGGGCAACACAGCTGGCTGCTGTGACTCAGGCTGAGAACACAAAGAAAGTGGGAGAAGAGGAGGGAAGAGTTAATTCTTTGGTAATTTATTTTAATTTTCAATTCCATATTGTGGCAATTGTTTCCATATTGCAGAACAGGTGATGTTTGTGGTGGGTTTGGACTTTCCCATTCCAGAATACTACTCAGATTTTATGGAAGAAAAAAAAACTAGGAGAGTCTCTTGAGCTTGGAGAAGAGGAGACTGAGGGGTGACGTCATTAATGTCTATAAATATTTGAAGGGTGGGTGTCAGGAGGAGCTGGGCTATTCTCAGTGTCATCTAATGATAGGACGAGGGGCAATTGTTGTAAGCTGGAACATAGGAGGTTCCACATCAACCTGAGAAGGGATTTCTTCCCAGTGAGGGTGACAGAGAACTGGAACAGGCTGCCCAGGGGGGTTGTGGAGTCTCCTTCTCTGAAGACATTTAAAACCTGCCTGGATGTGTTCCTGTGTGACTTGGTCTAGGTGTTCGTGCTGTGTCAGGGTGATTGGACTAGATGATCTTTTCAGGTCCCTTCTAATCCCTAATGATTCTATTGTCACCTAGAGTGTTCATCAGAATCCTGGTGGAAACCTGGGCACTGGTCTTGTTCCTGGATGGTTTAACTGGGTTTCGGTCGGGAGTCTTTTTTCAGGATTTAACTGCCAAGGCACAGCTGTCCTTGGGCTGCTAAGATGATCTCAAGTCCACACGTTCTCTTTCCTGTGTGCTTCAATATGGTTTTGACTGAATAACTGCACATCTGTCTCAGTCATGTTTAAAAGAAAAAGTAGTACCTGGTCTTGTCATGGATGAAAAAGAAAAGTTTGAAGCTTCTTCTATGAAGGAGCATTTTTCTAGTACTGTCATCATCCATGGAATCACTGTCCTTGGAGGTGTTCAAGGACTGACTGGCTGTGGCACTTAGTACCCTGGTCTGGCTGATGTAGTGATGTTAGGTCATAATCCAGGCCTGGTGAGCTCAGAGGTCTTTTCCAGCCCCAGTTAGTTCTGTGAGTCCAGACAAGCGTTGCCTGCATGCTACCCTACACGGGACAGCTGACTGATGAGAGGGACAGGCAGGAGGGAAAACCCTATGCCCCAGTTGCTGCCTTCAAACAAGGTGTAGCTGAGCAGAGTGCTGGCTGCAGGGCAACACAGGAGGCCTGAGGGTCAGATCCCCTCTGAGGTCACTCACTCTCACCAAACCCTGTAGATGGAGCCTACAGGCATGTGAGGGCTTTTCCCAGGGCCAGGTCTCTAGAAATCCAAGTGAGAGGCTAACAAAGTGCTGAGCAGCCCAGCTGCTGCAAGAACAAGGTATGTGCAGCAAGGCGCTATGTTAATTATTTGTGCATTCTGGTGATGGAGACTGGGAAAACTGGGAGGAAATGTTTGTTACAGTGCAATGTAGAAGCACTTGAAAACCCCTCTGTGTGCTCGTTGCTGGTCCTCTGTGTTCAAAGAAGGCTCTTGGGCACCATTATTGAACCTCACACGGGGACTGTGACGTTATTTTAGCCACTGTGTTATCTGCTTCCTTTCAGTGTAATGAAGTGATTCCATGTTTCACAAACTGTTCCTTCCCCTGACAGCAGCCACAGGGCTCGGGAAGCTGCTCGGGGCAGCGTGGGCCGTCTCCAGCAAACCCTCCCATCTGGGGAGGCACTTGGGAAGCTGCGGAGGAGGCAGGTGTACAGCTGCCAACCCCCACTCCCCCCGGGGAGAGCTCTGCGTTCCCAGCACAAGGAACCTCCTGGCGCGTCGTCCTGTCTCGGGGGTCTGCCTGGCCTTTTGCTGACAGCGGAATTTCCTCGGGAGCCATCAGAGTCTGACATCTCTGCCCATGACCCTTTTTCTAAGCAACATTAATATCTGCTATGGGTCTGGCAGGTGCAACATCCATAACTGTGTCTGCATCGCCAGGCCTTGTCCAAACAGCCCTCTAACATAGGATTTCTGCTCAGGTGATGAACAGACTTCCTGCTCTCCTGGAAAGAGTGCACTGCGCCGTTGTGAGCACTTGGCCCACAACTGCCCATCAAGATGGAGCATGCAGTCAGGAAATGTGTCAGCACTGTGAAAACCCATCAGTGCACCTGAGAGAACTGAGCAGCGTTTGCCAGGCTGAGTTGTGGCACAACTGAAGGTCCTTTAGAGGATGAACAAGGAGGCATCTACCTCAAAAAGCCAGAACCAGTCAATATCCACTTGAGTGAAGTGGCAGAAAGCAGCACAGTGGGAACCCACAGTGACCAGACACTGAGCCAGGTCAGAGGTAAGTCTCGTTTGCTGATCTTCCCATGGCGGCTGATGGGACTAAGCTGGCACTGGTTACTTACCCCTGCTGCTGGTTACTTAGTCTCATATATTTTTCAGAAGTAAATAAGGTTTTGAGAAGACATTTTCTTCATCACAGAAAAATCATACAATCATTCAGGTTGGAAAAGACCCTTGGGGTCATTGAGTCCAGCCATCAAACCCTACTTTACAAGTTCACCCCTAAACAATATCCCCCAACACTGCATCTAAGCAACTTTTAAACTCATCTAGGGATGGCGACTCAACCACCACCCTGGGCAGCCCATTCCAGTGCCTGACCACTCTTTCTGTGAAAAAATTTTTCCTGATGTGCAATCTAAACCTCCCTTTTGGAACTTGAAACCCTTCTCTCTGGTTCTGTCATAGAATCATAGAATCAGGGATTGGAAGGGACCTCGAAAGATCGTCTAGTCCAATCCCCCTGACACAGCAGGATCACCTAGACCAAGTCACGCCTGTGAGAAGAAACCAGCACCCACATCTCTACAATGTCCTTTCAGATAGCTGTAGAGAGTGATGAGGTCTCCCCTAAGCCTCCTCTTCCTCAAACCAAACAGCCCCAACTCTCACAATCTCTCCTTATAAGATTTACTCTCCAGGCCCTTCTCCAGATTTGTTGCCCTCCTCTGCACTCGCTCCAGCACCTCGATGGATAAGCTCCTGTGTTCTCTACTACAGCTAGTTCAGCAGACCTTGGAAATATAAATATAATAGAAATAGAAATCAATTCTAAGTGTGTCCCCCAACTGGTTCTCTCTACCAGAATGTGCTCAGGAACCCTGAAAGTACACCATTTTCCTCATGTCACAAATACACGTGTATGGATTTCAGCAGTGGGAGAAGTTGGAGAACCCTTAAGTTAAACAGAGAGATCTCACACTTGACAGTTGTCACATTTTTTCCCCCCAAGAATGAAATTCTCGTAACTTTTATTTGAATGAGCCAGTATAGATCCCTTGGCCTGTGAACTAACTAGTGCTTCTAAGAGTGGAAGGACACAACCTTCTGTTCACCATGGTTCTGCTGGAGACTGAAAGTGGAACCAAACTCTTCCTAACTCACTTTTTGTGGATTTTTTTTTTTGGGGGGGGTGTAAATGGAAACCATTGTGGTGTAGAAATTAAGATCCAATGTGGAAATCCAGGAGTGAATGTGAGTGTTTATATGTGCAGCCATGCCACACTCACTGTCTTCTTTCTGTTTGTAAGCCTGCTTCAGCTGCTACACCAAGTTCCCAGGTTAGACATAAATATTTTAAGACATGTCAACACTTGGCTTGATGCTTCCAGAACTGTATAGAACTCGTTCCAGCTCTAAAACATCTCCATCTGAAAAACTCTGAGATCACACTGGAGTTGGAAGAAATCACTTGTACTGGGCCCTATCCTGGTCACTGGATTCTCAGACCAAATGAAAGGTAAAGCCATGTGCTAGTAAAGCCAGGGTGGTTCAGCTAGAGAGGAAGAAGGGTCCTAGGGAAGGACCTACACCTACTTTAATACTGAGTTTTAGAAAGTATTTCTCAAAAGGCTGGGTGGAAGATGGTTTGTCAGTCCTTGCCAGATGCGGTAGCTTGCTCAGCGTAACGTAACCCAATGCAGTTCTGGTGGTTGGCACCAAGTGAGATCTCCCCTGCTGTGCTAATACGAACCACAACTCTTGACCTTGAAAAGTAGTGGGAAAGCATGCAGGAACAGGTATCTCTTGAAGATTTCTAATGTCCTTGGACATCTATTAGAAACATTTTTAGGAGGGAAACTTCTCAAGCGAATAAAGTTACAACTCATTAATGTCTATAAATATTTGAAGGGTGGGTGTCACAAGGATGGAGCCAGGCTCTTCTTAGTGTCATCTAGTGATAGGACAAGCGGCAGTGCTTGTAAGCTGGAACATAGGAGGTTCCACATCAATCTGAGAAGGAACTTCTTCCCAGTGAGGGTGACAGAGCCCTGGAACAGGCTGCCCAGGGAGGTTGTGGAGTCTCCTTCACTGAAGACGTTTAAGACCCGCCTGGATGTGTTCCTGTGTGACTTGGTCTGGGTGATCCTGCTGTTGCAGGGGGATTGGACTAGATGATCTTTTGAGGTCCCTTCCAATCCCTAATGATTCTATGATTCTCTGAAATGTCAGTCGTATTTCAGGTTCACACAGTATGTTGACTCAGGTAATTCCTTATGTTTAAGGTCAGCTCCTTGGGCAGGGGGAGTCACATAGCCTCACATGCTTTCCTGCTGCTGTTACAAATCCTATGGAAAAGGGCAAAAGAACTTTGAAGTCTTTTGCAAGGTGTGTTGTCCGAAATCGATACCGCTGCAGTATGAAGCTCTCCCTGCAAGGTGACAGCAGTAAGTGCTAAGCGATGACTTTGCACTGCTTTTGTTTTCTGGAACTCTCCCCTTGCTTCCCGCTTCATTAGAGAAGGAAGTGACTGAGCACCTGCACTAGTCAACAGATCTCTCTTTTCTTTTTCGTATTATTTTGGCAGAGGTTGGTCTGTGTTCACTCCCACCTGGGTGTGGAGATGCCACTCTGATGATTTGTCCTCTGAAACTGAACCAAGCCCTCTGATAAATACTAAAGTTATGGGGAGGGACTTTTCTGGTCAGTCAAAGTTTCAGAGAAGCCTGACTCAGATCTGTTGGCCGAAAAGGCCACAGTTCCCTGGTGAATTTCTCTCCTGAACTTCTATGACAATTAATAAGAGGCACTTGTCACCGAGGCCATCACTGAGCGAGCAGAGGAGGAGAGCAGAATCACAAAATGATTGCTTCCCAAAAGTACCGTGGAACCCTTCTCACGCCCAACCCGTACCTTTCCGTCGGCTCTCACGTTTGGTTTTTTCCAAGGGCAGTCTCTTTCATCTCTAATTATTTTTTCACAAATCAGTTGCAGTCATTACGCAGTCAGAGAGCATGAATTGCCTTATATAACTTCAGAGGAGTGGGAAGAGAAAACCTGGCACGTAATAACGATTCTAAGGTGTGATGCTGTGTGCATGGAAAGAACTGCGAGGCAGCACAGCGGCTCTGGATGTGTCACCCCATCTCGGGTGTGTCAGAAATACAAGGGAATTAATCTCACTGGAACATAAGAATAAGCGTGAGAGGTCAGAGAGAGGCACATCGCAGCATCCTGTCTGCGGCAGGGGCCATAGCAAGTGTCCAAGGTCGGGTTAGAGCAAGGCAGACACCTGGGACAGTTCCCTGTGACCCTAGTCTCCCAGTGTCAGACTGGTTTTGATTCAGGAGCTTGCCTGAGTCTAGTGCAATATTTCTGTTTAGTAGACCTCTTTCAAGTGTTTTCCTGGTCTCCCCTTTCCAAACCCACATCAGTTCCTGGCCAGGACCTCACAGGTTGAGAGCTAGTTTACAAGAATCTGCCTCTTGCTTCCTTTGGTCAAGAAAATATCCAAGAGCACTTCTGGAGACCCCCTGTGGTCAGCTGTCTGGACACTCTCTGTGTTGACTTCTGAATGAAGAGCTCTTGTGAACTACTTCCATTAAATGGTGATGAATTCCAGAGGTGTTAGTGGCTCGCTGAGCATTCATAGCACTAGGAGAGAAGATTCAGACTGTCGGCCAGTCTAGAGTGTGTTCCCTGCCATCCACTCCCTTGTAGAGCTGCCTCCAGTCTGAATACACAAAGATCACGTTTTCTAATGTTCACTAAAAAAAGAAATCCCTCTTTGACTTCTGTAATCTGAGCTCTCATAACAGAGCTATGTGCTGTCTCTGAAGTGGGGGACCTGTCACCAGGTTCAGATTTGGAGCTGATCCTCAACCAGTAGATAGTTGTCACAGACTGTGATTTTTGTATGGATCGTGGGGTTTTTTCCCTCCAGGTAGGTAGGACTTCAACGGGTCACTCTTAACACCATTGGGGGTGTCTGACTCAATTACCCTGTGACTCCCAAGCACTTTAGAGTAATGAACAATGGTCAGATATTGATCCAGCTTGCAAACTCCCCATTCTCACACACAGCCCGGTGACAGGACAGGGACATAAGGGGGTTCAGTCGAGGTCCGTGTCACACAAAACTGACAGCTGCATGCATGTTGCTGTTTATGGTTTTCCTGGAGCATGGATAGACCAATTGTTAGGACCTCAAGGAGGACAGGGGGTGAGTCAAACGTGTTTGCAGTCTGCAGCAACGTAAATAAACCAGCCAAAAAGCTCTTGGTAGAAATTGGCTTCCCAGCTTGCAGCACTGGTGAGCACCCAGCGATGTAGGGTTATAGTTCTTCCTCAGCAAGTGATAAAGTTAGTTCAGTTCACCCGGAGACAGGAGCATGTGACTTCTGAAACAGAATGATCTGAAAATATGCCTTGTGCATCACTAAGAAGAGAGGGAAATAGTGCCATTAGACACTGGCTTCAGCTCCCTAGCAGAGTCTGCTGGGAGATGCAGACAAATGCGTCGGTGCCTCTCGCTGATGACAGGGAATAAGATTATTGAGTTGGTGGTCTGTGAAAAAGGAATCAAGTTCAATTTGGTCCAGAAGCTAGAAAAATACATTCCTAAAGTATTGTAGGTGCTAAAACAAAATAGATTAATTTCCTATTTCTTTTTATATCTGTGGAATGAGCCGTAGATCTTTCTGACGCGGCTATCGTGATCCATCCTGCTTCCTGTTTGAGGAGCATTGGGCAAGGATGAAGGGGTATGATCATGATTTATTAAGGCAGGAGTGTCTTGTCAATTAGCAGCCTAATTATTCACTTCAGATAGTTTCAGAATATTGCCCCATATGCAAACCGATCCTGGATTATACGACTCCATGCCATCGCTGTAACATTTACCCCTGGAGTGCTCTGGATAGCTCTTGCTTTGCTCTGCTGCTCAGTGCCTTGATTAGAGCAGAACAAATGCTTCTGCCAGTGTCAAGTTTACTGGTCTCAGCTTTTCTTAGGGTGGCTGTGAGATAGTTCCTAATGCAAGTTCCTACATCATAGTTCCCATGGGCAGGTAGAAGCAGTAAGGTGTGTTGTCATCAAGGAGCAAGACAGAGCAATGCTGTTTACAAATCCCCCTGAATGGGTTAATGCTGTTGCTAGGAACAGATTTGCCTTTTTGCAGATCTGAAGAGAGGTGATGCTGACAGTGAGGATGAGAGGCCCAGTAAGATCTTAAGTTCCTGTGTGACTCTTATTTTGGGGACAGAAAGGGCACTGACAACAACAGCTGCCTGTAGCGCAGCTTCCCCTCCTTTTTTTTTTTTACACTTGACTTCTAATGTGGATTCCAGGCATGATTCAGCAGACAGGGAAGATTTTTACAAACATGGACTGGCACAGCATAAGGAGAAAAAAGATTTTAGAAAACCCAACCCTTGAATAACATCATGTGCTTTCTTCTTTTGGATGCATCTGAAGTACGGATCTTACAGATAAGTTTTAATTTGTCAGAGTTAATGGAGGCTCTTGCTTTCATCGCGGAGAGTCATTTGCTGGGAAGGCAGACTCAATGTGACGGAGCTCACTGGGTGAACTCAGAGAAGAACTTACTTCTAGGCTCAAATGGAGAAAGCTAAAACCACCCCGTTGCATTAGTTGGAGGCTGGTTTTGCTATTTGAGCACATGGCGAATAGACAGAGAATGAGCCTCACATCCAGAAATGGCACCGACAGCTGTGCTGTTCAGCCCTCCTTCCTGGCTAAGTGCTCCTTTTCCAAATCTGGGACAACAGGTTTAAGCCTGGGGGGCAGACTTTTAAACACAGCAGCAAACCTCAGGAGCTGTCCTCATGCCCTAAGACAACAACTCTTTATAAACCATTGCTGCTGGCCCGGAATGTGTGTGTTCACAACCTCTTCACCCTGAGCAGGCAGCAACAGGGGAGTTGCACTAGATGATCTTTCGAGGCCTCTTCCAATCCCTAATGATTCTATGATTCTAATTAAGACAACGAGCCAGTGGCTCACTGCACAGTGAATCGAAAGTGCTCTGGGCACATCCCAGTACAGAGACAGGAGAGGAAAAAACTTCAGAAGGAGGTGGAAACTTGATCGGTGTGGGAGTGACAGATTTTTGAAGCTGTTTCTGAGAGTTGGTGGTTATTGTATTTTAGCATATGATTAGAACAGCTTACACTGGGATATTGTTGAAATCTAATGGACAGTGGATAATCGCCAGCAATTTAAGTGTGAATTAAAGTGATGAATGTCTCCTTTTGTTGGAATGGTGGCCCTGTGTTTCCTGTTACTGGTGGAAATAATTTACACCACTGATGGGAGCAGTACTGTATTGACAGCAACATCAGAAACAAGCCTGTAAATTATGGAGGGCAGCACAGGCCATCCCAAAGCACCAGATTTTCCCTATGATTTTTCTCTTTGCAGCTTTCAATCCCCAGAAGCTTGTGCCCACAGTGACCAAACCTCATAGAATCATAGAATCGTTAGGGATTGGAAGGGACCTCGAAAGATCATCTAGTCCAATGCCCCTGTCACAGCAGGATCACCCAGACCAAGTCATACAGTCAGTCAGGGTTAGAAGGGACCACAGGATCTTCCAGTTCCAACTCCCCTGCCATGGGCAGGGGCACCCCACCCTAGATCAGGCTGGCCAGAGCCTCATCCAGCCCGGCCTTAAACACCTCCAAGGTGTACAAGAAGCAGCTTGTTATCCTCCTCCTCCTCTTTAGTAATTTAAGACTGGCTCTTTATTTGAAAAAAAAAGCTCAATCGATTTAAACTGGCAGGATCATCCCAAATAACTTCCAGTGTCCTGCGTGTTCTCTGGTGCTTCAGCAGGTCTCAGCTCTAGAGATTTTGTTGGTTCTGGGACTGGCAAAGAAACAGTAGAGGAGACAGAGACTGCAGAGTGCTGGCGGTGTGGAGGGAGAGGCGGATGTAACTACCATCTCTACACTAAAGCTTTAATAATGCTTTCCTTCCCTCTTAAGAGTATCAGAAATGGAGCCTCATCCCTTGCGGTCCCCATGTTAATTGTGCTGTTTATGGTAATAACTTTCTTGATTATTTTGGATGATTTGAGTTCTGAGACTTCCCTCCTACATGTGAGAGTGCACCCGCGTGTTTCCAGATAGGAGAATTGCTCTGGTGTATTCCTGTTAAATTGCATGGTAATAACTATAACAATATCCCACATAAATTATGACTGTGGAGACTTACCTACTTGTCCTTGCCGCAGCTAATTACATTTCACCCCCATTCACTTTTTCCATGCTGTCACTTCAGATGCAGCTTTTTTGGTTCTCTAACTCTGCGGTGGCTCGGGTACGTTCCCTGGCAGCAGAGTGGGTTACAGTTACAGTGGAGAGACTTGCTGGACTAAATGAACTGAAATGAAAGATAATTTAGTCTCTTGACATACAATCCTCAAGCAACTGCATGGAAAGGACTCACTTGTTTAATGAATAAATACTTCTGACACAGAATCCAGATGCCCAGATCTAGGCATGTCTGGGGACAGGCTCGGCGTGGAGGCAGCCCAGCGCAGCCGAACTCTGCTTGTCCTGGTTTTTCAGGGCTGGGCTGCTGGCATGAAGCTCAGCCTGAGACCCAGATCTCTGCAAGGAATGGGCTGCCCAGAAGGGCAAACCCTAAAACATTGCCCCTGCTCTTGGCATTAACCAGTGGGACCCACGAAGAATGGGGCCGTGCTCAGCTGGTCACAGAGCTGTGCTTTTAAAACCCTTCAATTTTAAAATGTAAGGATCTTTTTAAAAATGTCAAATCCTTCAATATAAAGCTTATGCTTTATGTGGAAGATGCGTGATATGAGACTGCTTGCCCAGGAAGTGACTGACGTGTATTCAAGTCCTTCTTCAGTCCAACAAATCACCCCCAAGATCAGGGAGCGCCCAGATTACAGCCAGACTTTCAGATAAACTTTGGTTGCTTTTTAAAAGCAACTCACCTCTGCCAGGAACATTCCTCTGGGAAACCTCTGGCACTGGGTTTTGCTGTGGGTGGGTGCAGAGAGCACCCTCGCTTGGGAGAGCAGCTGCTTTATCTGGGCAGAGCGTGGCTCTGCATCTTCTGCAGCTCCACAGGAGCTGAGAATGTGCTGTCCCCCAAACCTTCTGGTCTGCATTGTTCCAGAGGATCACAGACACCTCCTTATTCCTGCACAGTGCTTTCAGTTAGGTTTTTAACACACGAGGAATGGCTGTATTACCGAACACATTGTAAGTGATGAGCTCCATAACGAGTTGCTAACAAGGAAGGACATGTGTGCTCCATCCCCATGGATGCCTTGCTTCATCACTTAGATTTTCCCCCTTCCATTTTTCCCATTTAGAGCTGCTGACATCTCCTGTTTTACTCCTCAGTGTTTGGGGTAATTTTGAGACCGATTCAAAACCACAATTTCCCAAAATTTTACCAGCTCTCCTGGTGACACTTTTGCCGCGTTAACCTTTCTCTTCTCTCTCTGGCTCCTTATCCTGTCAGATGTTATCAGGGTAGCTCAGCATCTCACGCATAAAATCAATGGCAAAAGTAAAATCTCAACAGGGGTTCATAGGCTCTGGCAATGTTTCCTTTCGGATACTAAATAATTTGCTTTTTGTTTGATTTCCAGGAGTGGAGGGGGAGAACATTTAAGGATAAATGTGGAGTTTGGCTGGTATGGGCTGCTCCCACCACAAGAAAGGTCCTTAGAGGTTATAGAATCACAGAAATTCCAGTTTTGGTCACCACAGTACAAGAAGGACATTGAGGTGCTGGAGCGAGTCCAGAGAAGGGCAACCAAGCTGGTGAAGGGACTGGAGGACATGCCCTGTGAGGAGAGGCTGAGGGAGCTGGGGCTGTTTAGTCTGGAAAAGAGAAGACTGAGAGGAGACCTTATTGCCCTCTACAACTACCTAAAAGGAGGTTGTAGCAAGGCTGGTGTTAGTCTCTTGTCTCCAATTAGTGATGATAGGACGAGGGGAAATGGCCTCCAGTTGGGTCAAGGGAGGTTTAGATTGGATGTTAGAAGGATATTCTTTACTGAGAGGGTGCTTAGGTACTGGAATAGATTGCCCAGGGAGGTGGTGGTGTCACCATCCCTGGAGGTGTTTAAGGAACGAGTAGACACAGTGCTTAGGAATATGGTCTAGCAGTTAGATACTAGGATAAAGGTTGGACTGGATGACCCTGGAGGTCCTTTCCAGCCATGATGACTCTGTGATCATCAAGTCCAACCTTTCACTCTACTCTTATTTTTATCACCCCTAAAACAGATCTCTAAGCACCTCATCTATATGACTTTTAAATGCATCAAGGGATGGTGACTCAGCCCCATCCCTGGGCAGCCCCTTCCAGTGCTTTACAAGCCTCTCAGAGAAAAATCTTTCCTAATATCCAGCCTAACCCTCCCTTGATGCAGCTTTAGGTTCCAGCGCCTCCTCAAACCAGCTGCCCCAAGGTCCCCCGTGCCCAGTGCCCACCATACCCATTGCCTGAGGTGACATGGGCTGGGAGCAAGGATGATGTTGATCTATCTCTGTCCAAATAGTTTACGTCTTGATTCACCTCCTCCACAACTTGTTTCTCCCCTCAGGGGTGTCTTTTTCAAGACAAACAGTTGGTATTTAGTTTCTCCTCATGTGAAAGCTCTTCCATACTGTGGATGATCTTCATCCCTCTTGTCTGAAACCTTTGGTTATCCCCTTTTTCATATGGAGAGACCAGGAGGGCGGTGAATTGCCTCGGATATGGATGCACCGAGGCTTCAGGCAATGGCACAACGATGTCTTCTCTTTCTGCTGTCTTGTTTTTTCTGCTGTGTTTCCGTGCTGAAACCCCCCGACACGCGCCCCGTAAATAATGTCGCCGGTGTAACCGCAGGGCTTTTTGCGTTGTCGTTTGGGGTGCGTTTTGGAAGGGAAGAAAGTGTTCTTATAGCGCGTGAAGCATAAAAGCAGGTGCTGCATCTTTCCATCTCACAATTTAACCCAAATGGCTTTCTGTGTCATTAGCTTCACGCAGTCCTGCTGAAAAGAACTATAAGCTACAATCTAGGCTCGCCTTTTTCCACCGAAAATTTCCAGCAGCAGCATATGTGCTTGTCGTGTAGTTGGGGCTGGTCCAAGCTGTGCAGAAGCGCATTGGATTGGGTCATGCCTGCAGCTGCCCTGTGGTGCTGTGCTCACAGAGGAGCTGCAGAAGGGCTCTTGGTTATCCCCCCACCATGTACCAGCCACCCTGGCAGGGACAATGGGATGGAGCTCTGGTCTCCTGGAGGCCCCCAGCCCCTCACAGCCCATCTCTGGTGCTTCCTCCCAGTCCCATCTTGATGCCAAGAAGAGCTTGCAGGCAGCAGTAGGTCTCAGAGCGGTGGCTAATTGCTGCTGGTGGCCCCTGTGCTGTAGGCAGACAGCTGTGGGGAGGGCTCTGGCTGTGGAAGGACACCCCGATGTCGTTGCAAGGTGGGGACTGGCTGGCTCCCGCCTAGCAAGTGAAACTTTGGCCGGCAGGGCTGCCTGTTCAGTGGGTCCAGGCAAAGTGAATTTGATGCCAAAGTCATTTATTTCCCCCTGCTCCCCTGCATCTCCGTGATGAATTTTCCTTTGAGGGGCCCACACAGAGCTCACACTCAGGTTGTTTGTGGTGATGCTTTCCACAAAGATGTGAGCTGACACCAGCACCCGTTTCACATGCCGCTGCAGCCCTGCCTCGTGCCATCCCGTTCTTGTGCCAGCCCTCAGAAATAAGCTGCACTGTAGGCAGTTTCCATTAGTGATGCTGCTATGGGTTTATCCAAATTTTGGGAATCTGGGATAGAAAGGAACTGATTCCTTAGAAACGACAGGCTCTCCACTCCTGGAAACCATGCTCCTGGGCTCTGATGCCCTAGGGCAACCGCATGGCTCCCCTTCTTTGTGCTGGGGATCCATTGCGCTAGCCACCCCCTGGTGAGGGAAGCAGCTAGTGGTATTTGCTGTGTTATGGTTAGTCCTGGAGCAAACTTGCTTCAACCAGCTCAGAAAATCTGAGGCATCAGTTTGTGCTGCTGACTGGCAGCTTTGCTTCTGCAGTAATAACGGCTGATTATTTCCATGGTTCGGGTTGCTCTGCGGATCACCTCTGACTGATGGGCAGAACAGGCCCACGTGTGCCTTTCTCGCAACCGTATCGTCGCTGCCGTAAGCCTGAGAAACCGCTGTCACTGCAGTCCACAAACTGGGCGTGAGCTGGCAGTGGGTGCTCCCAGTCTAGTCAGACAGCTGTGTCCTGGGCTGCATGAAAATCGGTGACCAGCGAGTCGATGGAGGTCACTCTTCTGCTGTGCTCTGCTTTGATGAGCCAATACCTGGAGCATTGTGTCCAACCCTGGAGTCCTCAGCACAGGAAAGACAGGGTCCTGTTGGAACAGGTCCAGAGGAGGGCCACAGAAATTATCAGGGGGCTGGAACACCTCTCCTGTGAGGACAGACTGAGAGAACTGAGGTTTTTCAGCCTAGGAACAAGACCTTCTTGCAGGTTTCAGTGCTTAATGGCAAGCTGTAAGAAGAGACAAACTTTCCAGGAGGAGCTGTAGCAATAGGATGAGGGATAACAGAGTTAAACTAAAAGAGAGTGGATTCAGACTAGATATAAGGAGTAAATTCTTTTACAAAGCGAGTGGTGGAACACCGGTCTGGTTTGCTCAGAGATGGTAGATGGAGACATTCCAGGTCAGGTTGGGTGGGACTCTGAGAAAACTGATCAAATCGAAGATGTTACTGCGCATTAGAATCATAGAATCATTAGGGACTGGAAGGAACCTCAAAAGACCATCCAGTCCAATCACCCTGCAACAGCAGCGTCACCTAGACCAAGTCACACAGGAGCACATCCAGGCGGGTTTTAAACATCTCCAGAGAAGGAGACTCCACAGCCCCCCCTGGGCAGCCTGTTCCAGTAATGAGCGTGCTCTGTCACCCTCACTGGGAGGAAGTTCCTTCTGATATTGATGTGGAACCTCCTATGTTGCAGCTTACAACCATTGCCCCTCGTCTTATCACTAGATGACAATGCGAAGAGCCCGGCTCCATGCCCCTGAATCACAGAATCATTCAGATTGGAAAAGACCTTTAAGACCATTGGGTCCAACCATGAACCCAACAGTCCCCAGGCCACCTCTATACCTTGTCCCTGAGCTGCAGATCTCCATGACTGTGAAATACATCCACAGATGGCGATTCAACCCCCTTCCTGGGCAGCATGTGCCAGGGCCTAATGGTCCTTTCCAGGAAGAAGTTTTTCCCAATGTCTGACCTAAATTTGCAGGGGGGTTGGACTAGATGGAGTTTTAAAGGTCTCCTCCAGCCCAAGCTGTTCTATGATTCTGTGATTGATTTCCTTGCTTTCCTGATAGCTTCTGTGAGAAAAGTGCATCCCGTTCTGATGCTCCAGGTTTGAACCTGGGATCATCTACTGTGGCCACGTTCGGTCACCCTTATTGTGTGGAAGCAGTGTGAAAAGACAAGGTTTCCTCTGTGAAATGGGCCATCTACTCCCCTACGAACGGGAGGCACAACGATCGCAACAAGCAGAGAGAACCATCTTTAAGCAATACGCAAGATTTTGTTTCTGGTTTTGATGGCAGATGTCATCATCCTCTGCACTAATTGTTCTTGATTTTACCTCTTCATCTCCTTACTTAAAGAAAAGGAATGACAACTTGTCTCACTGGGAGCAAAGTTTGCTCATGGATGGATCAGGAATAATTAGACCAAATGGTACTGCAAACCCTGGCAGACAGGGTATCTCCATTACCAAGACTTATGTTGTCATTTCTTTGACCATCCTCCCATCAATCCATCCATCAGCAAATTAAAGTTGCCTAAAGAGCCATTTATCCTGAGTGCTTTCTACCTTGATCGCTGTCAATCTCGGTAAATAAACATTTTCCCTGGGCAGAGTTTACATATTTAACCAGGTTTCAGGAGACGGTCCCCTTGCTGCTCGTGCGCCCAGCAGGTTGCACGTGCCTTAGCTCTGTCCCCTAAGCCTCCTCACCCACACGTTGTCCTTCTCCCCCACCTCCCCTTGGGTTGTCTGTAAAGGTGACACCAGTAGGATAAAGTTGCATTAAAACTTGCAGACTCAAAATTAATTTCTAGCCTTTTTTCAGTCCCTCACGTTGGAAAAAAGCTGGATGCACGCCAGCAGTGGGCTGAGTGTGTGGAACACATCAAAAAGGAAAAGCAGGGCTTCAGCAGCTAATTTTGAGGAACATGGCAAGCAAAGTCTGCTACCTAACTACCAAGTCAGTTACTGCATCTGGCTTCCATCCTTTAAACTGCGTTGCCATAAATGACTTCGTGGCTGCATGAAGAGCGTAAGCAGTGGTATGAGCAGCACTACATTTGATATCTAATAAATATGTATGTGCCAGTGAATGTGCTGTTAAAGGTATTAATTTCCCTCTATTATTTATTTTTCGCTTAATTGGTGCATAGAGCAGCTCACACCCTGCCTGCTGCTGATCAGGCAGACGTGGAGGAGTAGCAGCCCGAGTTATTATCTGGGTGTTAATGCGTGCTGGGTGCTTTTCAGGAGTCACTCATGCACACGCGTGTGTGCAGAAGGGGTGACATTCCCCTCCTCCTGGAGGCAGAGGCTGCGCACCGCGGCGCTCAGGATCAGTGGGGTTGCTCCCCAAGCTGACTGTAGCGAAACCAGAGCATGGCTGAGAACATAGACAGTGCTGTGGGCAGAGCTGGAGAGTCGTTGGGGAAACATGAGGGAACAACAACTTGACGTTCTCCGCTGATCGCTAAGGACAGCTTGTCTTTCCCTCTCCGGTACCTTGCGAGTGTGACAGCTTGTTGGTCCTGGCCAGGGACTGATGTGTTCCTTGTTGCACAGCCAGACCTGGGACCACGAGAGCGCTCAGACCCTTTGGAAGATGCAGCTCTGTGTGCAGCGCTGAGGTCCCTCGTGCAGTGCCACAGAGACAGGCATGGCTGTGCCTGCTGGCCCCGTGTGCTCCCTCGTGTCCCTTCACCTGATGTGGAAGAGGTGTGATCTCAGAGCCACAAACCCATCTCGGTTTTCAGATTTCCCTACGGTGAAGGCAGGACATAAAAAATGCTTTTGCAGCGGCAACACGTGTTGGGGGTAGTGCTGCAGTGGTCGCAGTGGGAAACGCTGCTCTAACAGTAGCAAGGATGGCTCCTCAGACCAGTGAGAGGCACAAACAGCATGGGACTGGCACTGCCTGATCCTCACTTGAAGCCAAAGCAGACCCCAAAGGGCATCCCTGCTCTTTCCCCTGCAGTGCAGCTGGCGCTGAACTTCTCACTAGTCACAGACTTTTTTGCAGTCCAGGAAGGCTTGGCTTTCCAGGCAGGGCATGTCCCCGGTACAGAAACACATGTGGAACGGCCATGCCAGGTGTTGGTGCCCACCCCCTGCTCCCCTGCCTGCTCCCCCTGCCCTGTGGGTGCTTGCAGGGACTGGCTGAAGAGGACCTCATTAATGTCTATAAATATTTGAAGGGTGGGAGTCAGGAGGATGAAGCCAGGCTCTTCTCAGTGTCATCTAGTGACAGGATGAGGGGCTTTGGGTGTCAGCTAGAACACAGGAGGTTCCACATAAACATGAGAAGGAACTTCTTCCCAGTGAGGGTGACGGAGCACTGGAACAGGCTGCCCAGGGGGTTGTGCAGTCTCCTTCTCTGAAGACATTTAAGACCCGCCTGGATGTGTTCCTGTGTGACTTGGTCTGGGTGATCCTGCTGTTGCAGGGGGATTGGACTAGATGATCTTTTGAGGTCCCTTCCAATCCCTAAGGATTCTGTGAAGAGGACAACTCACCAAGGGCGCTTTCCTCTCAGACAGCAGTGCAGCAGGTGTGGTAAGCAGCATCACTTTTCCTTGAGCCCACCTCTCTTTCTACTGCCTCTTCTCCCGAGCTCAAGGAGGGAGTTTGCTTTAACATGATGAAAAAAGATGTGACTTTTCCAAGTGGTGCCTTCCCTCCCTCTGCCTAAATAACTTCTTTCCTCTGCATGGCCAAATAAAGGGGATCAAGCGAGGGATTTATACTCCTAATACTTTAATCAAACCCAACCATAAATTTGGTTTCTTCCCTCGAATGCAACCATAAATCTGGTGTCAACATGTTTCTGCTTCTTCAACAGTTGAACGGCAAGACCTCTACCACCCCAGTAGCATCCACATCTGCTCTGCCCCCACCCCTGTCCCTGCCCCGTGTCCCCACATGACCTCACTTCACCCCTACTCATGTCCTTAAGCACAAAGGAGAGAGTCAAAGACAGGTTTGATGATTTGGGGGGACGACCTCAGGGAGCAGCTGCAGTTTGGTGGCACAAATGTCCCCACTGCACCCTGCTGTCCTGGGGCTGCACTCTGGCATTGATTTCCTGATCCTGGAGCAGACCATGTCTCCCTTTGGCCAGGGGACCTCCAATCTCAGGGATCTTGGTGAGACACCTGAAGTTCCTCCTCACGTTTCATGGGTGATGAGATGCACCCCGTTGCCTGGGTCCTGCTGCCTGCCTGTTGGCTAAGTCTCAGCCACCCCTTCGGCACTGCTACTTGGGTCAGGCTTCTCAAACACAAGTGTGGAGGCTTCTTGCTTGTTGCCCAAATGACCCTCAGCAGAAGCCAAACGTGTCTAAGATGGCTGAACTGCTGCTGCAGGACTGGCCTCCATCCTTTAGCGCTTGATTTCCTCATCTTAACTCTGCATAAACACTTCTTCTTTGCATTTATTTAGATCCAGGTTTAAGTGCCTGTGCAAATTATAGCACAGACAGCCAGAACAGCAATGAGGCATTTAAATGGTAAATAAACACTGCCTGTGCATGGTGCTGCTTTTATAAATAATATCCCCTTTTAAGCCTTATTCTCTGCCATCCAGGAATGTCACTTCTCAGAGCATCTGAACCCGCAAACACCACACATCAGTCTCTTCACATGCTTATTTAAAGAGCATATCAAACTATTTCTGCAAGCAGAATGACTAAATTATCCATGAATTCCAGATTGCCAGCCTGAACCCAGAAAATGTCAACAGTGTGCTATAATAATAGTCCCAAACGTGGCAGCGGTAGTGTCTGCAGTGCCGCTTTTAGGAGTGCGTGAGCCACCCCAGCAAGCAGAGCTGGGGGGTGCTGGGCTCCTGTACAACAACTTTTCTGTCCCCCAAAGTGACTTGGGAGAGGAAAGTGTTTGTCTTCACTATTTCTGCCTGCGGCTCGCAGAAACCATCCATAGCTGGAGGCTCCCACCGTAATCACCCTGTTTGTTAGCACAATACACCTTGGTTAAAAGTTTGGTCCTAAAGCAACTCCCAGTTACCCCAAAATGTAAAGTATTCCTCCTGGCTTTATGCTTTAACTCCTGGGCTTCTTTGCATGAGCTCTGGATTGAGAGCTGCCTTCCTGATGGGTTTTATTGCAGTGGAGGTCTATAAACATCCCCCAGATACTAATTGATTGGCTTGTACTAACTGCTGCCTGCGAGGACATCGAGATAACCATGTGAATCATTTCAGTGAGGATGCAGGGGGTTCATGTGCACATTCTCAGCTGTTTTCTGGGTGCTCTGTTGGACAGCAAGTCCCCCATGGATAAATTCAGACTGATACAGGATCACAGAATCATTTAAGTTGGAAAAGACCCTTAAGAGCAAGCCCAACCCTTCCCCAACTGTCCCAAGGCCACCGCTAAACCTTGTCCCTAAGCTCCAGCTCTCCACAACTTTGAAACACATCCGGGGATGGTGATTCAGCTCCTTCCCTGGGCAGCCTGTTCCAAGATCTGATGACCCTTTCCATGAAGAAGTTGAATGTCTAATCTAAGGCAATAGAAGCACTGACCTTAGAGAAATGTGTTCCTCTAAGAGTCCTGGTTTGGGCTCACCTAATAACATCAGAGGAGAGGCTGAGGGAGCTGGGTGTGTTAGCCCAGAGGAGACTCAGGGCAGACATTCTCCCTCTCTACAACTCCCTGAAGGGAGGTTGTAGTCAGGTGGAGCTCTTTTCCCAGGTAACTAGTGACAGGATGAGAGAACAGGGCCTGAAGCTGCCAGGGAGGGGTTAGGTTGGATGTTAGGAAGCTCTTCCTCATGGAAAGGGTGACCAGACACTGGAACGGGCTGCCCAGGGCAGTGGTGGAGTCCCCATCCCTGGAGGTGTTGAAGGCCAGCCTGGCTGTGGCCCTTAGTGCCCTGGTCTGGCTGATGTGGTGCTGTTAGGTGCTGGGCTGGATGAGCTTATTTTTCCAGCCTCAGTAACTCCGTGATTCCGTGACCACGCACCCGTGGAGTTGCATTTACTCTGCAGTGCACACAAAGCCTGCTCTGCGGTTGGGGTACTAATGTTGCCTGTGCAAGTGTGAAGGCAAAAAACTAGTCGTGTAGCACAGTCACCCAGCTTTTGCTTTCAAGGAGTGAGTGAAGGGTGGAAGCAGACTGCAGGGTTTGCTCTTTCCTCAGCTACCAGAGTGCACTGACTGTTGAGGACCAGCCCAGATTGTTTGATTTCTTGCCCATCCCATTCTCCACCTTTTGTAAGAACATGTGACTTAAAACCACAGTGACCAGGTGATTTGCTCTCAGTATATATTAGTGAGGAATAAGTTTGGTCCCATCCCTGGAGACATTCAAGGTCAGGCTGGATGGGGCTCTGAGCAATCTAGCTAAAGATCACACAGAATCACAGAACACTAGGGATTGGAAGGGACCTCAAAAGATCATCCAGTCCAATCCCCCTGCCACAGCAGGATCTTATAGACCAAGTCCAGGCGGGTTTTAAACGTCTCCAGAGGAGGAGACTCCACAAACCTGGCTCCATCCTCCTGACACCTACCCTTTCCATATTGATCAACACCCCTCAGTCTCCTTTTTGGGGCTGTCCCCAGAGGTGTTTGTGAGGCAGTGTGGAGAAGCTGGTGCTGGTCTGCCCCACAGTGCCTGTCCTATTGCCGCATAGCAGGTGTCACTGTCCAAACCTCTCAGCTTGCCCAGCACTGACTTTCTCTAAAATGTTAACAGACGTGACAGAAATGTGAATTGTGAATTAAAATTTGGTCATTCTAATAGGTAATTTGGAGGTTTGATGTCAAGCTTCAAGATGCAGAATGGAGTTAAAAAACCAAACACTGTGTGAAAAGGACTGGGGCAAAACATATGAGCCCTGAAGAGTCTCCTCCTAATGTCGTCTCTCGGAGTGGGTAATAGTATAAACATCTATCCATTGGAAAAACACCCTACCCTTTACTGCCCCCCATTAAATACACTGGCAGTCCTATTAAAACACAAGTCAGATTTGTGTTTAATGATCTTGAAAGGAAAGTAATTGCTTGAGTATTACCATTCAAATGTTCTTACAGCAGCATATAATATTTACAGTCTAAGTGCCACTCCTGAGTGCTGAGTGGCACTGAGCATCGCCCGGTCCCCTCAGGGAGAACCAGGCATGGGAGAACCTCTCAGAAACAACCAACCAGTGGGCTGCCTAACTTTTTAATTTCAGTCCAAAAAGCCCATCTCTCCAAATCCCTCCAACCCCGCGAAGGCAGGACGGGTGCTTGCTCAGATGAGGGTTCTGGTGTTATTCACGTGAGTGGAACTTCCTTGCTCTGTCAGCATCACGGGCCAGCACCAGGTACAAAGTCACGCTGGGAGCTGTGATGTTCTGCTCGATGTATTTCACCCCGATGGCATCTTTGTCACAGAAGACCTCAGAGATTATTTGCATTCAACAGTGACGTCTGGGTTCTATGGGAATATCTTCAATCTGGAGCTCATTTTGACTAAGGAAGAGTGAAACACAGCTGAAAAGAGCAAACAAGAGTGTATGGCCATTTTTTATGTCAAATAGACTGACAGAATCATTCTGGTTGGAAAAGCCCCATGAGATCATCAAGTCCATCCGTACTTCATCATCTCATTTTATTACCCATCTATCAAGGATAAACAGGGAGAGCGTTTCATAACAGGAGGGCCACGAAGAGGAACAACTCAGTCCCAAGCCCTTTCTTCGTTCTCTCATCTGCCTTGCCTGGCAAGGCCTTGGTCCTTCAGGCTTCAAGACTGATGTCAAAGTTCTGGGCATGGTGTCAGTTCCACAGTGCCACCCCACCAGTGACTCACAGACCCTGGGGAGTCGAACTGCCCAGCAGGGCCTGCCTCTTGCTCTGTACTTGTATGAGGCCATTGCCAAGGCTTTTGTGGCCACCTACACACAAGATTGATGAGAAAAATCCCAAACAAACTCCAAATGTCCAGGGAACTGCTTTCTGTTGGACGGGCTGATTCTAAGAATGACAGCCCTGACACAGCGAATTAGCTTTTGCAGCCTCAGATGCCGCTGTCAGATGCCATCCGAAGCAGGGACAGCACAGATGTGACTGGAGTGGCGCTGGACAAGACGTGTATCACTCCAGTGGGTGCCGTGGGCCAGGTAATGATGTTAGGGTTTGGTGGGGGGTTGTGTCTATCATCACCTTATGATTTACGATGGTTGATGTTTTTGGAACGGGAACATTTCACCTACTTTACCTCCTTTGACTGTGTCCAGTTCTGGGCTTTCTGGGATCCCCTGGTTCAAAAGGCAGGGAACTACTGGAGAGAGTCCAGAGGAGGGCAACAAAGATGACTGGGGACCTGGAGCATCTCTCTGATGAGGAGAGGTTGAGTCAGTTGCGACTGTTTAGCCTGGAGAAGCCTGGGAGGAGACCTGATCCACATCTATAAATGCCGGAGGGGTAGGTGTAGGGAGGATGGAGCCAGACTCTTTTAGTAGTGCCCAGGGACAAGACAAGGGCACAAGCTGAAACACAGTTTCACTTAGATATGAGGAAAAACATCTTTACTGTGTGGATGGCAAAGCCATGGGCCAGGCTGCCCAGAGAGTTTCTTGAGTCTCTTGCTCTGGAGATATTCCAGATCCTCCTGGACTGTTCCTGTGGGATCTGCTCTAGGATAACCTGCTTTAGCAGAGAGGTGGACTCGATAATCTCTAGAGATCTCTTCCAAATCCAAGGGGTCTGTGACTCTGTGATTCTGTACACACTCCACTGCCAAACTGGTTCCTCTCCCAGGAGGTGCTAGTCCTTACAGAGTATGGTCTTGCTTCTAACTCTTTGTCCATCTCAGCTGGCCATAAAGATCATTGAAATCACCCAGACACGGTGCCAGGGCCCTTAGTGCAAGGAAGAATGAAACTGGACATCTCCGTGAGTGCTGTGAAATCACCGCACAGCTCCTCAGGAGCGAGCGTGGGGGAAGGGGAATCCTGTGAACCAGGAGAAGGGAAAACATTTGCAGCCTGTGCAAGTTCAGACGCAAAAGATGAGACAGATCCTTCAAGCTACCAGGGTCACATGCCTCTCTTTAAAGGCATGAGCTTGTGTCTAAAGCAGGACTGCATGTATGCCCATGGCAACCCAGCTGTGTGCCATGCAGGAACAGGTCTGCAAGCTAATGCATAGAACCAGAGTGTTGGAAAGATTGTCCAAAGGCCATCTAGTCCAACAAGCCCTACAACAAGCAGGGGCATCACTCACCAGACCAGATTCCCCAGACCCCCGTCCAGCCTGACCTTGAATGACTCCAGGGATGTGGCCTCCACCACCTCTCTGGGCAGCCTGTTCCAGGGATCCTCCACCCTCATATGAAAGAGCTTTTTCCTCCTGTCCAGCCTCAATGTGCCCTTTTCTAGCTTCAAACTCGACCCCTCCTCCTATGAAGAGTCTTCCCCAGCCATCTGACAGGCCCCTTTCAGGTACTGGAAAGTTGCTGTAACGTCTCCCCAGAGCCTTGTCCTCTTGAAGCTGAACAACCCCAACTCTCTCAACCTGTCCTTCGCTGACCTAAGAACTGGAAGTCAGCACCCAAGCCTGCCCCACTTCCCTCTGCAGCTCGACACATCTTTGACTCAGGGTGCTCAAGAAGTCCAAAGCGCTACCGGTGTCTTTTACTGGATCCTCTTCAGTTTTTCACCGGTGAACTGAAAAATGTGACTGTGCTGAGAGATCTGGGATTTAGCTGCATTCCTCATTCCAGTGTTCTGCTTCCCTAATTAAAGTAGTTTACATTTCAAGCTGGAACAGCTCAGGTCCAATCAACAAACCCAGGGAAAAATGCATCTGTGCAACGTAACGTGACTTGCTTCAGCTTTGGGCCAACAGCTCTGTCTGGGTGGCACAAGACACTGCTCCTGAGAACCAGAGCAAAGCCCTCGCGTTGGGACTGGGTGTTATTCAGGCTTGATGGCCAACTGGTGGTGCTAATGCTTCATTGGATGGGAGGTGAAGAAGGGTTCAGCACCTCTCACTGAACATGGACCTGCATCGCATGAACCCTCTGCAGATCACAGAGCAGCTTCCACCAGCCCTGCTATTAAAGGATCCAGCTTGAGATTAAAGCAGGCGCTTGCGGGAAGCAGTTATGGATACGTATCCCAAAATGTCACACGGCGGCACGTCACTCGTCAGGGCTTCTCGCTGCAGCCACTTGCGTAGGACAAACACTGGACTCTTAGTTCTTTGTCCCTTCATCCTTGCATTATGGGGTGGGGGGGGGTAGGTGTTTGTAGTAGAACATTTATTGCCAGGGTGGGGTGTTAGGTACTAACCTGTCTGCAGAGGGCTATGAAGTAGAGCACAAAGACTGGGTCTGGGGGCTAGTCAGCCACAGTCAGAGCCAACCAGCCTTGTTGAGAAAGTCTGAGCACTGGTGGGTGGGGAATGTTGGGGGGCCAGCTGCCACTCTGTGTTTCAGGCAGCTCAGCCACTGGCTGCATCAGAGATTGACTCCAGGAACTGCAGGATTGTCAACTGAAAAAAGCACCTTGTTACTCTAGTTTGCACCAGTAAGTGATGCTCCTTCATAAAAAGCCCAGCTACCGCGGCAGGTATTTGGTGGAAGCTCTTTACTCCCTTTGAAATTTGACCTTGGTGGCTTTTTGCAGCTCTGTCCCCTGGTGTTGTGCTGAAAGTCACCTGTAACCAGCGCGTCAGGGACAAGCTGTGCCAGGGACTGTCCTGCAGCCCAGAGACAAGAAGGAAGCAACTGAGTCCTTTCATTTTCCAACATGTGAGAGGAAAACCCCTGTTTACAGCAGCTCTGACCCGCGAGGCTGATCGTGAGCCTCTCATGGTCATGGTGAGGAGTGGGAGAGGGGCCCTGCAGTGTGACACAGGAGCAGCTGATGGCATTTCCCTTCCCGTCATCGCACCCGTGCACTCTGTGAAGCCTCATCTCATAAAATACAGGATAGAAATTCTGGGTTTCCTCTTGACAACACCCGGTGGTCATCAGTCCCTGGGGTTTGGATTTTTCCTTCTTTCTCAGCAGCCTGGTTTTTTCATACCATATTGTTTCCTAATTACTTTCTATTTCTCCTTTGTGTGGGCAGTGCTGCTCTTCTCCTCTCCACACACACACTGGTGTCCAAGGGAGCAGCCCTGCTGATGGCCCTCTGCTTGGGCTAATTGCCTGGCAAAGCGTGAGCTCCACTGCTGGCTTTCCTTCCCGGCTCATCCCGCTCATTTCCCACACTCGGCCATATTCCAGCTCCAGTGGTCAGTGTCTATCTTTTGTTGCAGGACGTTTGCCTTCTGTCTCATTTAGAAAAAAAGGAAAGTGGGGCCAAATTTTTAACAGAATTAAGGCTTCTTCTCTGTTCTTGTTGCAGCTCCTTTCAAGCTCAGCTTTTGCAGGATGTGCCAACCCCAGAAGACACCGGTGCGTCGTCCTACCACCGCAAATACAGTGTCCGGTTAAACGTGTGTCCGCTCAGCCGCATTCCCAAGCACATGGTCACCACTGCAGAGTCATGGAAGCAATTAGGTTGGAAGGGATCTTGAAGATCGTCCTTCTGCCACAGGCAGGTATGTCTCCCACCAGAGCAGGTTGCCCAGCGCCACATCCTAGCTGGCCTTGAACTCTGCAAGGGATGGAGCAGCCACAACTTCCTGTGGAGTGTCAACAAGTCCCATCCCATCAAAGCAGGGCTGTTCCCCAGTGATGGTGCGGTGTGGGTTGTCTGGCTGCCACACAGGGTGCACTGGTGAACGTGCCCTGGGCTTCTACATGCAGCCCTCACCTTCTGACCTTTGCAAACTTGTCCCTTAGGCTCCGTGGCTCAGGATTTGCTGTCAAGAAACATTGTTTGGGATGAGCTGTTGGGATCCAGATTCTCAGTCAAACATGAATTGTTCTTCTGCTAAACCCTCAACAGCTGGGCTGGAGAATGCAGATGTAAAGAATCACAGAATCATTAGAGACTGGAAGGGACCTCAAAAAATCATCTAGTCCAATCCCCCTGACACAGCAGGATCACCTAGACCAAGTCACACAGGAACACATCCAGGTGGGTCTTAAACGTCTCCAGTGAAGGAGACTCCACAACCACCCTGGGCAGCCTGTTCCAGTGCTCTGTCACCCTCACTGTGAAGAAGGTCCTTCTCATATTGATGCGGAACCTTCTATGTTCTATCTTACAATCATTGCTCCTATCACTAGATGACACTGAGAAGAGCCTGGCTCCATCCTCCTGACACCCACCCTTCACATATTGATAGAAGAGCTGGATGCGATGCATGTGCAGCCTGAAATCTCGAACCAACCACACCGTAGGAACAAGAGCACACCGTAAGCACACGTGTGGCGAGACAGAACCGGATCCTCGGCTGGAGCTGGGCCGTGTCATGCCAAAAGCACAAAAAGACACTTTCCTGGGTTTAGGACCACAATTCCAGAACTAAACAGGGTCTGTTGGTTGTTCTGCAGAAAGCTGAAGGCAGATAACAAACACCTGCTCATCTCTGTGCAGTAGAAACCTTTCCTTTTTTAGCTGTACCTCCACAAGAAGCTGCTCAGGCAGAGGTAGTGTAGGCCCTTGGAGAAGCTCTCATGGGTTCCTGCCCAACTGCCAGGAAAAACATCAATGCAAGAAGCATCAGGGCTCTCTGAGAGAAGAGCAAGTGCGAGCAGACAGTGTGCAACTGCAGCCCCGAAGGCAAACAGCATCCTGGGCTGCATCAAAGGAAGAGCGGCCAGCAGGTTGAGAGAAGGGATTCTGCCCCTCTACTCTGCCCTGGTGAGACCTCACCTGGAGTCCTGTGTCCAGCTCTGGAGCCCTCAGTACAGGAAGGACAGGGACCTTATGGACCAGGTCCGGAGGAGGCCATGAAAACCATCAGGGGGCTGGAGCCTCTCTGGCATGAGGACAGGCTGAGGGAGCTGAGGTTTTTCAGCCTGGAGAGGAGAAGGCTTCCGTGGGACCTGCTGGAGACCTTCCACTACCTGAAGGGGCCTACAAGAAGGCTGCAGGAGGATTGTTTACAAAGACCTGGAGTGATAGGACGAGAGACACTGGCTTCAGATTAGAGAAGGGTGGATTGAAATGGGCTGTTAGGAAGAAGCTCTTTAGTGGGAGAGGGAGTTAAACACTGGAGCAGGTTGCCCAGGGAGGTAGCTGAGGCCCCATCCCTGGAGATCTTCAAGGTGAGGCTGGACAAGGCTCTGGGCAACCTGATCTAGTTGAGGCTGTCCCTGCTCACTGCAGGGGGGGTTGGACTAGAAGACCTTTGGAGGTCCCTTCCAACCTGGTCAGTTTATGATTTGCAGTCTGTGATTCTATGATCTGTTGTAGTTATGAAGAGGAAGGACCCAGACCTTCAGGCCACGGAACTTGAGGTGGCTCAAGTGACTTCATTGCAGCTTTAGATTTATATCCTTCTGTTCCACCTACGGAAGAAACGTCATGGTGCTTTATACCATCAGGGTGTTGTCCTGGTGTCCAGCCAGGCTGGAGGCGCAGTGTCTACCCTCCTGCGTGCGCAACCCGGTGCTCTTAAACCCAAGTCAGGGGTTGAAAACCTCAGAACAGAGCCACAAGGAGCTAACGAGGAAGAATAAAAATCAGGTAGTAAAAAAATGATGCAAGGTTGGGTCTTAATTTTTTATTATTAAACTCACAGCACATTAAATATTAAGTGTTCATAAACTTTGTTTTGTGCAATGATAAATTAATAACGGCTACGCAGACAAGTCCTTCTGCAACAGAGAAGCTAAGAAACGTAGCACCAGAGGACCTCGTGTTGACAACTGAAGCTATTGGAATAGACTCCTTAATCTTCACTCATAAAAAGGAGATAATGTTATTTCTTATTACTATTAAACGCAGAGAGCCTTGCTGGGAAACGCGCATGTCACGACTAAAAATAACTAGCAGAGAACATCCTAGCAAGGACGTTGGCACGTTACATCTGGATATAAATTCAGTGAAATCTGCTCTGCTAGCCTCCACCATAGAAAAAACTGCTTTTCAACTTATTTTTACAGGTTGCCTAAGGTTTGTGTCTGAGCACGGATACAGCTACCAGTACACGGCAGCGCACTGGGCACAGCCCCAGACGCGGATACGTGCCAGGCAATGATGGATTGAGGGCGGCCTTGAGGAGGAGACTTGATGGGTGGATGACCCAGCAGTTTGAGTTTGCAGCCCAGAAAACCAACAGCAGCATGGGCTGGATCAAAAGAAGCATGACCAGCTGGAGGGGAGGATTAGTCTTTCCTTCTGCTCTAGTATGACCACACCTGGAGTCTTATGTCCTGCTCTGAGCCCCCAGCGTAAGGACATGGAGCTGTTGAGATTAGTCCAGAGGAGGCCACTAGAATGACCAAAACACTGGAGACCCTCTGCTATGGGGACAGACTGTGGGGACTGGGGTTGTTCAGCCTCTGGGGAGACAGTTAGAGCAGCTTTCAGTACCTGAAGGGGCTACAGGGAAGCTGGACAGGGACTCTGTCAGGGAGTGCAGTGACAGGACAAAGATTAAAGGTTTTAAACTGAAAGAGGAGGTTTAGATCAGACAAAGCTCTTCACTGTGAGGATGCTGAGGCACTGGAACAGGTTGTCCAGGGAGGCTGCGACTGTTCCATCCCTGGAGGTGTCCAAGGCCAGGATAGACAGAACTCTGAACAACCTGGTCTAGTGGAAGATGTCCCAGCCCATGGCAGGCAGTTGGACCTAGGTGACCTTTGTGCTTTCTCCTAATCCAAACCATCCTATTATGGTTTCCCTCTCATTTGAAAATCTGACCCTTCAAATACCTTTTCCAAACCAGGAGCCAAAAGAGACTCATTTCACATTTCCATGGACTACTTGGAATGGCCAGACCAAAAGAAGTTACCTTTGGACACTGGAGGCTTCAAAACCTACAGCGTCTTCTGCGTTTGCCTTCACAGACCTTTAGCTGACACTCCGCCACCTCGACCCCAGGGCCACGCCACAGGCTCCTGCAGCTCCTGCCCCAGTTTTTGCTCTCCTGATGCTGTATCCGAGGCTGGGTGGTGCCAGGACAGAGCAGCTCAAGCTCTCATCTGGCTGCCTGTAACGGGCGCACGCTCTGCCCTGGCGAGCTGATGGGAACTAGGGCAGGCAGGGGAGCGTGTCTTCCCCACTCAGCTGCTGCATGGCCTCGGAGCCAGCTGGAGCACTGAGGGTCTGAGCAGCTCCCTGACAGCCCAGCTCCTGGGCCGAGCCTTAGGCACAGCGACGTCGGCGGTTGCCTGAAGAGCCAAGCTGGTGGAGGCAGCCAAACCACAGCTGGGAGAGGACAACCCATGCCTCAGGGTGCCACAGCAGCTGCTACTCCCTGACAGGTTTCCCCAGGGTCCCCTGTGGCACACTTCCTTCACATCTCCCCTCCCAGTATGGGGGCTCTGGCTGCTTGCCTGCAGCCCTGCCTGGTGCTGCCTCTCACCCAGGGCTGGCCTCACTGCTGGGACCCGTATCTCCCACTCTGCCTTGGAGCCACAGGGATCACCAGTGGCCTGTGGTCACCCTCTTTGGCGTCAGCTTTTGTCCTCATTAAAAAGATGATTCTGCCTCTCAGGAATTGTTCCCAGACCTGAGCCTTGAACTCAGGGGACACCCAGCTGTTCTGCAAGATGCACATCCTAAAACCAGAGGGAGAGCAAAGACAGTAGGGAGAAAGGCTGGGCTCTCGTTCCTGCTTCAGGAAGGTCCTTGCTCCTGCACAAGCAGAGTATTCACAGGTGATCGAGAGCTCGTGCAGCCAGGCCAGGCTTGGTGGCTGCTACTTTGGGAAGAATCACCATCACCAACACCTTGCTCAGCCCTTCCAAAGGCCACAGCACCACACAGAATCACAGAGTGCAGGAGTTGGAAGGCATCTCTTAAAATCTCTTTAAATCTCTTAGTCTGGAGAAGAGAAGACTTAGAGGGGATTTGATCAATGTTTATAAGTATCTGAAGGCTGGCCAGGAGTGGGGGGACAGGCTCTTTTCACTTGCTCCCTGTGATAGGACAAGGAGCAATGGGTGTAAGTTGCAGCAGAGGAGGTTCCGCCTCAACACAAGGGGGAACTTCTTTGCTGTGAGGGTCACGGAGCACTGGAACAGACTCCCCAGGGAGGTCGTGGAGTCTCCTTCTCTGGGGACTTTCAAGGCCCGCCTGGATGCATTCCTCTGTGATCTGTGTTAGATAGTTTTGTCCTGCTGCGGCAGGGGGGTTGGACTCAGTGATCTCTCTGGGTCCCTTCCAACCCCTAACATCCTATGATCTTGTCCAACCCCCCCTGCTAGAACAGGATCCTCTAGAGCAGACCCCACAGGAACTGTTCAGGTGAGTTTGGGGTGTCTAGAGCGGGAGATCCACAACCTCTCTGGGTGACCTGGGCCAGGGCTCTGATACCATTAGAGTTAAGAAGTTCTTCCTTATTATAGGGTCACAGACTCTGTTTGGCAGGAAGATACCTTCAAGATCAGGTCCAACCCTTGACCCATCACTAAAGCCTGTCCCTAAGCACCAGGCCCACATGAATGGCGCTGTTACAGTTCGATTGGACTTCCCATGTTCCAGTTTGTGACCACTGCCCCTCACGAATGGCTTCTGCCAAAAGCTACCCATCTCACATCTCAGCCTCTGTTACAGCTGTGCAACCTGCTCTAGGTAACACAGCCAGCGAGGGGAGAGGGACCTTGTGCCAGCCAGGAGACACTGCTTCTTTTGCTTTTTTAGAGCACGGGAAAAACACCCCTGAGCAAGCACATGGGTGTCCTGATTCTCCAGGTGGGCACCGCGACGTGTCCAAATTGCAGCCGAGGCTGACAAAGCACTGTGGTACCCCCTTGCTGGTGGGCTCCCCAGTGACCCAGGGATGGATAAGCCTGAGTTCTCCAGCAGATGGGCTGGACATAGGCTACCAGTAAGCAGCGTTGCCAGAGCACTTCACAAAGCGCTGTGATTTTGGGGACACCTACAGAAAGGATAAAAAGAAGGTCTCAAACTGATAGGCATTAGTGACAGGGAAGGCAAATGAGTTCTCCCAGCAGCTAATGGGGCTTAAGTGGGATCAGCTCAGGCTGAGAGTGGCAGATAGCATCAGTGAGACACCTGGTCCGCGGTCACTGTGCTGCCAGTGCAGGTGTTACTGGCTCGGCAGGCACCGGCAGAGGGGCGATGCAGCCCGCCTGGATTAGCAGACACCTCCACCTGGCCAAATTTGAGGTAAGCTCCTCAGCATTTAGTCCCGAGGTAGTTTAAATAGTTTTGTGCTTAAGGGATCGGCTCTGAAAATCCCTCTCTTAAGCACTTAAGTACAGGTCGGCGTGTTGGCTCAGACTGGCCTCCTGCAGCCCGTGCATTCCCAAGGGAGACAGTGGTAGCCACTGTGCTCCAACACGTGGTACCTACAGAGATGGACTCCAAGTCTCTCCTTTGGGGTTGCTTCAAGACCACTGCTGGCTACTGCTGCCTGTTTGCAGTGAGCTGGAGCCCTGCAGTGCAGGCATCACCGCAAGGCGACTGCACCAGGACCCACACGGAGAGGGTCTGTGCTTGTGCAGGGAGAGGGACTGCTTCTCTCCCTGCAGCTCCGGGAGGGCTGAACTGTACACACACACACACACACACCCCCCCCCCAAGTGCTGCATCAGGCACCCCTGTGCCTCTTCTCCTCTGTTTTGCTTTGGTTCTGCGGCTGGTCCAGCCTTCTGCGATGCACTTGTGCGCTAGGGCAGTGCTTTATCTTAAGGCAGCGTTGCTTTTCACTTCAAACCTCCTCTAGCTGGGCATTTCCACAGGAGCTACCCGTGCAGGGGACAGGCTTTTCAGCCGCAGACCGAGAGTCATTTGGTCAAGGAAAGCTGCTGGATGTAAACGCCGCATTCACCCCACAACAAAGGCAGTGAAGGGTTTATGCGCAGGGCTTTTGATTTTCCAACCAGCGGCTCGGAGTTGGGACTTTCTGAGGTAAACTGGTAGCTCTGGGCAGCTTTGAAGCATCACAAGTGGAGGGTTTTGTCTCGGGAAGATTTACTAGCGGTGAGCTTTTCTTCACCGGTTTTATTGGGCTGCTTTTACATATGTATAGCGGTGACGGGGAGGGGGGGGAACCTGTTGTTGGTGAAGTGCAGAGCCCGTTTCCCTTGTGGGCTTCACACACAAGAAAATTGTGTGAAAAATTGTTGCCCAGGGCCTTCCCAAATCCTGAAATTTAGCTTAGAGGTTTTCTCAAACCCTTCAAGCGTCCTCCAGCCCCAACCCCCTCCCCCTTATAAAGGTTGAAGCTGGGGTAACAAATTCCGCGGCGAGAACGGACGCCCTGCCCTTGGCTCCAGCTGGTGCTGCCAGAATAAATCTGAGTCCCCCCCTCCCCAGCCGAACCACTGAAAAGTTTTCGCCCGCTTAACGTGGGTTTTATAATTTTAACTCACGAGTTCTTGTTGAATTGAGCCCCGTTGCGGGGACAAATTGGACAAGCAAAGTTTAAATGTTAGCACTTTGGCTTCTCCTCAAGTGATGCTGAGCACAGATGTTTGCGGGGGCCATCGTGTTTCCGTAAGAATGGGGGCTTTGTGTGCATAACCTTACAAAGGGCAGAACAGCCCTGCTTCACTGCCAGCCACGGGATCATCCTATCCTTATGTGTTGATTTATTAGGCCGGGGATGAATGAAACCGTAATTAATATTACTGAAGCATTAGAGTCTATTTAATTTAAATGCCACTGAATATTTCACTTTCAGTTGGGAGTGACAATGTGTTCGGGACTGTTGGTGAAAGCCTCAGCCATCTGTTACCCCTACTAAGAAGGGGAGACAAGAGAGACACAGGGAGACACAGAGCATTGAGCTTTGTGGCTTTTCCAAGCCTCCAGGATCATCACTCAACTCAAGGGCAGCCAAGAAACATTCCTGCACACTAGACTCTCGGTGGATAGGGGAAGGGCCTGGGGGGGTACCGGGGCAAAGCAGAGGATGGAGAGAGGGTGAAGGATGGAGTCTGACTGTGTGTCCATACATACGTGAGCACGTGCACGGAAATCGAGTGCCAAGACAGTAGAAGGAGGGTAGAGCAGGAATCTGGCCAACGTACAGATGGTCTAAAAATATTTAGATGGTGGCAGAGAGGCAAGAGTCAAGCTTTGAAAATTGTTTTTAATTAACCGAAACAGTGAGGTCCCACTCCAGCTCCACTGCAGCAAAATCCAGGCTTTGATTCGATGGGCATCACGATGTTGGGAGGATGATATGTTCCCCACAAGCTGCTGCTGCTGCTGTGGCACGGTCTCCATCAAGCTAAAAAAACCCCAAAGTCCTGAACAAATTGATGGGCAATAAAAGAAAGGGCTGAGTGAGGGGCTGGGGGAGGGCGGCTGCATGAGGCCACGGGTGGGAGGCTCTGCCGTCCGTGGGATGGTAATTAGCATAATGGGTTTTCTTATAATTGAGATCGTTTGTTCTCCCAGTTTTTCTCCTGCGAACTGATTTGACGCCAGAGGGAAGCTGTGTGACTCACACCTTGCCATGCCAATTAGCTGATAAACATCGAACGTAAACAAAGATGGCCTAATTAAGGCCAGTCGCCCAACCTCTACGCGCATCTTGTCAAAATCCTACCAGCCTTTTCCATCCAGACCTCTTTCCCTGTTTGCTAAACAACAAATTAGCAGCTTTGCACAAGAAAGAACTGCTTCTCTTTGAGAGGAGCTAAGAGCAGGTAACGAGCAAAACTGGGAGGTGGGTGCTGCGCCTCGGTGGGGACAGACAGGGTGAGTGATGCTGCTGAGCGCCGTGTGAGCATTTGCCCACCACTGGCTATTGCTGAGGGCTGCTGTCTGAGCCACAGCCACACCGTGGGGTAGTCTGTCCCCCGCCCCAGTGCTGCTGTCTGTGTGAGAAACCTGTAACGTGTGTGAGTCGCCTGCTGTGAAACCTCATCAGCTGGAGCCCCTGGCTCGCCACGGGCTCATCCCCTCGGCTCGCAGCACGGGGAGTTATTTGCACTTTGGAGAGGAGGTGTACGACAGCGACACATCAGAGTGGCAGTGTTTCACAGCCACTTCACACCGGAGCAGAGCCTCACACAGGTAAGCTGTGGCAGAGAAACAAGCCCACGGAGGAAATTTTATTCCAGGAGGTATCCTAAGGAAATCTATGGGATTGATTCATGGCACTGTAGAAAAAACAACAACAAAAGTCAGGAAGGCTTCTCAGTGGATCGTCTGGACCTGTCTGAACCAGAGCTCCTAGACAAGATGCCCTGGATTCCTGCAGCTCCCATGGGTCACCCCAACAACCTGTCGTGGCATTGCATCGGCCTAAAGGGCAGGGAGGACCAGCACTGGCTTCTAACTTGGTCCGTTTGCTGGACACTAAACCCATGTGCTCATGTCCCACCCGGATGAACACAAACTGCAAATAGCCCCAAGATATTAATCTGTTTCTCATAAGTCCTGGTGCCCAGGTCTTTCATCATCTTCACTACTCACCTCTGAAGTATTTCCAAGCATCTCAGGTGTTCCTAGAGCTCAGCACCTAAAAGGTTAGCATGATGTGCTCCTGGCTCTGCCTCAGCCTGGGTGCAACACCCTTCTCCCTCCTGCATTGCACCTGGCTTCATCCAGCCCAACGTGGTCCTCCTGAACACCAACCCACCCACACATGTGCCACTGGTCCTCACTTGGGACTGTGATTAGGTCGCATCGGTTCCACTGCCCAGTGCAAGGCTGGCTGCCCTCAAACCCACCCCATCAGCTACAAACCAGCTGAACGGAACCAGCTCCTGCTGCTCTGCTGTGGTTTCGCAGCATCTCCTCCACTGGCCTCACCTGACTCACGCTGCCAAACCCTACTCAGGAGACTGTCATGTGCAGCGCTGCCCTCTGAAAGTGAGAGAAAGCAGGAGGCTGGGCGCAGCCACCACTTCTCTCCGCATGACAGGACTTCCCCTGTCAAAGAAAATAACTGCAGTGATTTAACATAGTTTGCTCTTGACAAGTCCCCATCAGTTGCTGCCCCCCCCCCCGGGTATTTACAAATAGTTGTAGATTATTTTCTTCACTGCTTTCCTGGGGTTGAAGCTGAGTTGCCTTGTCTAAACCTCACCGGTGCCTCTTTCCCCAGCATGAAGGTCCTCTACGAGCCCTTGGTGAAACCTGCTGATAGCTCTGAGCCTGCATCAGGTCCTTTGCTACCCAGCCCAGGCAGCTGGGGAACAACCTCTCACACCGCGTCAACGAGAGCAAATTCCAGACACTGCCCTGCTTCCCGCTAAAGGCTCTGGGAAATTACTTTGAGAAGTCACCTGCTCCAGTGAGCCTGAAGGAACTGTCTCATTCACCCCCACGTGAGACAGGGACCTGCTTTGCTGAGTGAGGGGAGCAACTGGTTATGCCTCGTGCTCACTGGGGGGGGTCCCATTTTTCATATGACCAGCTACAGGGTTGGTGGCAGCCTCTCTGTAAAGGACAAGGTTGGAAGGGGAGAAGAGGCAAAGTGATTTAACTCAGCTGAAAAGGGTGGCCAGTGGTGTTCTCTTCGCCATCACTTGATTGGAAGTGCTCCAGAAAGCAGCAGGAAGCTGGGGAAAAGCTTCTTCGTGGACAGGGCCATGAGGCCCTGGAACAGGCTGCCCAGGGAGGGTGTTGAATCACCAACCCTGGATGCGTTTCAAAGTCGTGAAGATCTGGAGCTCAGGGACAGAGCTTAGCGGTGGCCTCAGGACAGTTGGATTCATGGTTGGACCCAATGAGTTTGAAGGTCTTCCCCAGCCTAAATGATCCAATGACCCTTCCCCACTAGCCTGCCCAGGTCCAGAAGCAAGACGGGATGGATCAGCTTTTCATGGGGCGGTAAATGGAGGAGACATTGTGGCACATGACAAACAAATGTCACTGATGTCATCTGTTTGCTTCAGCTCCTCACAGTCAAAACCTTAGACCCTTGAGAGTTACCCGTCTGGCAAATTCTCCGACACAGGGCACTGCCTTCCAGTGCAGGCAGGAAGGGTGTGCTGGTACATGGATGGAGGTGTGACGAAGGGAACCTCACACCAAACCGCTCTTGTCCCCATTGGGCCAAACCTACAAAACCCATCAGAGAAGTGCAGTTCACAACACGAGTTCACTTCAGCATAGGTGGACCTAGAGCACACAAGTGGAGGTGTGAGGACTCATCAATTCTTTTAATGGAGAAATGACTGAATTGTAGAATGTCTTGGGTTGGAAGGCACCTCGAAAGGTCACCTAGTCCAACCCCACGGCACTGAGCAGGGACATCCTCAGCCAGATCAGGTTGCCCAGAGCCTTATCGAACCTCACCTTGAATATCTCCAGGGATGGGGCTTCAACCACCTATTTGGGCAACCTGTTCTAGTGTTCAACCACCCTCCTGCTAAAGAACTTCTTCCTGACATCCCATTTCAATCTGCCCTTTTCTAATGTGAAACCACTGCCCCTCGTCCAATCACTTCGTAATCATGGTAAATTGTGGGAGAACATGGTGGAGGTGGTTTTCAATAACTTGAGGAGCAGCCCTTGGTGGCAGCATCAGCAGGACGTTTTCTGCATTCCAAGAGCTTGTTACTAGTGGCTGAACCACTTTGCGAAGCCTTCACCAGCTACTCAGCAAAGCAAGGCTCTGGGCCCAGACGACGGAGCGCTTTGTGTGCCCGAGGTTCTTCACCGGCAAGGACCACAAGAGCATGTAGCCTCATGGCTTTTTGAGCTCCAGTCAGATCCCACACGCTGTCCCCACCGGCCTCCAGCTGACTCATCCTTTTCACAACATTTCTTTTCACGTCTCTGTCTGTGGGCTGCACAGCCCGGAGCGGCAGTCAGATCAAGCTGGTACTGGCCAGAGTGGTGAAGAGGGGTTTCTCCATAGTGGTCTCCTCAGCTTCAGCTTTCACTGAAAAGGAAAGGGAAAGAAGAAAATCAAGTGGTCTAGGAAGGAGAAGGAACAGTGGGGACTGCTTCACTGGCACACAGAGAAAGAGAAACAGGAAAGTGATTGAACCACAGAGAGAATCTGTGGCCGGTCCCAGTGGCAGTGTCGCCTATGGGGGCTGTGTGTGGTGGGCACAGATGGCTTGGGGGTGCTGGAGAGGAGACAACCCACCCACCTTGAGAGATCAGGCTGCTGCAAGGATGAAGTGACTTGGTGTAAACCCCACTCCCACGTCCCTGCCATGGCATCCTGCACTGGGGGAAGCCCTTGGTGCCCATCTCTACAAGGCTGCTGTCTCTGCCCTGCCCTGCCCTGCGCTGCCCAGCAGGGTTGCTCTGTGCCCAACAGCCTTTCCTCTGCGTGAGAACCAAAGAGCAAACGTTGCTCCTCATCCAGACAAGCACCATGTAAGTAGAAATGGAAAGTTTCCAGTTCCTAAGGAGGCACCAGTGAGCATTTTCAAAGCTGAAAAGCACTTTGAAGTGCAACTCGTGAGTTACAACATTATATTTTGGGGGGGGGGGGGTAAATCCATATCAATTTGTCTCCAAAGAGACAAATTGAGCTTGTTTTACTAAATATAGGCATGTGAGGCCCAGCAAAATTCATCAAACCTCCCCATCATATCTCCCGAAGAGACGCGTCGTGACAGGAGATCAGCAACCCCATGAAAAGAAGGGCTCGGTGCTGCAGCCCCGCCACGCACGAGTGACCCCCCAGCGTCAGCACAGGCACCGCATCAAACGCTGCAGGATCACGGCCCTCGCACCGGCAGCTTCCACCAGGTCACTTGGCAGGAGCTTTCCCACCGAGCGGCGTCTCGCCCTCCGGCCAGGCTGCCGGCACCTCCTTCGTGCCATGGAGGGTCTCCAGAGCCCAGCTTTTCCACCACCGGGGATCAAGCAGGAAAGAAACATTCACGACCCAAAACAAGCCCAACAAACCCTGGCTTTATGGATTCGGTTGTGCAGAGTGATCCCCTCTGCAGCGCGGTTTGCACTGAGCCACCAGATCTGACATCTCTCTGAAAGGCCTCCTAATAGATCCAATTATAGATTTTCAGCAACTTTGTGGAATGCCGGCTTTCCCGGAGGCTGACCCCGGAAAACGCCATTCAGAGCAGGAGGGATTTTGCTGTTGAGCTCAGTGGGGGAGGATCAGGTCCTACATGATTTTATTGTCAGCAGTGATGACCTCTCTTCACGAATGAAGAACGCCCATCCTGAACCGTGGCCTTCGGAACGTAAACCATTTATTTTTATAGCCGGTCCTTCCCCGCGCGGGATATTTTGTGCATGGCTAACTCATCCCAGGGCTTTAAACGCTTGCCAAGTGGCTTTAATAGCAGGATGTTGTTTAAAAAGATTGGGAAGGATTGTGGGCAGTAGTAGAGATAATTGTCAAGGAAAGATAAATGAATCTTCAACCTCAAACCAACTTGGCTTTACCTTTGGGTCAGGAGGGAAGATCCAGAGAAGCCCCCTGTCTAAAACGAACTGACGGTTTGGGATTTAGGGAAGTTGGCAGCTGTCGAGATTTTTTTGATAAAAACATCTTTTGAGTTTCACAATCCCATATAAAGGCACGAAAGCCCCTTCTCGCTCCGGGGATTTGGCATCGCAGAACAGAAAACAGCTGGAGGTGGATTTTTAGGAGAGGAGCTGACACCCTGAACTGGGAGGCTGCACCCGGAGCATGAAGCTGTGTGTGAGGGGGCTGAGCGCAGAGCCAGGCAGGTAAGGTAAGGATTTGCAGGACACAGGTCATCTGCAACAGGATGGCCACCCTTTGGCTACCACTTGGCCACCCCTCCCCATGCCTGGAGCAGTGAGTCCCCAGGGCAGGTCGGGATGGGCGGCACATGCCAGACCCAACTCTTTCTGCTTTGCAGGCAGCAGTGAGAGAGCTCTCAGAGTACAGTCCGTTCAAACCTATTTCCTTCTCTACTCGTTGCCCAGGGAGGAGAGGAGGTCAAACGCAAACCCTGCGAGGAGGAGGACCTACCTGATCGCACACGACCACCGGCCCCGGCAGCGCCTCGGCAGGATGTGCCAGTGCAGGCGTCGGAAAGGCTCAGAAAAGTCTCTGAAGCCAGATCGCCCCTGTCAGGACTTGGGGGGTCGAGTGGAGTTTCAGCTTTCATCCCACTACAAGACCCCTATTCCTCACCTGCTGCCAGACAGAGCCCTGGGCAGCAGGATCCCCTTGCTCTCTGCAGTCTAACCCCCCTAGGGAGGACTTCTGCAGCCACTTGTGAGGGTTTTAAAAGGATGGGAAAAGGCATTTGAGAGAGAGAGATGATTTATTCTTCAGCAGGGAGGGACTTCTGGGATGTAATCAGTGACTGTGGAGCACTCCTAGGGCTTTAATGGGAGTAGAAAAGGCATTTTAGTGAATTATAACTTAATTTTCAGCTCAGGGCAGGGCTTTCCCCAGTTACCTTCTTCCCAGGCTACGTCTCTCCTTTCTGAGCCCTGTCTAGCTGTGGGAAATAACAAGGAGGAAGCTCAGATGAACAGGGGGAGGCCTGACAAAGTGTCTTCTCCCTTTAGGACTGCAAAAGGAATCCATGACCTGTTTTTGCAAAAGGAAGAGTAGAACAGGCAGAGCAGAGTGATGGGAGCAACACAAAATGAGCCCTCTTTGGGTTAAACATCTCCATTACATCCCACGTGAGCAATTGTCCCCAGGAGGCTGCCAAAACCGGTGAAGGAGGTGTGGAGTTTAGAAGTGTGTGGGCTCATAGAATCATAGAATCATGAGGGATTGGAAAGGACCTCGAAAGATCATCTAGTCCAATCCCCCTGACACAGCAGGATCACCTAGACCAAGTCACACAGGAACACAACCAGGAGCATTTTAAACATCTCCAGAGAAGGAGACTCCACAACCCCCCTGGGCAGCCCATTCCAATGCTCCATCACCCTCACTGGGAAGAAGTTCCTTCTGATAATTTATACAGAACCTCCTATGTTCCAGCTCACATCCATTGCCCCTCGTCCTATCTCCAGATGACATTGAGAAGAGCCTGGCTCCATCCTCCTGACACCCACCCCTCAAATATTTATAGACATTAATGAGATCACCCCTCAGTCTCCTCTTCTCCAAGCTCAAGAGACCCAGCTCCCTCAGCCTCTCCTTGTAGGAGGTCTCTTCCAACCTTTAATAATTCTATGTTATGCAGAAGGAGCCTTCCCGACAAACCGACACGGCTCAGGGGTCTGTGAGCTCCTGCTCCAGGGAAGGGGGGCAGGTTGGGATGGATGGGCTCATCCGCCGGCCTGGCTGCTGCCTCGGGCTCCTCTTCACAGCCCGCTTGGCTTTAGCGGGACATGCTGACACTTGGTGCTATTATCCAGAGCTGTGGCTCTGATGATCATATTTATACGGCTGACACCCAGCCCTGCTTGCCTATTCCTGCGGATTCCTGTGAGCCCTGTCATGGCTTATTACCTGTCTATCTGCGCTTCAAGCCTGGGTGACTTTTAATTTTGTGAAGCTTAATGCTGGGAAACCAGAGTCGATTCAGAGCGGCTCAGGTCAGC
Organism: Rhinopomastus cyanomelas; assembly: GCA_013400115.1. Taxonomy (NCBI): domain Eukaryota; kingdom Metazoa; phylum Chordata; class Aves; order Bucerotiformes; family Rhinopomastidae; genus Rhinopomastus; species Rhinopomastus cyanomelas. Next base: position 472,555 of record VXBP01004084.1, on the reverse strand, counting down.
CCCTGGATGTGTGGGTTTAGGGTCTTCTGCTGCTGGGAGCTGGGCTCACAGCTGAGCTCTTCCCAGCGGTCTCTTTGCATCTGGAGCAAACCTGTCCCAGCAGCACTTCGTAGAATCATATAACCATTAGGGATTGGAAGGGACCCTGGAAGATCATCCAGTCCAATCCCCCTGCCACAGCAGGATCACTTCACCCAAGAAGTTATGGAATCAGAATCACTCAGGGTTGGAAGGGACCACCTGATCATCCAGTTCCAACCCCCCCACCATGGGCAGGGACACCCCACCCTAGACCAGGCTGGCCTGCTGAGCCCCATCCAGCGTGGCCTTAAACACCTCCAGGCACGGGGCTCCAACCACCTCCCTGTCCAGAGGAGAGGAATAAAAAATACCTCTATGGGCTTTGGGCAACCACGACTCGCCTGTTGGCTGCGGAGCCCCCGTTCCTGCCTGCCATGGTCCAGTGCAGAGCTGAGTCTCGCAGCTCCATGATGACTGGAAACTCCTCTCGCTGCAGCCTTTTCAGCTGTTATAAAAGTCTGCAGCTAATGTCATAACAAGAATTAAACTGTCTCATCATATTACCCCAGACGTAGCCGACTCCGCTGGCTATTAAGGTGACAGCGCATTGATTCGAAATCTGTGTTAATTGTTTACTCCTCCTTGCAGAGGCTTTCTTGGGGGTTTGGAGTGGCCCGCAGGCTTTCTGCTCCTGTGGATTAACTGTGCGCTGGGCTTTACACGGACTAACAAAAAAACACCCTCTGTGTCTGGATCACATAAAGCCCTTGGCCCGGGGATTTCTTTGGCACTTGTGTTCCCCGCATGGGTCGCTTCTGAAAACAAGCTGGCGGAGACAGCAGCGCTGGTTTTGATAGCTCGAGACTTCAAGAGGCTTTTGCTCGGCTCTGATTTTAATTTTGCATTTGTTGCCTTCAGTTTCTCCGGCTACTAAGAGCACGGGTGTTGATTTGGGCCACCAGAATGAACTCGCTCTGCCCGCGAAACCCGTCATCACACAGATTTGCAGGGAAAGGGGTCTCTGCTTCCCTCCCCTCTGCACCAGTGACCCTGCAGCCCATCCTCCCAGGCTCCCTCTGTGAGGCGAACGAATGGAGCCCTGCAAAAGCCAGTGGTAACAAACTTTTTTGCCTGGAGCTGAGAATGAAAATTGCTTTGTGCCAGGCACCGTCTCTCTGGCACAAAATGAGCATCACCTCATCGGGAGGCTGCTCTGCTCACAGATTGCAGGGCTCGCAAACGGGGGCCTTTTCTTTGGGCTTCTGTGGACTTCTCCAAATCCATAAACAGCGTATTTCTCCACAGATATTAAAAACAAATCCTTTATTGTCTCCTGGACTCTGAGTTTTATTCACTCCCTTCACTGATGGCTGAAAGATTGAGCTGAAGCCTTCTCCTCCACTCTGTTGTGCTCCCTTCTGCTGGAGTAATCACTGGCCGGGAAATGGGAAGGTGTCAACTCATCCTAAGGAAAAAACCTTCTGCTTTAAGGGCAAAAAACCCAATCAATCAAGGAAGCAATAAATATTTATTTGTGAGTTTAAAATCCCACTGTTTCTTGTCCCTGATGCCAGAGACTTCGGATCAGGTGCGACTTCGTTTAATGGACTTTTTCCTAAGGAGAGCTGCGCCGTCTTCCCCAGGCAAGGGCTAATCCCACAGCCAGCCCATCTCCCACTAGCTTTTTCATGCTTTTTAGTAAAAAAATGAGCTTGTGCATTAGCTGCAGCCAGACTTGGAAATTCACCAGCGGCCAGCCCATTTTACACAGTTTACAGCTCATAAACACCCCCGTAAATTGCAAAACTCATCCTGGTTATTTGGCTTCCCAGCCTTTACACCCAGGGAAAAGCAAAGTTCTCCCAACTGTCATTAGAGAGCACTTCATTAGGAAAAAAAACCCTCCCCATTCACTATTTATATTTTGAGCAGGAAAGCGCCGCTCGCTGCCATGAATAAAGCATGAGCATCCCTGGGTCTGTCGGGCTGGGCTGCTCCCCGACAGACCCAGCAGCCACATAGAGCCTTGGAAGCCAGGAGGGCTCTGCTGTAGCAGCTCCAGCAACAAGTCCATGTGCTGGATGGTGCTGAGGGCCGCCTTCCCCATGGGGACAGGGCCAGCAAGGTGGTCTGTTGCTCAGTGGGAGCACCTCTGTGTTGCAGTGTCCTGGCTCTGCTGGGATTTCAGGAGCAGGGTGATACCTGCTGCTGTCTGGGGTCTGGCTCCAGGATCAGGCTCTTCTGTGAGCACTTCACAGCAGCATTTCCAGACCATGAGTCTCCCCATGAGTGGGGACGAAAACCTCAAGAGTAGGAGACAGAGAGAGCTCCTCTGTGTTCTGGGTTTATACTCTGTCTGTGCCATACAAAATGTCAGTGATGGATCCTTTCAGAAGGCAAGACTGGGCAGCAGGGTCAGTGGCCACTGTGGCCAGTCAGCCACAGCATCATGGCCACAAGCCAGCGCTTGCTTGAGCACGTTTGCCCCTGCCCAGACCCTCTGTGGGTTAGAACAAGTATCTTCATCGTCTGTGCATACGAATTCCTGCACCACCCAAGGGGAACATCTGGCAGCCAGGGCTGGTGCTGCCCTGCAGCAGTGCCCTGCAGTTCCCAGGAACACCCCAGAAAGGGCACTGCCCTGGCTGCACCCTCGTGCCCGCTGGGCCTGGCAGCTCAAGTTGTCACGGTGACACCTCCATGACTCAGGTATCACCCTTGTGCCCTCCCATCCCACCCCTGCCCCCAGGCAACTGCTGCTCTCAGCTGCATCAGGACACTGGCCAGCCTGATGCTGGGACAGGCCAGCCTGGGCCACAGCACAGCCATCCCCAGACACAGCCCGGGACCTGCCAGCCCAGGTGACCTATTGGAAGGCACCTTCCCTGGTCACGCCCTGTCCCCACAGTAGGCACCACTGCCAAGCTGGGCTGGAGCTGCAGACTGCCCACCCTGGGAGGGTGGGCACATCCCCGACCCCGTGGCCCCAGACCCCCCCCCGGCAGGGACAGTGTGCATCTGGGGTCCCGCTGTGCTGCGCTGAGGCAGTAAGCAATTTTCTGTGAAGTTCCTGAGAGCATCGAGCAGCCTAAACCTGAAACTTGCCCCAGCGTCTTCTCCCGGCGCTGGCTGAGGTAGCTCTTGCACTTCAGGGCGGGACCTGAAGGGACCCAGAAGGACCTGGGTCTGTCCTGCCTGGCCCACCCTGCTCTCTGCAGATCGGCACTGTGCAGATTAAGAGTCAAATCCCACTGAGCCCCTACAGAACCTCGTTTCTCCCCAGATGGCTGTTGTTTCTTCAGGAGAAAAAAACTAGGTAGATGTGTTACTCCAGAGCAGGTCTGGGGAGTTCCAGGCATCCAGTGGGCCACGAGCTCAGGGATCACGCATTGTCTGCACGGATTTTTTACCTCGTGGCATCCCTGGTTGCTCCTGGTCTGACAGCCTTCGTGAAGGCAAAGACACTGGGGAGCAAACTGGGCAAAGTCTGTTCCCAGTGTGTACTTCCCATGTCCAGGTCCTACCACAATTCATTAGGTTTTAGCAATAATCTAATTTCTTGCTATTCAAAAACTAACTGTAACTTTATAATCAAGACCAAAAAAAAAATCTCATTTGAAAGATAAGTTGGGGTTTTTTTGCCTGAGAAGCTCAAATCTGAAACATTCACCCACAGAAGGTCAAATTCACCCAAGAAGGTCAAATCTATTGTCCCCAAGCAGCACCTTCAGCTTGCACAGGGATTTCTAACGGCGCCGCTCGCTAACCGGGCTCAGATCTGTCAGCACAGACCACGGGGCACCACAGACAAGAAATCACTTTGTGATCTGAAGAGAGCATCTGAGCTCTTCTTTTAACCCACTGCACTCATCAAGCTTTTATGGCCAACGGAAGGTACCGCTGCTGAGCAGCTTCTGGAAGCCCAAGCCAGGGCCACCCCAGGGCAGCGGCTCAGAGCTGCTGAAAACCGGGCACCGGCAGGTCCCAGCCGCAGAACCTCCACAAGCACCTTCTCGCTTGGATAAAAGAAAGATATGTGGAGAGCAATGGGGTGTTTTGCTGGTACTTGCTGCCCTGGTCTGTGCTCGGCCATCTGCGTTTTCCTCACCCTGTTGCCAAAGAGCCTTCCAACGCGACTGTGACCGTGGCAGGAGTGTTTGGAAAGCACTTGCCAGCTGTGCAGTACTCTTCCATAACCCGACTGCTTCGCTCAAGGCAGAAGTCGTGTTTTCCTACATCTGATCCGCAGGGAAGCAGCCTGTGCAAACTGCTAGTGCTGCTGGATGGGGTCACGGTGCCGCGTGGGCTCTCGCGTCTCTCGTTTGCGGTGACCCCTCAGACACAGGCACAGGCTGGCCCTCGCCCTGCACCGGGATGTCTGCTGGTCCCCTTTGCTGGGCAATAAAATACCATTTAGGATGTGCAGGATGGACGCAGGCACTGCTTTATCCCTGGGGGTGAAATCCACTTAGTCAGAGTTCTGCTGGCTGAGAGGTTTGTGCTCCGAAAGGCATTTCTGCAGGTTTCTCCGTGGGTTCCCCCAGGTGATGAGGTGGCTGCAGAGTGATTCAAGGCAGAGTGCGCACAATCCACCTACATTACTCATGATGAGCAAGAGCCAGGCTCTGTCGGAGTCCGTGTGGCTTTGAACTGTCCCATATCAGTAAAATGCAGCTATTTCATGTTAAAAAGATGAAAGCCACTTACAAAGCAGCATCTCAAACCCGAACCTGATGCAGCACTGAGCTTCGCAGCGCCAGGGCTGCGGTGCTCTGCTGCTGTCACCAGCAGGCGTTCACTAGCCGGGGAACACAAAGGATTTTCTTAACTCAGAAGCAGTTACAGTCCTGCTAAACAGCACATTTCTGCCGGTGCCTGACCGTGTTTTTCTACCCCATCTCCTTCTGCTCTACGTGATCTGCCAATATTGGGTTTCCTTTCATTGGACTTTCCTCTCTCCTAACATCTCCCCCAGTGACGGTCCCTGCTTTTACCACTGGTTTTGTTCACAGTGGTTTGCTTGGATTTAAACTGGAACTGTTAGAGTGGTGTCTAAAAGTAATTAATTTCTTTATGGCTATTTATTTTTTAAACCTATATATGTATTTGTATGTCTATTATAATTATATAATAGTATATACAACATTATATAATTATATAATTATATAAATTATATCGATTATGTAAGATATCGATTATTTTTATAATTTTTATATATACACTTTCTATGTTTTTTATCTACCTACACATATCTGATAGACAGATAGATAGATAGATAGATAGATAGATACATATATAGATAGATACATACATACATAGATGGA
>VXBP01004084.1:455430-467086 GCA_013400115.1 Rhinopomastus cyanomelas | reverse complement strand
TCTCCCCCAGTGACGGTCCCTGCTTTTACCACTGGTTTTGTTCACAGTGGTTTGCTTGGATTTAAACTGGAACTGTTAGAGTGGTGTCTAAAAGTAATTAATTTCTTTATGGCTATTTATTTTTTAAACCTATATATGTATTTGTATGTCTATTATAATTATATAATAGTATATACAACATTATATAATTATATAATTATATAAATTATATCGATTATGTAAGATATCGATTATTTTTATAATTTTTATATATACACTTTCTATGTTTTTTATCTACCTACACATATCTGATAGACAGATAGATAGATAGATGGATACATATATAGATAGATACATAGATACATAGATGGATAGCTAGACAGATTTATGGACGGATGGATAGGTAGATGGATGGATGGATGGATGGATGGACGGATGGATGGATGGATGGATAGATGGATAGATGGATAGATAGATGGTTGGACTGATAGATAGATAGATAGATAGATAGATAGATAGATAGATAGATAGATAGATAGATAGATAGCTTCATTTTAAAATAGCTGATTTGTATCAGTGTTGTTATTTGCATAATATTTGTAGATAAAAGACACCTCTCCCTTAATTTTAGATCCCTTTTTTATGTTGCTGCAGTCATAGGCTCCACCTAACATAAATGTTTCATTTACTCCTCCACATACACAAAGACTATGGCTATGTGCAATAAACATTGCTAAGGGGTGGCTGAAACGCAAGGGGTGACAAAATCCATTATAAAGCTGCTGTAAGTTACTTACTGTCTAAGAATTCCAACAGCTGCTGCTGGGCCTGAGCTTCCAGGCCACTCAATTTTAGATTCTGGGATTCACAATTATTCATTATCACAAACTGGGGGGGTTGTGCCCAAGCTGCACTGTGAATTTTAAATCTGCTTTTAAATCTGGGGGTGTTGAGGTTGTTGGTCAAAATCTGGCAGCAAAAGGGGGCGTTTTGTTTAAATTGGAGGACTCAGAATGTGCCTCAGAAAGATGTCACAGGGACATTGTGAAAACCCCTTAGACAAGTGTGGTGGTGTCTGGAAAACCCACAGCACATTCTGCTGTGAATTTCCAATATGTGAGTTGTGTCTCTTCCCTTTTACCTGCAGCTCATGGCTCAGGTGAGTGATAACGGGCAGGACAATGCCTGAACTTCCACTGCCCTCAGCGAGCCCAAGCTCTCCTCCGCATGGCTTTAGTCACCAGTTCCCACATCTGGGTGTAAATCTGGCTCTGGGCTATGGTGTCCACTTCTGCCACATGAGATTAGTGCTGACCACATATTATTTAGATCAGTATGGATCTCTGTGTGATGTGTGTGGCAATTGCTCACTGCTCTGTGTTCTCTATCTCCTTGTATTTAACAATATCATTTATAAAGAGCAATTTACTCGCAGGCTGCAAACTCCCCAGGATGTTACTATTGCTAGTAACGTAAAGTCCTACTGCTCGTACGACATCAACTACTAGAACAGCGCAGCAACGGCGTGACTGAACGGATGCTCAGACGTGCTGTGGGAGGCAGCAGCAATTTGTGCCACGGCTTTGGCTTTCTGGAGTGTTTCTCACACCAGAAGACTCTGTAATTACCTCTCCTCTGTGCCCTTCCACATGGGGATCTGAAAGGCTTAGGTGAAATGAAGCAACCTGTCAATACTGCATCTATCGCAGATGAGGCGTCTTCAGATAGGGATCAGCCTCAGCCATCATTGATTTTAGGATATTCGGTCCTCCAAGAGCTGTGACAAATCCATACATCGTCCCCCAGCGATGGGGATTGCTTTGGGATTTCTGATTTCTTTGGGGAATCCACATAGAAATTACCGTAGGCAAAGAGGCTGCTGCTGCTGCTCGGCTGAGGAGGCTCCACTCCATGGGTGGGTCCTTCCAAACCCAGCACTAATTAACAGCTGGATGCTTTGGACTGATTAACCATTTTCTTTTGAAAGGCAAGAAAAGCAGAGCTGTCTCAATATCTGCAAACACCCCTGCTTTGTCCCCGTTTGCCTTGTTCTGGCTTTCACTTGGCGTTGTGCAAGCACAGGCACCTTCCCTGAGCTGGGCTGGTGAGGTGGTGATGGGAGGGAGCACTGGGGTCTCAGAGCCAGCCAGAGAATTTTACTTGTAAGAAGGGACACAGCAAAATCACTATCACAGAATCATAGAATCATTAGGGATTGGAAGTGACCTCAAAAGATCATCTAGTCCAATCCCCCTGACACAGCAGCATCACCTAGACCAAGTCACACAGGAACACATCCAGGCCACTCTTAAACATTTCCAGTGAAGGAGACTCTACAGCCCCCCTGGGCAGCCTGTTCCAGTGCTCCGTCACCCTCACTGGAAAGAAGGTCCTTCTCATATTGATGTGGAATCTTCTGTGTCCTACAGCACCTGTATCTGGGGTTTTCATGGGTGCTGGTACCCCTTTGACACATCTGACCCACAGCAGAGCGTATGGATGTGAGAGTCTCCTTCCAAGGAGACGTCTCTAGGTGTGAGAATCGGACACACGGAGTCCTCCAACCCTTCACACTTAACACAGTGTCTTGTGTAACTGGACTCCAGCACAAACATTTGCAGAAGTTATCTGCAACTCCCTGGCTGAGGACAACTGAACAGTTTGCTAAGGAAAGCAGGAAAGAAGTCCTAGCCACGTACAGAACTTCTAACTAATCAGGGGAAAACAAACATGTATGAAGAAGTGTTCAGCCCTCAGTTAATCTTCAAGACCTGATACTCACAGACGAGGTATCTGGGTAATGCACTCAAAAGCCATGTAGTAGATACACCCTGGAATCACTGAGAATTCACACAGGTACCCTGGATACTCTGCCCAGGGACAGTCTCCATCACTCCAATCACCACAGCAGCTTCATGCTTTCCCCACTTACTCTAAGATCAATACACTTACTCTAGGTCAATATACTTATTGAGATATAAGTATATATCAATAGATATTCTTCGACATATTTCAATTCCTATCAGTATATCAATTCCTGTCAATATATCAATGTATATTCCTTCTTTACCCAAATTGGAATCCATTCCCAGATGTAACTGGGAAGGTTGTGCTGGCAGAGGTGCACAGTGAGCAGTTTTCCATTCTCCACGCAAAGGCTGCGAGTCTAACCCACACTAGCTGCTACCCCCTGAATACAAAGCCCAACACAAATGCTGAACAGGGTCTGAACTCCAAAATGTTGCTCCTTAAAACCACAGCAAAGGAGAACCACTGTCAGTGCTTTGGGCAAGTGTGAAATCTGCTTCTGTTCTGCTTGGAGAGAGTATTTTCTCACCTCCTGCTTGCTCTGATGACATGCTATTGAGGCAATCCACCTTCAAAATGGGGAGATAAGGACAATATCCCAACTACAGCTGTGTTGGGAAGCTCATGAAGCTCACAGCAGCCCTACAGGAAGGTTTTGCCGTCACTTAGACTGACCTGCCAAGTGAGGTGTTGCTGCCACGCGTCATGTGGGCATTCCCAGTTCCGACCCTCCACAGACAGCAGCAGCCCAGAGAAACTCCAAGGAACAGGCTCTGCAGTGCCCGGTGAGGCTGATGTTACTGCATCCGCTCGACACCTCTGAAACTGCCGGTTTCTGCAGCACCACTGCTGCATGAGCTGCAGTTCACACGTAAACTGCGACTGGGGCCGGCGGAGACGCAGGTTGGGATGCCGGTTCCTCCTCAGATTGGGTTTGCTCTCTGCCTTCAGTCCCTACCCAGCACATGGACCAGGTCCCCAGAACAATGTGATTCATATATAAACTGCACATTCTTCATATTAAATAACTATAAGGATCCTCATATTTCAATAAAAAGCTCAATTTATACCACAATAATAATTTCCAAGTGTTGCTCGCGAAAGAAAACAGAAACAAAGCCCGCAGTATCCAGTTAGTGACAGAAACACCAGCAAGCACGCGGGGATTTTGGCCCAGTGACTGCATCGCGTGGCCCTGGGACCCTGCCCGTCACGCCAGTGAGCTCTGGAGCAGACCTGCGAAAGCCAGGACTGCGGAGACGGCTTTAACGTTGCGTCTGGCGAGTCTCGCAACCTGGAGAAGCGCGTGCCTCACTTGCTGCCGCGCTGTGCAAACAAGTTCCAGAGCACAGCACCAGAAAGGCTCTGAGAGTTGCCCAGCAGAGCAGGGGAGCAGCTGGGTAGTCTTTCACGTATTTCACGAAGAAACGTTTGCCCAGTAACACGGCCCATCCTTTCCCAGCGGCAACACACGAGGCCACGGGCAGAGCAGCCAAACCCCCACCAAATGGCGTAGGAGAGAAATCTGTAGCCAGAGCAGAATGTATGTTCTAGGGATTGATGTATGTGGGTCATATAATAATAAATATTATATTCTGTCGAGAACATTATTATTGCTTATAAATGCAAATCATAGAATCACAGAATCATTAGGGATTGGAAGGGACCTCGAAAGATCATCCAGTCCAATCCCCCTGACACAGCAGGATCACCTGGACCAAGTCACACAGGAACACATCCAGGTGGGTCTTAAATGTCTCCACAAAAGGAGACTTCACAACCTCCCTGGTCAGCCCGATCATCTGCTCTGTCACCCTCACCGGGAAGAAGTTCCTTCTCATATTGTTGTGGAACCTCCTCTGTTCCAGCTTACAACCATTGCCCCTCGTCCTATCACTAGATGACACTGAGAAGAGCCTGGCTCCATCCTCCTGACAGCCACCCTTCAAATATTTATAGACATTAATGAGGTCACCCCTCAGTCTCCTCTTCTCCAAGCTCAAGAGACCCAGCTCCCTCAGCCTCTCCTCATCAGGGAGGTGCTCCACCTCCTTCATCATCCTTGTTGCCTTACGCTGGACTCTCTCCAGCAGCTTCACATCCCTCTTGAACTGTCTATTCTACACGAGACCTGCTCTAAAAGTGTTCTTGCCATTTGGATCGCAAGGTTTTGCTTGGTGCTTTGCAGAGATTTCTGTATGAATAAGCAGCTGAAGTTTTCCAGAGGATCTCTGATCCTGTACTGGCCACTGAACGCCCAGGTTCTCCTCTGTGGTTTTCATGATAACCTCAGCTTAAACCTGAAATTGTTCTGCAATTCTGATAAGGATTTTTGGCATCGGGGTCACTTCTAGGGAGTGGGAATTATGGCAGAATGCAGGCTAAGACCTGAACAGGTGGGTAGGAGTTATGTTTGCTCATTGAAAACCAAAGGGCGAGTCCAGGAGCTGTCATGCGCTGCACATCGTGTCTGCACAACCGCCTGCACTGACACTGCGATCGCCAGTCACAGCATTGCTGCAACCCCAGAGCTGGCTGATAAAGAACTGTTGTGCCCAAACCGCCACCTTCCTGATGAGGTGGAGCCGAGAGGAGCTGGTCACAGCTCTCCACCCCACCCAGGATAAAGTCCAGAAATTGCTAAGAAGACAGACCGGACATGAGGGCTTCCCAGAAGGAAAGAAATGTGACCCTGTGAAGAAAGAAAGTGGTGACTTACAGCTGGAAGTCAGGCCTGAGCCAGGACAGGACAGGAGGAGCATCGTCTTTTGTGACTACGTGTGAGAGGGCAGACAGAGGCGTGGAGGGACCCCACGTGCCTGTAGTTGAGCACTCGGGGTGCCTGTGCTCTGCTCCCATGGTCAGCAAGATCTCAGGGGGTGCTGGTGAAAGAGAAAAGGGGGGACTCCAAGCAATCTCCCACCAAAAGACTCCTGTGCCCAGAATTTCACCTCGGAGGAATCGCAGACAGTGTTGTGGCTTGAAGGGGAGACAGCCCCACGTGAAGGCTCTGGGCAGATTATTTCGGTGCTTTTCCCACAGAGGTGGAGCTGGGGCGACGGGGAAGACGAAACGTCCCAACTTAATTTCTTTTTAATGGGTCTGATGGAGCGTCTGACATGTGAATCCTCACTGTCCCTGCTCTTCAGCTCCACTTCAGTGACTGCTTGTAAAAAACAGCCTCCCTCAGACAGGGAAATTCTGTTACCTTGCCCAAACCTGCTCAAATACTTTGAGCTCCCAGCTACACATCCAGCAGAGGATTTTGGCAAAGCGCGGGAGAGGCGCAGACTTTGAACTGGAGAGAGACTGAAAAACAGCCTCTTGATCATCACTGATGTCTTTATCCACTGAACCAGAACCAGGTTTCATAAACCCTGCTGCCCGTAATTTCTTGATCTCCTCCCTGTGTGCAAATCAGGTCATTTTTAAGGGGTTCCCACACCCCTGTTCCTGCAGCCTTGCGCTGGGTGGTGTAAAGCATCTTATCTGGAGCCGTCAGTGACCACAGATTAGTGGAGCGATGCTCCTGCTGGAAACCTTGGAGCCTGCGTTGCCTTCCTCCATCACAGAGGCTACAGGGTCTGCATTGCTTTGCATCTGCTCGCAGAGGGGGCTTTGCGTTAACTCCTCGAGGAGTTTTGGAGTGTTGCCTCTGAGGGGATCACAGGCAACCCAGGATGCACATGTCAGCACCTGGCAGTGTTGGGGAGCCCTGCTGCAACGGCCAGGCACCCCAATATCCGCAGGACAGGGCTGGCTGCCGGGGCAGGGTGGGCTCCAGCTGAATGAGCCCAGTGCTGGGCTTTGCTCCCTGTGTCTTCCACCCAGTGCGCAAATCTTAAATGGAAATTAAAAGCCTGTCCCCTCCTAGGGGTAAATTTCAGAGGATCCGATACTCGATAATTAACAAGTTCTGTCGTTCCTCTTGCCATTGCACTAGCTGCAGTATTTTTAAAGCTTTTTATTAAAAATTAATTTCTTTATTTTGTTGGAGACCCATCACTCGGTCACGTGGCTCCCTGTCATGTTCCTATCCTTCCTACTCATATTCGAGTTATGCCATCAAGCTAATATATTGTGACTGCTCTTCTCTCTTGTGACAAAGCCTTGCAGCTGCCTCCAAATCAATAGATGTCAAAGAAATATGAAAACAATCATGACAGAGAACTTAAATCCTGGCTAGAGCCTGCATAATAAAAAATGTGCTTCTGTTCTCAAGGCAGCGGATTAATTTATCCTAAAGTTTAGTCAAATTTTATTCCGGTACCTTTTTCCCAGCAGATAGAGCTACATCTGTTGGGTTTGTAATGTAATTTGTAATTACTGCCCTTCATGTGGTCCAATGCCTTGAACCATCTTTAATTAAAAGCATAATTAAGGGAAGATCTAAAGGAAGACAATTACCAGATGGTCTTTTTTTTTCAAAACAGTTAGTTGCATTGAGGATGCACCCTGGTCCATATCTGACTTGGATTAAAAGACTGCCTGCCTCCCACACAATCTGCGAGGCAAGAGGCTGACAAGGGGCTGGGGCATCCCCGGCAACCCCTTGGCCAGTAACCGTGAGGGTGGCTGCCGAAGGGACACCTTGGGGCAGCGGGTCACTCCGTCTCAGTCCTATTTTGCAGGGCGGATGAGCTCTGATGCCCTCCTGAAGCCTAAATCTGGGGCAAAAACCACCCTAGCCAACACCCACACCACTGGGGACACCCTATGGCTTCAAGAAGACATTTTCCTGGTGAAAATATTAAGTAAAAATAGCAACAGTTATAGTAATAGCAACAGTGACGATAGTAGCAGCACTAATATAATAATAATAGTAGTAGCAACAGTAATAATAACATAGAGGGAGGGACTGAGCCCTAGAACAGCATCCAAAAATGAATTATCATCTACCCTGGGTGTGATAGACCCTGGTCAGAGGGGGACCGTGCCTGTCCAGCTCTTGCCGGTTGCAGACGGGGTGGTTGGGGTCCTTCTTTGCCTCTTGGGGTAGTTTCCCTTCAGAATAGCCACGACACCCTCCCCACACCTGGAAGTTTCAGGCAATCCCATTACTAAAGGAGAAAGGGCAAGAAGGGCTGAGAAATAACCCCTGAAATATGAATAATGCAATGAAGTGCTGAATTATATGCAAGAGCACAACGTTTCAAGAGGAAGCTGGGCATAAAAATTATTTTTTAAAAAAAGGGGAGAAAAAAGAGGGGAAAAAAGGGAAACCTCGAGCGGTGGTGTAATGCAAATTAAATTTTTGCTGTATTACGGAGATTTCATTATTTGACTGTTCCTACTCAAAGTAAGGCAGCGATGAATTGTAATCATTTCAATTATCTTCAAGATAGTTTCTTTAGGACACAAGTTGTCAGAGATAAAAAAGTACATTCTTGCTGCTCCATGGATCCATTTTCCAGACGGTTTGTCGTTCTTGCTGCATGATTTAGTCGGGCCTTTTTTGCATACTCCGGCTCTCCCACACACCCTTTGCGGGGGCGCAGACCCGCTCGCTCCCCGCGCCGACCGGCCGCGCAGAACTGCGCGCCCGCGGAGCCGCCGTCCACTTTCATTAACTTCTCGCAAGACGATGTTTTTATATTTCTTATGAGCGTGTGGGTTTAGCGGTTTTTTTCTCCTCTTATTTTTGCGGCTGTCACCTCCCTCCCTGGAACATCTCCTGCCCCATTACTCTGATAAAGAAATGAACGCGGAGCGGGCAGTCCCGCGTCTCGCCTGGCCGCGGGGCAGCCGGAGCAGGCTCCGTCCCCGTCTCCTCAGTCCTACAAACACTGCTTTTCCCCTCGTTGATATCGGTTGATTTGCAAGTGAGAGCTGCTCTTAGGTCTCTTTAAGCGCAAACCAAATAACATCAGATAACATTTAAATGCCTTTTTACTGCCGGGACATTATTTATTTAAGTGGACGTCGGAAATCAGAGCAAGTCGGGTTCCCGCTCCTCCCGCAATATTGTCGCTTATTAGAGCGACTACTTTTAAAGAGGTTCTTTCGGAATAAAAGAGTGCGTGTGCCCCCCCCCCCAAACTCCCCTCCCCCCCTTATTCATATCTAGGGAGTCCCAGGCCTTTAGTCCATTAAAAAAGGTCCAAACGGACAATTCGCCATCGACAGATATTATATTTGTGAAATGTCCTTTTGTCGAAGCTTTTAACACCTTCTTATAACGAATCATTTGTTCTTTTCTTTTTAATTTTGATAGACAATTAGCCATCAAATATACACCAGTTGACTGTAACCGAGCATTAAACTAGCCTTTATTTAACGCTAATTTAGCATAGCTGCTTTGTTTAACTTTGCCATGCAAGAACCAGGTTTTGTGGCGGAAAAAAAAAATAAAAAAGGTGCAATTTTATGTGGGGCTTCATTTCTTTTGGCCCTCCACACAGCAAGCCCTCCTCTCCATTTTGTAACCCATTCTTGCTGGGCAGAAACACCATCGCGCAGTGCCTAGCACCTGGAGTCTGGAAAAAAAATTAGCATTGATATAGATTTAGTTGAAATGTAATCTCTTAAATCTGTCCAAGATTCGGGGAGATAATTACACTTTCACTGAATTGCCAGGGGTCAGCGTCTCTGTGGACCTGAGGAGTTGATTTACTAACAATAGTGTTACATAAAAAAATGGTGTTTGAGATTATAATGTTAATAGATGCAGTCACTGGGGAGAGCAGGCAGGCTACAACTAATTCGATGGAACTTGGGTTTTGCTTTACAAGGATTCAAATCACTTGCAGCATTTAATTTAGAGGAATGAGTTGGGCGGTAATTACAGCAAATGGAAAGGTCGTCTTGGAATATTAGTTATTTTTTGCCAAGTTGGGACTCGAGGGGGTTTTTTTGGGGGGAGGAGGGGGTAGGAGGGTCCTTTTTCTCTGCCCCCGGCGATGGCCGAACTGCTTCAGCCCTGCGCTTCCAGCTTTCGTCACCTCGGACGCAGCAGAAACCCGCTCAGACAAAAGGAACGAGGGTTAAAAAACATTAATATCAGCGCTGGAGCTGTCCCTTGGGTGGGACCCGACAAGTTTCGGGCAGAGGCAGGATTTCTTTCCACTCCCGGGGTCAGCTCAGCATCTCCTCGGCAAAGCGCAGCACTTCTGGTGTGAAACACTGTACTTTTTCGTTGGCATTTTAGGGGTGTGTGGGGTGCGGGGCTCCGTGCCCCCGCTCGCCCGCTCGCAGCGCAGGGGGAAGGGCAGTGCTCTCCCACACGGGACTGGACGCGGAGCTGATGGGGACAAATCGGACACTGCCCCACCGCGCCAGCCCCAGCCACGGGCAAAGCACGTTGCCACAGAAACCCCAGTCCGAACCCAAGTCCTCGTGCCACCATGTGTCCCCCGGCATGGGACCTCCCCCTCTTCAGCAGGACCACGGCTGAGACCTCCGGGCCGTCGTACGGGGCCGTCCTCGGGGCACCGGGTGTGGACCCGCTTGTGGGTGCCAGACCCAGCTCCGGACGGGGTGTCCTGTGGAGCGGCCCCTTCCCCGCTCCCGGACGGTTCGAAACCCCGGCCCGGCCCGGCCCGACCCGCCGCCGGGAACACAGCTCTGGTCGCGCTGAGAGGATGCGGAGGGAGCGCGGCCGTCCGCCCGCGCCTCATTCATCCCCCCGCCGCGAATTGCCGCCGGGAGCCATAAATCCAAATCAATTACGAACGGGACAACCCGCCGCCGCGCGCGATTTGCAGCCCGAGCTGAGCGTGGTATCGCCGGGGAAAAATGCGCTACCTGCGCCGGACCCCGATTTCCGCGCAACCTCCCCGACCCTAAGCATGACGGCTCGGACAAAGACGGGCGGGAGCGTCCCTTCGACGGCTTCCGTGGCCAGGGAGAGCCATCCCCTTGGGGCAGGGGTTCGCCGGTAGCCGCAGCCTACCGCGACCCCTGACGCCCCTCCGTCCCTGCCTTGTTTACGTCTGAAGTCCACCCGATCTTCTGTGTCCCAGCAATCTATATGTTAATTGAAAACTTCTGAATTTAAAAAGGTTGTGACAAGTTATAATTTGTCTTGTCAATGTCTGGAATCCTTGTTTAGCTCTTTAGTTGTGGCTGCTGTTGGTGCCTGTCAGCTAACAGCTTTTGCCTAACACGCTGCCTCTCCTCTTTCATGGCACGGGAATGACAAATGTGCTGTTTTATCCATACAATTTATTTCATTATTGTTGCCAGCACGAAGCATCACAATCAATCATAAGGAAGTCCAGTTGGCAGGTGTCAATCTTGGTGTGTTTTTGTACGTCTCAGTCTATATTTAATCCAATTACAAGGGTCATGGAGTAAGTGCAAATCCCCTTGTTACAACTCACATCTTATTCAAGATTTTAAGTAAAAAGTCAACTCGATCACACGGGCGCTTTAGGGGACCTCCGATACCTTTTGATATGTCGTGTCCCCCTCCCAAATTATGCGGAGATAGTGTTTTATTAAAGAGTTATCGCGGGTCTTTCGGGGTTTGGGGTTTTTTTTTTTCCCTCCCCGAGTGTTTGTGTGCAAATGAAGTATCTTGTTATTTTGCTAAAGAAGAGGGAGGCTTTAATGATGGGAGATCTTTCCGCTCATTGCCCTTTCAAATACAATTGTAGATCGAACTCAGCCTTGTCACGTTGAGGAAAAGTGAATTTCTAACATCCAGGACGTGCCTGTCGACTTTCAGCGAATTGCATCCAATCACCCCCAGGGAATTCAGCTAATGTCTCAGTCTAAACCGGGATGAGGGGAGAAAAACAAATCAAACATTGTCCGGAGTCACGCTTATTATGAAAATGTTTTAAAGGATAGAGAAGGGAAATAATTCCAGACAACCCAGAATAAAGTTTTAGACAAATTAATAGCGTTAGGAATCTTCGGGGGGGGG
>VXBP01004084.1:401815-434152 GCA_013400115.1 Rhinopomastus cyanomelas | reverse complement strand
CCCCTTTTTTTTTCTACATCAAAACGCCTCGGGAAAAAAACCCACCCTGTTTTGAAAAGAGAGGGAGAGCTAATTTAGGGACAACGACTTTGCCTCGACGGCAAGGTCCAATCGCTCCGGCCCTGGGATGCATCCTTGGGCCGCCCCACAGGAGAGCACAATGAAACTTTGCCCCCCTTGTTTTCCTGACAAAAATTGCCTTTAAAAAGTGGTGGAAATGCCCTAATTAAAAATGTCCCACTTCAGCGCGGTGCCAGGCGTTCAGCTGCGGAGTGGCGTCTCTTGCTAGAGAGTGAGCTCGCTCCTATTTTGCTCTTTTTTTTTTTAAGTTGCACATTAAAAATTTTATTTTTAAAAGAAATCTTACTTTTCTCTGGTGCGACACATTACAAAGAATGGACAGTCCTTTTATCTAAATATAAAATTCCATTTTCAGCAATTATAGCCTGTTCTTGGTGATGATATAATTACAGCTGTGCTCAGTAATAGGTGTCAAGGCAATGCACACTCATACAATAGTTGAATAAAACTGCAGAACAATGCAGGCACTTCTAAATTCACAACCTTTAAAATGAAATTGACTGTGCAGAATTCAAATAAAAACGGGATAAATATTTTTTTAAAAAGATTACAAGCTTGGTTTGGTTTCTTAATAGCATTTTCTGCAAACCTATCAACATCTAATTGATTAGATAGGAATTACTGATTATAGATAATCTGAAATAGGGAACATCGCTGTTTTAAATTTAGCAATAGGTAAATAAATGCAGCAGACGGAGGAGACTGCCATGGCAGCGCTTCAGGGGAAGAATCGCTTTCAGGGAAAAGTATTTTCATGCATGTTTTATTCCAGAGGAAAAACAAAATGAAATCAAGACCGCACGACCGTAATTCCTCGTCTCCGATGTTCACGATAAGGCTGGAGAGCGAAATGCTCCCGCGCTAGCCCTGTCGTCAGCGCCAGGCCGCTTTGATCCTCGAGGGGGCTGTAAGGGAGGCTGCCGGCGAGTGTCGCCCAGCCTGTTTCCAATCGCGTCACTTCTCTGATAGGGATCTTAAAACGAGGGAACCTGCGTCTCACTTTGCGAATCTCGCTTCCGCAGATGGCTGTCCGCAACAGGAGGGAGGAGGGGAGAATACCAACTCCATCAGCTCTAACGGAGAAGACTCAGATGAGGCCCAAATGAGGCTCCAGCTGAAAAGAAAGCTGCAGAGAAATAGGACATCCTTTACCCAAGAGCAAATCGAAGCCCTTGAGAAAGGTGAGTGACACTTCCCTCGAGCTGGACCAGGACAGAGGAGTGCAAGGGCCCAGCAGACCCGTGGCATTCACGTGCCTTGCAGAGGTGTTTGCATATTAAGTCTGTGGCTCCCTTCACGCTCTTTTCTTCGCTGAGCTCCAAACAGTCATCAGTGGCTGCTGGAAGGTTTTCAAAGGGAGTAGAACACGGATCATACGGAAACATCCGTGTTGCATCCTGGGATCCTCTCATAGGGGAATAAATCTCCTGCTGACTGCCTGAGCTGCATTGCTGAACACTGGGAAGGCAAGGGCAGGCAGCTGGGGCTGGCAGCCCTCTCTATGCTCCCCCCGCCCCGCGACAAGCTCATCCCCTTCCCCAGCGCTGCTGCAGCCTGGGGCTGGGAGCAGGTGCCCTTTTCCCTGGCCAGCCTGGGCGCACCTCGCCTCTGACCCACTGCGGATCTTTGTTCTGATTTTCTGCTGTTCTTTAGCGACGTGCCATTTCACTTCTTGGTGACAGGGTCAGAGCTGCCTTGGGGATCCCCTCGGCAGAGGCAGAAGCCCTCACTGCTTCTTGAAAGATGCAGCAAAGCACCCAAGCCTGCCTATCCCCTGGGAGATATCCCCCAGCAGGATCCCATCGCCTCCTGCCACACATGCACACACACACACATGCAGGGAAAGCTCAGCTTTGCCTTCACAGTGATGTTTCCTCAGAGCATTTGGAGCTCAGGCAGTGCAGGAAGGACTCTGACTTCGCAGCCACCCATGTTAACTCTTTGTAGCTAACAGAACACTGTTTCCCTTTGCAGAGTTTGAGAGGACCCACTACCCTGATGTGTTTGCAAGAGAGAGACTAGCTGCTAAAATAGACCTGCCTGAAGCAAGGATACAGGTACTGAGATGCAGTGCTGTTGTGACTGTTCTGACTTCTCACTATCATTACTCTCATACTGTTAGTCTCAGCTTCTCAAAGCATGAGGCAGCCCCTATTTACTACTGGGAGGTTGTCCATCTCCCACTTTGGGGAAATAAGAGCAGCTGGGATTTGCTTTGCTACGCTGCAAACCATCAGCGTGTGGGGGTAAGGTCACTCACATCTCTCCAACACTCTGTTTCCAGGTCTGGTTTTCTAACAGAAGGGCCAAGTGGAGAAGGGAAGAGAAGCTGAGGAACCAGCGAAGACAAGCCAGCAACACTCCCAGCCACATTCCCATCAGTAGTAGTTTCAGCACAAGTGTTTACCAGCCAATCCCGCAACCAACCACCCCCGGTAATGCCCCCAGTACTCCATCCTCTTGGCAAAACAGCAGTCTGAGACTGTGTTGCACACTGCAGTGGTAGTTGAACTAATGCGCCCGTCTGTCTGTCTATTCTATTATAGTTTCCTCTTTCACATCAGGTTCCATGTTGGGCAGAACAGACACGGCGCTCACAAACACGTACAGCGCACTGCCGCCCATGCCCAGCTTCACCATGGCCAACAACCTGCCTATGCAAGTAAGTCTGGCCCTGCCGCCGTGGCACGACACGCTCGCGGGGCTCATCAGCCTCTGGAGGGCACGTGGGCAGAGTCGTGGGATGAGGGCTTGGGACCCAAAATGCACTGCAGGGAAAAGGGCACCAAAGCCCTCTCCAGGGTCTGGAAAACCCCCCTCTTTGGAAGAATCACCAGGGGAAAGGCACCGTGGAACCCAGTGCTCGATGAGTACTTTCCCCTGTCTTTTAAATGAGGAAGGTCCTCAGATTTGCAGGGCAACTGATCTGGGATGAAAAAACCCCTTTTTGAGGGAAACATTGCAGTTAACCCATGGAACTCACTGGTGCAGTTTTGTGGAAATTGCTGCCTGATTAGGCTGCCGGAGGGATCCAACCTTCTCGGTGTAGGTACCGTGGTGGCAGCGCATTAGGAACACCTGAGAGAAGAGGGAAGGATGTGATTAGCATCAGTGGTTATGCCAGCTAAGCCAGAATTGCAGGAGCTGTCAATCCTCATGCCTGAAAGCATTAGCTGATCACCAGCTGGGTTAGGAAGAAATCTATTCCTTTGGGGTCTGTTTCTATAGACCTTTCAGATGCAAAATTCCTCCTTTTTTAATGGTGGGGTTGGCCTAGGAAGGTGCTGGCCAATTACGGGAGTTTTCGAGCTTTGTCTGAGGCACCCAGCATTGACCACTGCTGGAGACGGGCGAGCAGATTAGAGCCCCTGACTCCTTCACTGCGGCAATTACCATGTTACTAATTGCTGAACCAAAATTAACCAAATAAAGTTAGAGTCTCGCAAGTCCGCCTGCCGAATGACGTGCCATCGGCTGGGCTGCTGCTCCGTGATGTCGGAGGCCCGTGGTGCCCTTCCCGTCAGCGGGCTGGGAGTGGATGACAAAGGATCAAAAGGCTGGGACAGGAGGGGGAACCCTTGGGGAAGCAGGAGGCCCCCGAGTCGCTGCCAGGCACCTGGGTAGGGCTGTGGCACGCGTGAGCCACTCTGGAAAGTCCTGGCTACGTGACCATGGAGGGGTGCTGGCCACGCGATGCTGGAGCAGGAGCTTTGGCAGCTGCACTCTCATCTCCCTGCGGATGTGCATTGTGCTGCTGATTCTCGTCTGTGGTTTTGGGGAGATGGCGCGTGTCGGGGGATGTGCAGGTGGAGGAAATATGTGCAGACGTGTTGAGTCTCGTGCGCTTGGAGGGGGAATTATTCATCCTGCGTCTTGCTCCCATGCTCCTGGCACCCCTGAGCAGGAGATGCTTGGTCCCTGCCACAGCTGCTCTGCCTCTGGAGATGGGGAATTCGGGGCTGGAGTTTAGGTAACTGGAGATATTTGTTCTCCTGGGATGTTACTGGCTTGGTTTTGAGGTGACCCCAAAGGTTTCTGAAGACGACAGTCACCCCAAAGCAGGGTGCTGTCTGTGTGTACATGCAATGCACTCACAGATGCAGAGCCATCCTCTGTGCCTGTGGGGTCATTTCCAGTTAGACCACGAACAGTCCTCAGTTTCACCAGCAAATGTGAGCCCCGGCCCTGCCTGCAAACAGCATGAGAGAGCCTTCTCCTGCGTAAGGACAGGCAAGGGCAGGCAGTGCTCAGGCTGCAGTTCCTCGGCTTAGGAGGAGGAATCTAGGAGTGAGGATCTGCTCACCCAACGTGTGAGAGGGTGCTGGTGACCATCCACACTATTTCTGTAGACCAAAACCTGTGGGAAGAGGCTGCCTGGAGCTCCTAACCACGGCTTTGTGTCTAGGTCTCTGAATTTGAAGCTGAAGCTGGTTCTGGCCTGTGTGGACTGTTTCTGAGGGCTGGAACATCCCTCCAGAAGAGCACTGCACTACATTCCCTCAGCTGGTACTTAACACTGTGTTGTCCTTTGCTTCTGTAGCCCCCGGTCCCCAGCCAGACCTCCTCCTACTCTTGCATGCTGCCCACCAGTCCATCGGTGAATGGCCGGAGCTATGACACCTACACCCCTCCTCACATGCAGACACACATGAACAGCCAGCCGATGGGCACCTCTGGCACCACTTCCACAGGTGAGTGGCCCCGTGTTCCTCCACCCTCCCGCTTGTGCAGCTTCCTCGCTCCAGCCACCTGCTTTGCCACCTGCACTGGCTGGGAGAGGTCTCTCTGTGCAGCTGGGTAGCGGATGACCCAGGCAGAAGACGCAAACCAGTCACCTTGAGGGGCAGAGAGGGAAGTCTGACTTCTAAGCTGCCGCCAGAGGGAAGATGAAAGGCACCTCATTAGCAAAGGAGGTGTTTAACCAGCAGGGCAGTGGAAAGCTCCGCCGTGAGGTCCCTACCCTGTAAGATCTGCTCCGTGTAATTGATTTCCAGAGCAGAGTCCGCTTCATTGTTACGTTTCCACGATGGTCACAGCCATGGCGCTGCCTGCGGGTGACAGTGTCTGCAGGACTGGGAGTGTTTTCACTGTGTCTCCTGTCCGAGGCTTTTCTTTTGGGCTGAAGTGTTGAACTGGTGGCAAAGGCAGGTAGCCTGCAGGAACACTGCCCTGTGCATAAGGCAACCAAAGAGGGGAAAAAAGGATGAACATCAGCAGAAGCAAGAGGAGTTGGGGTACATAAAAAAAGATACGAATATTGAGTGTACTTTGGGCAGAACTCCCAACGGATCCAGGTGAGCTTTTCTCTCAGAGCCTGACACTCGGTTTATACCAACACATCAGGGAGATGTGCATAGGTTTTAAAAGCACAACTCTCTAACTCTGCAGGCTGGGAGCTGATTGAAGAGCAGAAGCCACGCACTAACTTGTGAAACTGTAAAAAAAAAACAACAAACCCAGTCGGGCTGTGGATAGAAGAAACCTCTAAACTATCTCTTTCCCCCCCTGATTTTGTAGGTCTCATTTCCCCTGGAGTGTCAGTTCCAGTCCAAGTTCCTGGCAGTGAACCTGATATGTCTCAGTACTGGCCCCGATTACAGTAAAACATGTGTTCGTGCCGCAAGTGACTGTATGGACAACAGTTGGCTGTTGAGCAGTGTTTTCTAAAGGAAAGAATGGCTCTCAGAGTACTTCTGCACCGCAGCTGTGCCCTGCACTGGAACACATGGACCAGACTTTCACACGGACCTTTGTACACGGGAGGCGCTATATCAGTCGGAACAAATCTTCTTCATTTTGGTATCCAAACTTTTCTTCATTTTGGTGTATTATTTGTAAATGGGCATTTGTATGTTCTAATGAAAAATGACAAAAAGCAAAACAAATGATGAGAACAATGTAGACTGGATGGATGTTTGATCTGTTGTTGGTCATGAAGTTGTTTTAACAAAAAAAAAAAGGAAAAAAAAAACCAAGGCGGAGAGGAAAAAACCCCACACAAACCCAAGAAGCCATGATCAACAAGCTTTGCCACGACTCGAAGAGTTTTATCAAGATATATCGAATCCTTCTACCAATCTGCTCATAGATTATGGATTGACATTCCAAGTTTGTATCATTCCATTGCATAGAACTCAACCTGGAACACTACGCACTAGGTCTCTGTACGAAAAAGATCTGTCGGTATTTCCAAAGGTTGCTAACGGCTGACGCGATGTGCAAACGGGGGTTCGGAGAGAACTGCGACGGCGAACAGTTTGATAGCTAAACGGTAGATTGTGTCTTCGATATAATCCAATTTGTTTTATGTCGAAATGTAAGTATTTGTCTTCCCTAGAAATCTCCCAGAATGATTTCTATAATAAAGTTAATTTCATTTATATTTGACAAGAATATTCTATAGATGTTTTATACACATTTTCATGCATCATACGTTTCTTTTTCGGGCGGCAAGAGTTAATTGTTCTTAGCTATAGTTGTACTACTGTTCACAGTCCAATCATTTTTGTGCATCTAGAGTTCATTCCTAATCAATTAAAAGTGCTTGCAAGAGTTTTAAACTTAAGTGTTTTGAAGTTGTTCACAACTACATATCAAAATTAACCATTGTTGATTGTAAAAACCATGCCAAAGCCTTTGTATTTCCTTTATTATACTATTTTCTTTTTAACCTTATAGTGTGGTGGTGCAAATTTTGTTACTGGGCCAGGTGAGCCTCGCTCAGGCTTCCTCACAGTGGGGCCTCTGTTTGCAGCGAGGAGGGTTTCGTAAGAAAAAGCCTCTCGAGCTCTTCCACCAGCCTGTAATTTGGGCTAACGAAAAGAAGACAGGGTCACATATCTAATTGCAGCTGGGAGCGGGAGCAGGCTGTTTGTTCAGCTCTGGGTTCTAGGGATGCTCCCCACGCGCTCCGGACTCCGGGAGAATTTCCAGCCTGGTGCCAGTCAGTGATGGAGACGCTCCGCACAGCCGCATCTGCCCGCTAAAGCGATACGCAGGGAACTGCGGGGACGTGCAAATACATGCCGGCTGACTTCTAGAAATGGCTTTTGTTAGGATGCCTCAAAAGGGGGAAAACCCCCTCCCCAACCAGCTGTGTTTTTAACAGGCTCTTTGGGAGACGGGATCCGTCCCTTTCTACTGCCACACAGCACAATCTTAGTGTAATTTTCCGTTGAACTTGTAACCTGGTTAATACCTCAAAGCGCTTTGTGTGAGGGTTGTTAGTGTGGGCGTGGGTGGAGAGCCGCATGTCAAGGAATAATGAGAGAAGACAAATCAACAGGCAACAACAATGCGAGCTGGGACTGGCTAGTGAAAGCTAAAGGCCTTTAGTCAGTGGCAGGGAAATCTAAACATTCCCATATCTATGAAGCTGGCTCATTGTGGTGTGGCTGTTTCTCCTGATGCTGGGCTCAGAAAGGGATCTCACCATTTAAAGGCCAGTGCCGGGGAAGCTGGAGTCAAAGCACAGGCGCCACAAGCTGCTTTTCTGCAGCAGATACCATCTAGGCCGCTTGCGTTTTCCTTTCGGCATGTTTGTCGCTGCAGACGCCCCTTTGCCGGCAACCAGGAGCAGTGGAGTTGCGGGGTGGAGGTAGCCACGACGCTGTGGACAAGATTAAACGCATCTAAACTCCAAATGCTTGAGGGACAAAAAGCAGCTCTGCTCAGAGCACAAGGTTAAGGAAAAAAACGGAGAGCCCAAAGCACGGGAAAATACGCCACCCCCTCTCTTCTAGACCGAAACCTTTCTCTTGAATTGATACCTGTTGGTTGTCAGTTTATTTGTTCTGCGGGCACGAAGTAGGTTTAATCACCTGGAAGCCAGCCATCAGCAAATATTAACGAAACATGGAGTTTTTATTTATTTATGTGTATTTTGATCAGACGGGCACACACACGTTGTATAGGGCAGGGGTAGGTGGCATTGAACACTGCAGCAGGCAGGTCCGTTCTTGCACGGCTACCTCGATCCTGGGAGCAATGAAATAAATACCCAGCACTTCTGTAGCCACGCGGCTTGCTTCAGCGCTAACCTCTGCTCAGCCAGGATGAGCCTCCCATCCCTTTCTCCCCCAGAGCTCTGTGCCATGGTTGCTGTCTCTGCAGGTGCCAATACCCGGGCAGAAGCAGCTCCCTGTAGCTCTTCCCTGCCCTTCCTGGGTTTTTCAGGGACCATTGCTTGTGGTCCAGCTGCTTGTGGTCTCCACTGACCCATCAACAGCCCTCTACAAGCCTTCTGCAGCCTTCTTCAGGGCAGGCTGCTGTGGGGCCGCAGCCTCTCCCAGCCCCGCACCACAGCAGCGCCACGAAGCAGCTGCATGCGCAGACGAACCTTGAACTTATCTGGGTGACAGGCTAGCTAGCTGTGGCGCAGAGGAGACATTTCTGGCTCACTGGCTTGTAACGCTGCCCTGTGGAAGGAGGTTGGCGGGAAAGAGTCCTTGTGTGGCTGCACATCGGGAAAAAGTCAGGGCTTTTGGTCTCCAGAGCACTGCCTGCCTCAAGGAGCTGCTGCTGCATGTGCTGGGGGCTCTGCGGGTTAGGGGCTGCCTTGTGTCCACGGCCCTGCCATGAGCCGTGTCCCCAGGGTGACTCCCTGGGGTGTGGGGACTCCCAGTGCCCAGTCGCTCACTGGGAGCCAGGCGAGACCCTGGAGCAGACCCAACCCAGAGAGCTGCCGCCAGCGGACGAGGGGGGCCGTGTGTGGGTCCGTGGGGATGTGCTGCCTCGCCAGACGCTGCTACCAGCCGCATGGGTGAGAGATGGAAATCTTCAGCAGCCTCCAACTCCCGTTTCCATCTCCTTTCTTCTTGCAGAGCCGCATCGCTCAGGAAGGCCAGGATGTGCCGTACCGCAGCGCAACGCAGGGTTTTCCCATTCCGAGAGGTCTCCTGCTTTTACCGCTGAAATTGGTGGGAGTTCTGCTATGGATGTGAGCAGGGAAGAGCCATTTCTGTGCATCTGGTTAAAACGTGTTCCATAATAACACCTTAGACTTTCTTTCTAAGCCCCTCCTGAGGCGTTTCACAAATTATAGTCACACGAGAATTGATGTGTGAGCGCTGCCTCGATAACACCGTATTTTGTGTTTCAGATGCTGCGTTCCAGATACAATATTTACGTTTACCAGTGAAAAGGCTGCTAACCCAACAGTCACTGTTCCAGGCAGACAGAGGATGAGCCGCACATGCTGGTGGCGAAGCAGACACGCATGCGGTGACATACGTGGTGGCACCGCCTTGCTCTGCGCAGACACTGGCTCCCACTGCTTTTCGAAGGTATGAACGAGGCAGCCCGTGCCCTGCTCTGGGAGGCAGAGAGAGCTCACGGCAAGGAGGTTCCACCATTTCCTCTTGTCTGTATTTTTATTTAGAAAGTGAGCCAAATGCCACCTGTGGTCTGGTTCGCTTTAAGGCAGCCTAACGTGGGTTTCATTGTTGTGGTGGCGAGGAGTGACCTCGGACTGGTATCACGCATTGCCTCCCCCAGGCTTTTCAGCCACTGGTTCTCCTGTTTAATTCGCTTGCCATGGCCAGTGATGTCCGGCTGCTTCTTTGTTTTATTTATTTGATTTCTCTTCTATTCCCGACAAACACAGACAATCTCCTCTTCCCTGGTAACCCAGCCAGGTGTAGCAGAGCTGTACTCAGGCTGAAATCCATTCTCCATTTCTGCAGAACAAACTGCAGGAAACAGTCTCATTCTTTTCCTCTTTCTTGTTCAGTTAGTTTCCATTTGCTCTTAGCCGCAGCTTCAGCAGCTGAGCACCACTCCAGCTCTTCCACTCTGGGAATGGAGGAGCATCTCCTGTTTAAACAAGTCTTCTTTGCTGGGATCCCTGCTTGTGAGTGAGCTCCTGCAGCCCCAAGGCTGAGGTGTGACCGGTGCCTACAAACACCCACATACAGCCCCCACCCCACTAGAAACAGGGGTACAAATGATGGATGTGAGATCAGAGGCAGTGATGGCTGCTCGGTCGGTATTCAGAGGGTATTTACCGTTCTTGCTGCAGGGAGGAGTGTCTCTGTCTCTTGCTGTGGTTGTGTGTCTCTGGCCAAGGTGAGCAGGGACCTCCAAAACCCCTGGCCCTGCCCTGTGTGTGAGTGGCAGAACCAACGTTCCTTCTCTTTCGGTGGAAACCAAAGCTGGGACTGCAGCTCCCTTTGGATCCCTGCTGGAGAGTGAAGTTAGGCAAGTGCCCCCCACACCTTATCTCTCTGTGAGCTCTCAGAGCAGAGGATGCAGCAACCTGCAGGAGATGTGATGGCAAAGACTACACAGAGCTCAGAGCCAGATTGGCAAGTTCCTTCCTTTAGAACATATTTTAGGCTAATTCATCCCTTCACGTTCTCTTGGATGTAAAGAAATGAAACCCCAATGTACCTGTAGGCAATTACTATGGCTAGCTTGCACAGGTTCATTGCCCACCCTAGGGCAGGTGCAGTAGGGACTGGGTGGAAGCTGAAGGTGTTTTCACAGGGGCTGCAGGAACAAGCCCACAAAGGAATGGGGTCGTTTGATCAGTCCCGTAACTCGTTCGGCTGACGTGAGTGACAGATTTGCATGGAACCTTCAGCTACCACAACCTCTGTTGTTTCTTTTGAAGATGGTTCCCCTGAAACCTGCTCTCCCTTGTTCCATGGAGAACTCCCCATGACTGTGTTTCACACCCTGAGAACTACAGGGTCTCCCCTTACCGGGTAATATCCCACCAGGTAATCACCCCTGGTGAGATCACTGTGGTTTTGAATGGGGTGAAGGTAAAAACTCATGCTTGATGCTGATGGACTGTGTGCTGGAGCTGCTTTGCCCCCATAAAGGATCATGATACTGGTTTTGCTGACCTGGTCGAGGTCTATGGTTTCTCCAGTGCCAGAGCCTGACCTTCTCGGTTGACTTGTGGCTGGGCTGGACGATGAGCAGAGGTTTTGTGACTGACTCACGAGGATCCTTGTTACCTTCAGGTGCTTGACAGGAGCTGTGAGCTGCATGAAATCCTCCAGCAGAGGTTGCAATTGCCTCCAGGCACTTGACGGTCCTCAAGTACACTCCAGCAGCTACTGCTAGTGAGGGCTGCAGACCGCAGGCCATCCTCTCCTGGGACATACAAGCTTTTCCAGCTGCACCAGAGGAGTTAGCACATTCACAGATGCTTCCTTCAGGTCAGGCCCAATCTGAGGGATCCTGAGAAGTTTATCAACAGTTACACCATAGAAATGGCACACAGGGCAACGTAAGTGCTCTGCTTTTGATGGACCTGTATACAGCAGCAAACTCCCTCCAGAGGTTACAGCTACCACCAGTTAAGAAAAGTTGTATTTCTCCCCATAACTGTCTATGCTTTACCCTCTACACTTCTCTCTGCAGAGCTGGGTTCAAATTCCAAGCCTGGTGTCTGAAGCTTTGTGTTTGCACTACTGCAGGGAAGGGTTTATTTATTTTTAAGACTCCCTCTGTCAGTGAAGATAAAATTAAAATCCAGTCATTTAAATGTTGTATTTCTTTTGCTTTTAAAGAAGCAGGTTGACTACTTTGATTCCTCTGCATTTTTCTCTGCAGAATGTGCATCCCAAGCCTTTGATTCTCACTTCAGCTAAGCCTCTGCTAGGTCTCATGATCATTCCACGCAGTTGCTCTTTGTGAGCTGCTGTTGATTGACACCTGTTGGGGTGAGGACACATTCAAACCTTCATAGTGCCTTCTGTAGGGGAGGACTGCAAAATGAACCCTCTGTTCTTCTCCCTTGCATGTGGTGTTCTGCCAAGCCTGTCTGCCATACCTTCCATCATGCCAACCCACTGAGGTGCTTCCACCCCCCTTCCCAGTGTTTTGCCGTGATAATGGTCTACGCGCTCCTCGAACCCACCGAGGTGATGGTGTGTTTGAAGCTCCATATCCAGGACCCTTTGCCAGCTGGGAAGAAGCCCTCGAGTTTGAGGCGGCTCCTGGGAAGGCTCTGTCTCCCACCAGGATGGACTTACTGCTCCACTGTGTCCAAGCTTCTACTGTCAAACTCCTTCTCACTCAAGTAATTGTCCAAGATCGCTGGGGCTATCCTGGACCATAAATGGAAACTTCACTACGATGGAGAGTCATTCCAAGCGCACTCTATCTGCTCACAGTTGAGTTCAGCTTTAGCCATCAGTTTAGCTGTTCCACGTGTACAGCCATGCTGGTGGCAAGAGTTTAGTTCCACACATGGCAAGCAGATGTACAGCTGCTGTCGGACCAGTCCATCTGCTGGATCCATAGAGATGCTGACTGTGCCTGGAGAGGAAACTGCCCTCTTAAAACTTCCCTGGGCAGGAATCAAGCGCTGGAGCAGCAGTTCCCAGCCCTGGCTGCTAGCTGCAGGTGATGGGGCTGCAAGTGGCATCGAGTCCTGCTAGATTGATCCCTGTCCTACTGACAAAAACAACCCTGGAGGGCAAGTTTGTTTTGCAGAGGTGCAAGTCCCAGGCCAGGAAGGATGCCCTGAACAAAGCAGTTGTGGCCAAGGAGTAGCAGCTCCGGGCTGTGTTGATGATTTAAATAAACAGGCTAAGAGCAGCAGTCTCACTCAAGCAACACATTTTCAACAGGTTTCTAGCTTTTGCTCTGCCCAATCTGCTTCTGCCCAATCTGCTTCCCCAAAGCACTGGCACTGAAAACTGCTCGATTTCATACCTAAACCCAACCCAAACCCCATTTCTGTTCTTTTTTAAGTCTAGTCCCAACAAATTCCAGCCAAGTACCTCAAAATTCACCTGTTTCGAGACTGGGAAGAAAATAC
Source organism: Rhinopomastus cyanomelas (assembly GCA_013400115.1). Taxonomy (NCBI): domain Eukaryota; kingdom Metazoa; phylum Chordata; class Aves; order Bucerotiformes; family Rhinopomastidae; genus Rhinopomastus; species Rhinopomastus cyanomelas. The sequence continues at coordinate 421,293 of VXBP01004084.1, read as the reverse complement.
CTGTGACACTGTAAGAGCTCAGAGCATTCTGAGGGCACAAATCGTCAGACTCTGTCAGCACACTGAAGGCTTCTATTAAATTCCTCCTGTATTTTGGATTTCACAGTTACCTTCAAGACATCAGAATACTTTTTCATTTTGTTTTAAATGGAGGAACTTGCAGCTACAAGTTCTCTGTTTCTCCTAATATTTGAAAAGAGAGATCCACTGCACTTAATCCTACCAGCTCGTTCCTGGTTCAAACCACCACTGACTCCTCTGAAAAACTCTTTATGCTCTACAGCAGCAACAAACCCAGGTGCAAAATCACATGTGGAAAGCACAGAAGATGTTTTCCTCTTGATGTGAACAGCAGGTCTGTAAATTCGACCTGTTTAAAGGTGGAGTTTAAACAGAAACCCATGTTTCCAGCAGATGTTCTGGGAGGCACTGAATTAACTGTAACAGGGGCAGTGTAGAGTCTGGTGGCTGGGCAAGAACGGCCCCAGGCAGCAGTATGGCTTGGGGACTGACCTATCGGAGAGCAGCGTAAGAGAAAAGGACCTGGGCGTCCTGGTGGCCAGCAGGATGGCCAGGAGCCAGCAAAGGGTCCTTGTGGACAAGAAGGCCAATGGCATCCTGAGGTGGATTAGAAGGGGGGTGGTTAGTAGATTGAGCCAAGTTCTCCTCCCGCTCTGCTCTGCCCTGGTGAGACCACATCTGGAGTATTGTGTCCAGTTCTGGGCCTTTCAGTTCCAGACAGACACAGAGCTGCTTGAGAGAGTCCAGCACAGAGCCACAAAGATGATGAAGGGAGTGGAACATCTCACTGATGAGGAAAGGCTGAAGGAGCTGGGTTTCTTGAGCTTGGAAGAAAGGCAACTGAGGGGTGACCCCATTAATATTGATAAATATGGAAAGGGTGGGTGTCTGGACGATGGAGCCAGGCTCTGCTCAGTGGCCTGCAAGGATAGGACAAGGAACAATGGGTGTCAGCTGGAACAGAGGAGGTTCACATCGATACGGGAAGAAACTTCCTCACAGTGAGGGTGGTGGAGCCCTGGAAGGGGCTGCCTCCCAGGGTGGTTGTGGAGTCTCCTTCTCTGGAGACGTTTAAAACCCACCTGGACATGTTCCTGTGTGACTGGCTCTAGGGGATTCTGCTCTGGCAGGGGGATTGGTCTAGATGATATTTTGAGATCCATTCCAATCCCCAATGTTCTGTGATTCTGTGATGCTTACTGCTCAACACTCCTGAAAAATCTGTTCAAGATGCTGAAATACAGACATGGACATTGATTCCTTTCATGATCTAATTTTGGAGAAAGAGAAAAAAATAAAAANAAGGGGGGCGGGGGGGGGAGAATGGCACTGGAATTTTTGGTTTTCTTTTTTAGTTTCCTCCACTTGAACTGCCTCGAGATGAAGAGGATCTGCTTTCACCCTCTTCTTTCTGCACAGGCACATTTATTATTGAATGAGCACCATCACGGGCTCCGTGTGATTAAAAAAACAAATGCAGTCTTTGCACTCAGGTACCTCACAAGAAAAAATAAAACCCCCATAAGATGCTGTGGGGGATAGTTCTTGCTTCCATCACCTCCTAAAGGCATAAAAGCATCTTTTTTCCTATTTCTGTGGTGCTCTGGATGGTGATGTTTTGCCAGCAGAGGTAAAAGAAGAAGAGCATTTAATTCAATTCTAGTCTACGATTCTAGAGAAATCATGGACTCATAGCATGGCCAGGGTTGGAAGGGAGCTTAAAGATCACCCAGTTCCACCCCCAGCTGCACAGGCAGGGGTTCCACACCTTCACCAGAGCCGGTTACTCAGGGCCAAAGCCAACCTGGCCTTCAACACTTCCAGGGATGGCGCAGCCACAACTTCCTTGGGCAACATGTTCCTGCATCTCACGCCCCTCATAGGAATGAACTTGTTCCTCATGTCCAACCTCAATCTTCCCTCTTCAAGCCTGGAACTCCTTCCCCTTGTCCTATCGCTACCACCCATGTGAAAAGCCCTACCCAGCTTTCTTGTAGCCCTCTTCAGAGATTGGAAAGCTGCTAAAAGGTCACCTGGGGGCCTCCTCTTCTCCAGGCTGAACAACCCCAACTTGCTCAGCCTGTCCTCAGAGCGGGGGTGCTCTAGCCCTCTGATCATTTCAGTTGCTCTCCTCTGGACACGTTCCAGGAGCAAGCTGTCCTTCTGATGTTGGGGGCTCCAAAACTGGACCCAGTACTCCAGAGTGCAGAGCAGAGGGGGAGAATCACCTCATCCAACCAACTGTCACTGCTTCTTTCCATGCAGCCCAGGACTTTTGGGGCTGCAAGTGCATCCTGTTCAAGTTGTGGTCCACCACTGCCCCCAAGTCCTTCTCATTCCTCTGGTTCAATGCGTGTCTCTGTGAGTAACACGTCTTACACATGTTTTGAAAGGGATGTGCTGCAACCTCATGGCTTCAGAAGAACCCGACCCATTGCCCGCTCTCCAGTGCTGGCACAGTAAAGGACTTTTCTAAGACAGAGTCTTCCCAACACTGTGTTTGGAAGAGCACTGCTAGTGTCTATTCAATTTAAGAGGAAAGCAGTGGCCGACTGGCACACGTGCCCACGCTGAAGTAGACGACTGCACATTTTCCGACGCTTGTAGCTCCTGTTACAGGAAATTGAATTCAACTGCGTTCTTGAAATTGCTTTTGAAATTTCTTTACAAACATAGAAAAAGGCTTAATCTATCATCATATTCTTCTCGTGTGGCAAATGCCGGTATTTTGAAAACCTCAGCACAACAGAAATTATCTAAAGAATTCTTATTTGACATATTGAAGGCACAACGTTGCAAATTTCATTACTGCTTTCTCGGCTGAGTGTCACAGTGCTGGAGGGATCCGGTTCTCGTGCTGAATCGGGAATGTCTGCACTGGGATGAATCTATTGTCTCCCTGCTGAGTTTGGTGGTTTCAGTTTGGAGGTTGCTAAAAAGTAGGAAGTTCTGCTTAAAGAATGACAACAAACAAAGAAACCCTTGTGCCGCAGTCTCGGAGCGCAGGGAAGGACGGTGCAGCGTTCCCACCCAAGCCAGCGAGGGGGCTGCGGAGGTGCGAGAAGTCGCTGGTGGCACATCGCAGCAGCCTAGGAGAAGAGGCTGTAGCTGCTCTTCCATTACCTGGACTGCACCCCTTAGCTACATCTTTGTCTTCTAATCAAGAGAAGAACCAAAGGCTGTTTCATAGGCCGGAACTCCACAGTCCAAGTGACTATGGCAAAGGGTCACCATGACTCGCAGTGTAAATGCTTCTGGAGCACCAAATGGACCCTGCGCGCTGTCTCCTCTGTACCCACATGCTGTTGGGCAGGATGTAGTGTTCCGTCACTGCTCGGGCGCTGGATGAGCCGGGTCGGGTGCGGTTGTAACTGACGTAGCATTTTGGAGGAGAAGATGTTTGCCCCATGTTTTTGCCTTACGCTGCACATCTGTGTAACAGAAAAGCAGGGTTAGCGACTCAGAAAGAAAGGAAAAATCCAGATTTGTAGAGATTCCCCTTTACTATCTAAAATATTCATCCCCTTTAATAGTAACAACACTAACAATGGTCAGGTGATACTTTAACTAGCACTAGGCTATGAAGTTAACGAGTTTCTGCCCTGAGTGTGGAGTCAATGCCCTATCTGAGCCTGCTGGCAGCACTTGATATGTCTTGCAACTTTACACTCCACCCAGGAGTAGGTGTTTGGTGCAATTTACAATAAAAAGCTGTCCTATGGAAAACGTCCCCATTGCTAAAGATCACTTCATCCCAAGTACTTCAATGACTTCACTCTTTCCAAGGGCACAATGAAGTACCTAATGAGGTTGGCTGGAGAAGTAGGCAGAAGCCAACCTGATGGGGTTCAACAAGACCAAGTGTTAGGTCCTGCATCTGGGTGGAGGCAATCCTAAGCACAAATACAGGCTGGACAGTGACTGGCAGCCCTGAGGAGAGGGACTTGGGGGTGCTTGTGGACGAAAAGCTCAACATGAGCCAGGAGTGTGCACTTGTGGCTTGGAAGGCAAACCGGATACTGGGCTGCATCAGGAGAAGTGTGGCCAGCAGGTCAAGGGACGTGATTCTCCCCCTCTACTCCACTCTGGTGAGACCCCACTTGGAGGACTGCGTCCAGTTCTGGAGCCCTTATTACAAGGAGGATGTGGACGTGCTGGAGCGAGTGCAGAGGAGGGCCACGAGGATGATCAGAGGGCTGGAGCACCTCTCCTATGAGGACAGACTGAGGGAGTTGGGGCTGTTCAGTGTGGAGAAGAGGAGGCTCCCAGGTGGCCTTCCAGTATCTGAAGGGGGCATACAAAAAGGCTGGGGAGGGGCTTTTGGGGATGTCAGGTAGCGACAGGACTAGGGGGAATGGAGCAAAGCTGGAGATGGGTAGATTTAGAGTGGATGTGAGGAGGAAGTTCTTCAGCGTGAGAGTGGTGAGAGCCTGGAATTGGTTGCCCAGGAAGGTGGTGGAGGCCCTGTCCCTGGAGGTGTTTAAGGCCAGGCTGGATGGGGTTCAGGCCAGCCTGGTCTAGGGTGGGCTGTCCCACCCTGGTGGGGGGGTTGGAACTGGATGATCAGGTGGTCCCTTCCAACCCTGAGTGATTCTGATTCCATAACTTCTCTGGTGAAGTGATCCTGTTGTGGCAGGGGGATTGGACTGGATGGTCTTTCGGGGTCCCTTCCAATCCCTAATGATTCTGTGATTCTATGATTCTAACTCGCATTCAGCGCAAGGCAGAACACAAGAAGTGAAAAAGTGTTTGAGGCCATCCGTGATAATATTTTAAATATATTGGCACAGGAAAGGAGATGTCTTTTTTGCTTTATTAAACTGACAGTTCGGTTCTGAAACTTTATTTTGAAAAGATTTTAAAAGGATTTGTGTCTTTAGAAATAATAATAATAAAAAAAATATAACAGGCATATCTGAAAAGATGGAGAAGAGAAAACCTGATTGTTGCCACTAATGAAATAGCTGATGACAAAATAGTAGTCTTTTTGATTTTGATCACAAAAAATAAACTGGTAGTGACAGGATATGATGGATAGATTTGACATCCTGGCAAATCACTGTCATTGATTCAATTATTCTAATTCAGAATAAAAGCTGTATACAGTATGTGTTTATGCTACAGTGGAGTTTTTTAAGTGATTGACATTCATCATATTAGTTAGACAGTTTTAAAAGCGAGGCCTTTGTTTTACACAGCGTTGGCAAGAAGAAAAACCTAAAGTAGAACCTGGGCTGCAGAAAAAAAAAAGGGAAAAAAAAAAGCAGCAAACCACAGAACCAGCTCTGGGATCCCAACTGTCAACAGAAGTTTCCTTGCCTCCACTTGCTTCCACTCCAGCCGTGTTCTGCCCCATCACAAAGACTACATTTGGTAACTACAGCACAATCTTACAGCTGCTGGCTTAGAATTTCTGTGGAGAGGGAGACATTTACCTTTCAAAATGGAAGCCAGCCTCAGAAGAAAGGACGCAAAGCACTTCCACTTGCCGGTCAGCTCTGCTTTACCGGTCTTTTGTCTGGCCAGACACACATCGGGCTCCACACAAAAGAGTCAGGAGTTCACCAGCGGTGTCTGTGAGGGTGCAGAAGGATGCATCCTGCCCTTCTTCAGAGCAGCACGCTGTGACACCCTTCCTCGAGCTCAAACGCGCTCTTCTGGTTTTCCAGCATTAATGTAGCTGTCGGTTTGAATTTCAGTCTGGAATTCTGTCTGTTGACATCACTTCATTGTGCTGACTTCGACTGTGGAGGATCACTGTTTTCAACCATGTAAGGGAAGGAAACAAATTCTCTTCTTGCTGGTTAGTAAATCCCATCCAAGTGCATTCTGATGCATGCAGTAAGCCATAAGGCACAGGAACTATCCTGGGCATATTCTGATTACAACCCCCCCCCAAACCATTCCTAATTACTGGCATGTCGGAATAAAACCAGTCTCACATATTTTAAATTTATTGGAGCACATTCAGTACACGAATGTAAATATCACCTGAGATTTAAGAATGACCTTTAATTATTAAAAAGATAAAGCTTCTATGACCACAACCGGGTAGTCTACTCTCATAGCAACACGTGACAATGAATTGCTGAGATTCACTCTTTATTTCAACAAAGCATCCAACTTATTCTTCTTACAAAATACAAAGTGTAAGTATATATACAGATACCATAGGGGAAAAATATCTCTTTGTTTTGATTTAAAAAATCACCCAGAAATAAAAAAGGGGATGTTCGTACTGTAAGGGAAGGAACAAAATGCTGTGGGCTTGCAGAACAATGGCAGGACCCAACATCACCAGAGCTCTAATAAAACACAAAATTAATGCAAAGAAACCAGAACAAGCCAAACAAAATAAAGAAAAAAGAAGGCACAGTCTGAGAACATGGATTTTTAAAGACTGCTGGGTCAAATCATTAAGAAAAATATTTATATAAGTCATTAACACTCGTAATTAGAGTGTCATATAAATCTGAGTGAAACTGCTAAGTAGAAATCACTAGAAGTCCAGGTGCTTCTTGCCGACGGCCATAGCACCACATCCTGAGCTCAGCAGTTTGGCGGAGTCTGCCAGATCCTGTTTGCTCGCGCGGCTCACTGTGTCTGACAAGTCTGGAGGCAAGTGCAGTCGCTGTGGCAGGAGATTTTCAGGAGGCAGAGGGAGACAGGGAGAGAGAGAAGAAAGAGAGAGAGAGAGGAAAAAACCAGAGAGAAAAAAAAAAAAGAAGAGTTGCAGTAGAATTTATTTTCCATCACACAGATTCAGCCTTTTCCCTGACTGAGCAGGGCTTGCTCACACAAATAAAACACTTCCCAGATGCTCTGTGAGGCTGACCTGGAAACGTTTTGGTATCATTTCAATATACTGGCTCCTGTAAACTGAAATAGATGTTTTCCTCAGGAAAATTTTCTAAAAATCCAAATTTGCTTGATTGCTACCGATAATTTTCCTTTAAAAGTTATTTCCCTGGGTGTCCGCCCAGCAATCGAATAAACCTCTTTGATTTCTAAGGCATTAGAATATATAAGCACAGTTTGATTTCAAACACTCATGGTTTGGGGCAGGCTCTGCAAATGAGGGATTGATGGTGTAAGGATGGAGAGAGTTCACCCTGCTCGCAGCATTACTCTGCTAAATGCTTCTTCTTAAGATTCTCCTGGTAGCTGTTACTAAAACCAAGCAGTGATTGCAGTGTTTGTGTGAGGCAACGGAAGATGCCAATCAAGCCTTGGGAGCTGCAGGAATATTAAATCTAGTTTACAGATGAGCAAAGTGAGACCCAGCTTACAGGAGCACAGTCCTTACATAAGAAACCTTATTTTTCAACTATGACAAAAATATCCCAACCCTCCTTCTGAGGATCTTTTACCCTGGAGATACAGAAAAGAGATGGCATCACGATTTAGCTTTTGTAAAGTTGAGGTGAAAATTCTTCTCCCCCTCTACTCTGCACTGGTGAGACCACATCTGGAGTCTTGTGTCCAGTTCTGGGCTCCCCAGCACAAGAGTGATGTAGAGCTGCTGGAGGGAGTCCAGCGTAGGGCAATGAAGATGATGAAGGAGGTGGAGCACCTCCCTTATGAGGAGAGGCTGAGGGAGCTGGGTCTCTTCATCTTGGAAAAGAGGAGACTGAGGGGTGACCTCATTAACGTCTATAAATATTTGAAGGGTGGGTGTCAGGAGGATGGAGCCGGGCTCTTCTCAGTGTCATCTAGTGATAGGATGAGGGGCAATAGGTGTGAGCTGGAACATAGGAGGTTCCACATCAACCTGAGAAGGAACTTCTTAACAGTGAGGGTGACAGAGCCCTGGAACAGGCTGCCCAGGGTGGTTGTGGAGTCTCCTTCACTGGAGATGTTCAAGGCCCGCCTGAATGTGTTCCTGTGTGACTTGGTCTGGGTGATCCTGCTGTGTCAGGGGGATTGGACTAGATGATCTTTTGAGTTCTCTTCCAAGCCCTAATGGTTCTGTGATTCTATGAACAGAAAGCTGAGGATTTACGTGGTTAACTCCTGGCTCTCTTGGACACAGTGAGGTGCTGAAAGCTGGTCAGATGAGACAGTTGAGCATCTTCTCCACGGTGCAATAATTTATGAAACTGGTATCACGGAAGGAGGATATTTCTTGAAAGATTTAGTAGGCAAAGGCTGAACTGTGTGGTTCTTCTTTAAAAATGCACGTACGTGCTTCTGAAGGGAACAGAGTAACAGGAATGGCAGCAGAACTGTCCTAGAAAGACTACTCTGGTTATCACAGCACGTAAGTATGGCTGCCTTTTACCAAATACCTCTGCAGCTTTTGTGGGATAAGAGTTCAATTTAAAAGTGGAAGAAATATCTGTATTTACAGTGGACTGACAGACCAGGCTTAACCGGAGAGGTGCTCCAGCGTGCTTCCTACCACTGGCTGCTCCTGGCTGTGTGAAGTGCAGGGAGAAGATGGTGTGTTGCTCTACTCCAAGGGAAGGAAGTGCATAAAGCAATGCGTGTGGAGCAGAAAAGCCTGGACCAAGGTGAGACCACATCTCTCAGTGCTGAAATGGGATTAATGTGTATCTTTATTTCTAGCACTTTGTCTGTGAAGCTCAATTCATCTTTCACCCCCATACTCCTCATATTCAGTAAATATGCAGCTCCTGTATTTTCCGTATTAACTCAGCGCTGCAGTATCCTCCACTTCCAGACCTTCCTTTATTCCTGAGAAGGTTAAACCCAGCTGTGGGTGTGAGCTGGGGTCCAGGATGCCTTGTTTGTATGTCAACAGTACAAACTAGGCCATGTGCCTTGCTGGTTTGTCTGCTAGGAAAGAGCCAACGCATAACCTGGATGGATGAGGGGGCTGTAACCACTGGAAAACAAAGGCCATGGAAAAGCTGGGTGGCACCGGGGAATACTCGGCAGATCTTTCTTTCTAATGACCAGTGAAATGATCCAGCCTTCTCCCGCTCACTGTTAGCACCTCTCTGCCCTTGCTGTGGAGGAGAGGAAACGCGGTACCTTCGTCTTCCTCCTGCAAGCACTGCCAAATGGGGTCAGAGCCAAGTGATGAAGGACCAGCAGATCTGACACTCAGTAAACTCATCTTACTCAGGTTCTAACTAACATCACAGATAGGGAAGCACCGCAAACACGCTGGCCAGGACTGAAAGCTGTGGTCGGTGGAGATCTGTCGTCAATGCCGTGTTCATTTGCTAATACATATTAAAAACTAAAATCATATAGAAGAGCATTTCTAGCATTGCCAAGACTCAGATAGGGAAACTAATCACAGAAGATCCCCAGGCTGAATGGCGGGAAGGAATGAGGCCTTTAGGGATGTATTTGTATGAGACAGTGTTTGATTAGAAACCCTTCCTCCCCATCTTCCTTGGCGCAGAGCATGCCCACTGCCCATTTAGCGACTGGCTAGTCATTCCCTTGTTTTGCTGTCACTGTTTCCTCTGAACTCCTGCGAGGTATTTACTGTACCCTGTTCAAACCTTGTTCTGAAGACAGAACGGCATTTCAACAGCCCGTGCTGGTACACAGCACTGGAATGCTCCCCAAATACCAACTGGGCTATTTTCCTAATATTCTTCTGAGCTAAGGCAGCAGTCACCTCCATTTTAGGGAGAGGGAATTGAGATGTAAAAAACACCCAGCAAAACATACCTACACAACTCAGAAGTACAATGTGAGCACAAATTTCAGAACCACAATCCTTTAGGACTGGCTTTTCCAGAACGTCTAGCACTGGATGGCATTTCACGCCACCTAGCACTCCCTTCGATAGCAGCTGTGAGGGCTCGGTATTTCCTCAAGAACCTGATCTACAGACCATCCAGTCCAATCTCTCTGCCACAGCAGGATCACCTAGACCAAGTCGTACAGGAACACATCCAGGTGGGTTTGTGCTGCCATTCAGCAAGACCTGAGCAGGGAGAAATTTAATGAAGTACAAAAGGGCAAGTGTAGAGTCTTGCATCTGGTCAAGAACAACCCCAGGTACCAGTATAGGTTGGGGACTGACCTGTTGGACAGCAGTGTAGAAGAAAAGGACCTGGGGTCCTGGTGGACAGCAGGATGACCATGAGCCAGCAATGTGCTCTTGCGGCCAAGAGGGCCAACAGCATACTGGGGTGGATCAGAAGGGGGGTGGTTAGCAGATGGAGAGAGGTTCTTCTCCCCCTCTACTCTGCCCTGCTGAGACCACACCTGGAGTATTGTGTCCAGTTGTGGGCCCTTCAGTTCAAGAAGGACACGGAGCTGCTGGAGGGAGTCCAGTGTAGAGCAACGAGGATGATGAAGGAGGTGGAGCACCTCCCTTACGAGGAGAGGCTGAGAGAGCTGGGTCTCTTGAGCTTGGAGAAGGGGAGACAGAGGGGTGACCTCATTAATGTCTATAAATATGTGAAGAACAGGTGTCAGAAGGATGGAGCCAGGCTTGGGCAATCTGTTTCGGTGCCTCAGCACCCTCAGAGGGAGGGATTTCTTCCTCAGATCTCATCTAATCTCCTCTCTTTTAGCCCAAAACCATCCGCCTTGTCCTATCCCTGGAGTCCTTAATAAAAGGTCCCTCTCCAGCTTTTCTGTAGCTCCTTGAGGTACTGCAAGCTGCTATAAGGTCCACCCTGGAGCCTTCTCTTCTCTAGACTGAACAGCCCCATTTCCCTCAACCTGTCAGAACTGGGGAATGCTGGAGGAAACTTCCCCTGTGCAGAGTGCACTGTGTACCTGCATCATTAATTCCACCATCACAGACCATCTTCATCCAAGCAGGCTGCCAGAAAGGTTTAAACCTGGTGTCATTGGACTCTGAGCTTGATTCACGTCAGGAAGAGATGCTTAGTTGGAGGAAAGCTCCTGCTCTACAAGGACACAGTGTGAGTGCTGGTGCCTCCTGCCAGCCCTGCGCTGAGCAGGTCCCAAAGGCTTTGGGAATAGGAGCAAATACGTGAACCCAGCTCAGCACACAGCTGTAGGGCATGCATCACCACAGGAAAACACTCCAGACAGAACTCAGTACATGCCTGGACTCTGCTCCTGCCTTTCCCTGGAGAAAACTTCTCATCACTTTAGTTGTTCTCAATGAGAAACAAATCAGGTAGCCATGGAAGATGAGAACATACAGGGGAAGCTGGAGGGGACATTAGCACTCTGTGTGGTCCAAAATACTGCTCTAAAGGGTTTCTGACACTGCTCTGTCTTGTTAGACTGGGATGTAAAGAAGCAGGTTCTGGCTATTCTAGGGCTGGTATGTTTGGTTGGGGTGTGATTTATTTTCTTAAACCAACAGAATCTCTAGTAGAGAGAAATACTAGCAAGTGCTTCTGGCAGTGGAGCTCATTGTAAGGGGATTGATTCTAAAATCCAGACTTCCCAGTATAAGTTTTCTTTTCATTATGAAGAGGAGTTACCAGCAGTTTTCCTAACCAAATCCAATCCCTAATGATTCTGTGATTCTGTAACTTTGAAAAGTGTAGAAAGTAAGAGTAAAAAAATCTTCTGGCCAAACCTAAGTAACCAATGACAGGTTAAACCATCTCTCATTGAGGTGGAAGATAGTTCAGATACAGTAAAGCTTCACAAAATAAACTGAGGGCTACTAAAATCACATCTTCTGCAAAATGCTTGAAGCAATAAAAAGTATCAAACCATTTAGCGACCACATGATAAGCAGATAGAAACCTACTGGCAAAAAATTGAACCCCAAAGTAATTCTTCTTTCTATGATGCAAAAGCATTGAACCTCACAGATAAAAAAGGAGGGGGCAGCTCCTTTTTCATTTGACAGAAAGTAATTCTGCTGAAGTTAACCTCACGACTCTGCCAGCAGTTACATGAAGCTTTAACAGCTGAGCCCAAATCTCCTAAAATTAAACTTAAAAAAACCAAAGTTTACAATTTCATTGATTTGTATCTTGGGAAAAAAAACAAACAAACCAAAAAAAACCCATTGCTTATTAGTCTCCTGTGGTTGGAGTCCTGCCCTGGGGCAGGGAGATGGGTTACTGACCTCTCTAGATCCCTTCTACTTCCATTTACTACAGCTCCATGAAGACTGAAGTCACCAAAGCCAAAGGGATTTGGTTTGGGGACGAGGGGGGTGGGGGGAAGAATTTTAGGAATGCTGGGAAAAGAAAAGATGTGGACTCTGGCTGGGGAGCTTTCTGTCCTACCCTCTTCTCTCTGAAGCAGAGCTCTGGTGGTTCTGTGGAACCACAGAATAGAGGAGCAGCCCACGGTGCAGAGGTTGGGCTCCTTGTGCTGTTCCCTTGTCTGCTTCTGGTGCCCAGAACGCACCCACTACATCGTGTTTTCCCTTTTTATGCCTTTTATTATTTTACCTATAATTGCTAGTAATTATTTCTATTATCACAGTACCTAGGAAGAGACTTCAGCATTTTTTGTCAGATTTGAAGAGGAAATTAAGTGTGAGGTTGATAATGCAGCTTTGTAAAACCTCCAGTCTCTTCTCTCTAAGGAGACCAGTAACAAAGTGGTCTTTTAGGCAAAACCAAACAACTACCTTTGGGCTTAATATATAAATTCAAGGATGTGCAGGTGTATTTCTCCTAGAGAGAATAGGGTTTGTACAAATATTTGACATGGAGGTGACCTCTGGTCTGTCCTCTGGCCAAGGTGGCTGACTGAGAGACATGGGCTCTGTGCATGAAGGCAAAATGAATCCTCTCTCATATAGTGGCTACCTGACAGTCTACTAGCCTGACAGACCATTTAGGCTGAGAGAAATTTGTAACAACTCACATACAAACCTGACAATAGATATAATATTCCTATGAATGCCACAAACCCTAAAACTACTTGCGAGTTCACGTCTCCATGGCAAAACACTGAAGCCAAAAGGTCTTGCAGCAAGGACTGGAAAAGTCATCCCAACCAGCCCGACCCATTTCAGGCAGAAGTTGTACAGTAGCCTTGAAACTCAGTTCTCACAATATTTACGTTGTGGGGAGAACAGGGCCAAGCTGTCCTCCCATAACCATGCTTAGGTTTTAGGGAAATGAATTTTAAACTCATGTATTAAGCAGCTCCTACGTTGCTCCTCACACTACAAGTTTATCAGCATTGCAGCAAGCTCAGGAGACAAACCAGCTGGCAACCTTTTTGAGTAGCGTGAACACATACTCAGTTTCTTCTTGCTCTGCTGTACTTACAGACGATACACTTAAACCACAGCAATGGATTCATTTCCTAAACTTATTACAAAGACAAAAGACCTGACTTTTAAAAGAGCATTCTCATTTTTTTTGACTCTTCACGTAGCTGTGATTGACTTAGAACTAACCACAACTATACCAACCCCTGTTACAATAAGCACATCAACCACATGTATTTACTCTTTCTCTCTTTTTTTTGTAGGTTGAAGCATAATCTGAGCCATCAAAACTAATTACTGTTACCATCAGGTGTTGAAAGAAGGCTTCTACTAAGAATAGCTGATAAATATACTTCTACCTCCATCTCCTTGGCTGTCTGCTAAGGGGCACATTGTTAATGTGAAAATAAACTTCTATGGCTAGCTAATAAAATACCTGAACACAGTTTTCAGTTGCTCACAGATTGCAAAATAAAACAAAGGTAGTTCTCACTTTCACTTCACTGGCAGGACAGTAACGTTCTGTTGTGTGTTTCCAGAAATGATCTAAACAGGGACTTGAATTTAATTTAATTAAGACTCATTAATAAAATCACAGAATGATAGAATCATTAGGAATTGGAAGGGACCTCGAAAGATCATCCAGTCCAATCCCCCTGACACAGCCGGATCACTTAGACCAAGTCACACAGGAACACATCCAGGTGGGTCTTAAACATCTCTGGTGAAGGAGACTCCACACCCCCCGTGGGCAGCCTGTTCCAGTGCTCCGTCACCCTCACTGGGAAGAAGTTCCTGTTAGTATTGATGTGGAACCTCCTATGTTCCAGCTTACAACCATTGCCCCTCATCCTATCACTAGATGACACTGAGAAGAGCCTGGCTCCATCCTCCTGACACCCACCCTTCACATATTTATAGACATTAATGAGGTCACCCCTCTGTCTCCTCTTCTCCAAGCTAAAGAGACCCAGCTCCCTCGGCCTCTCCTCATAAGGGAGGTGCTCCACCTCCTTCATCATCTTCATTGCCCTGCGCTGGAGTCTCTCCAGCAGCTCCACATCCCTCTTGAACTGAGGAGCCCAGAACGGGACACAATATTCCAGATGTGGTCTCACCAGGGCAGAGTAGACCCGCTTCCTTTCGTGACAGATGCTTTTAAAGCTGGTTTTTGTTTCAGAATGTTGAATCTTATCAAGTGACTGTCCAGTGCAGCCTCCCAGTGGATCTGCTTTACAGAGGTGATGCGATAATATCCAGGAGACTCCAATTCAGACTGGGATGACTCACTCAGATAAGCCACATGGTGCTGTGTCAGTCCTTCGACCAAAGAGTGATGCAAAGGACTTAAAATCTGATTTCCTGAGTCTGAACGTAAAACGCCTTCGTTGTTGAAAAGTGAATGTCTTGCAGAGATATTTGTACCAATAAACTACAATTCTGGTCATGTTTCTGTATCAATAAACTACAATTCTGGACATGTTTGTGTAAAAGGAATCCCCAGCATATCTGAGGTGGCTGAAGAAGTCCCAGGAACACGTGAGTAGAGGTGGGTGGGCTTTTGTATGTGCAGCATCGGCCACTGCTTTCCAGCATGAGGAAAGGAAAGAACAGACAAGTGCCTGAATAAACTCTTCCGCTGCAGAGAAGAACTCCAAGATGTGTTGATGATGTGAGAAGAGACACAATAGAAATATCAGAAAGATTTACTTTCTTTGAGGCTTGAGCACACCAAGAGTTTGGCACCATGGGGGGTTCTAAATCACACGCAGTCACAGACCTACTCTATATTGTTACTGTGGTTTCTGCATAATGAAGAAGCTTCTGGTGCTGTAAAGGGGTCTGGATCCACCAGTGAGAGTTACAGGCTATCCAAAGGCTACAGCTCATCAGCTGCTTGGCTGACACACAGTTGAGAGAAGGAAATGGTAACCTTACAACTAGGAGTGTGGTAAATATGTCCTGTTGTATTACTATTGTAATACCGATCCAGCTCTTATCAAACATGTATTGAAAGACTGTCCTGAAGAGTTTCCAGTCTGAACACACAAAACAGTTGAAAAGGAAGATAGGAAAAGGCAGAATATCCAGGCAGAAGGAAGAACATAATGATAGAGAAATACTCTATTAATGTCAAAACTGCTGACTCTCTCTTCTAACTGAAAAAATACTGCACAGAAAGGTGAGCTAGAGAGAATGGGGAGAGGAGAAGAAACCAAGTGACAAAGGGCTGAGGAGGGAAGGAAGAAAGGGAAAGGTGTAGGGCAGGTGGAGATACATCATCTAGGTGTCTTACAGTTGAGATGGCAACACATCATCGAAATGCTGATGGGAAATACTGTTCTGAATTCAAACAGCACTTCACAAGTCTGATGGTATCATCCACGTCCAAAGCAAGCAGACTAACACTTCTGTAGATCTATTATTCGTGCTGAATTTCTCCTCCAGGAGCTTATGTAAGAGGAGAGCGGGACCTCTGACGTGAGCCTGAGTAATTCTAGGGCTCTCAGGATAGTGTGGATGGATGCTAATGTTATTGTCACATTCTCTTCCCTGATGGATTCATTCAGCCTAATTGCAGCTGTCTACAAGTCAGCCATTCAGTCTAACCTATATTATAGACTTAGGATGAGATGAATCATGCTTGCAAGTGCTTGCCCATCTCTGCTGATTATTCAGGAAACTTGGATGACTAGCTGAAACCAAATTCTTAACTTGGAGTGTAAAAGGTCAAGGAGAGGAATTCAGTGCTGCAACGATACGAAGCTTCCCATTAAATCAGCGCCTCTGCTATATCTCCTCTTTCTTTGAACGACACTGCATGACACCACAAAATACAGATTCCTTATCAAACCCCAGATGGCTCACTGGAAACCTTCCAGGGTTGCTGGAGACGCTTGCACTGCTCTACAACAACTTGGGTCTCTGCACTGGGAAGCTTGAGAAGTGTTGGAGACACTGTGTGTACAAACAAAAGCTGTGAGAGAGGAGGAAGGAGAAGCAGCATTCAGAGACAGAAGCATCTGTTCTAGGACATGCAACATGTTATAGTGCTACTCTCACCCCCTAAAATATCAGCTAAGTTGGCAAACAAACCCAATGTTTGAGTTAGCATCCAAATCTATTTGTTCAGGTTCACTGTGATCCATCAGGCTTCTGTCGCTGCTTCAATATTTTGTCACATTTCAGAAAGCTCATTGCTGTCACACCCATTGAACCCCCACCGCTTTATCTGAGGCTGTGCTCCCAAACAAAGAGCTGATAAAACACTGCTGGATGGAATCGTCCACATGAGTTTCAGCACTTCAGAGAGAGGTTGTGCTCCAGGCCAGGTAGCTCACTCTGGCACCTCTCCAATACAATGGCTGAGTGGCCAACTCAAAGGAGAGAGGGCACAGAAATGCAAACAGACTTCTGAGTGGAAGAGTTCTGAACTGAACAGTTCTGTCAGCCACTGCTAAAGTACACGCTGGCTACAAGCTTCCAGCAATTCCAAGAACTGAGATTGCTCTCCACAGCTACCTACAAGGAGGTTGTAGCGAGGCTGGTGCTGGTCTCTTCTCCCAAAGCACTAAAGATAGGATGAGGGGACATGGCCTCAAACTGCATGAGGGGAGGTTTAGGTTGGATCTTAAAAAGAAGTTCTTTACTGAGAGAGTCGCTGAGTATTGGAACAGGCTGCCCAGGGAGGTGGTGGAGTCACCATCCCTGGAGATGGTTAAAAACTGAGTATCTAGAGCACTTGAGGCCATGGTCTAGGGGTTAGGGAGATATTGGGATGAGGGCTGGAAGTGATCCTGGAGGTCTTTTCCAGCCATAATAGTTCTATGATTCTGTGAGTCTATTCTATGATAAACGTAGAGTTTAATGAAGTGCTTCCCTGAGATATCCTGTGGTCCCTTCTAATCCTGACTGACTCTATGATTTGGTCTAGGTGATCCTGCTGTGGCAGGGGGATTGGACTAGATGATCTTTCGAGGTCCCTTCCAATCCCTAATGATTCTATGATTCTATGGCATGGCAGCGGGAGCTGCTCTGAGACTCTGGAGCCTATTAGTGCCTCAGCGGGTTTTCTGGGCTTTCTCTGTACTGGCACGGCCGACTCCCTCTGGTACCTCAGCAGAAGAAGCCGTGTGTGCATTCACAAACACAGTATGTCACCATACATGGAAGCGGTCCCACGATTTATGACTGTGTGAGTTCCAGGTGGTGGCCAACACGCCTAACCACAGCATCTCCCTGGGGCACAGAGAAGGTGTGAGCTGTACGGTTTTACATTCGACTGCCCGATGCAAACCACCCATTCAACACGGTCCCGAGTCCTCTGCTTTGAGAGACCAGCACCTCAGGTTTGGCAAGTTGCTGGCTATGAAGAAGGAGTGCATAGGGAGTAAAATGGCAATGCTTACTGGGGGGTGTTGTTGTTTAATCCTGGGAGTAGCCCTACCCTCGGTAGTCTGTTTACTTTTTAGGTCAGCTAGAATTAGAAAATTTCCATTGCTAGGCAGCCCAGCACATCTGCGAAGCATTTCTGGGCACTCAGACCTGAAGCACGCGCTGCCCACAGGGAAGATTCATTACTCCGTGTTTCGCCACACGCCAGTCCCTCCCCCAGCAGGCAGCAGGGCTAAGGCACTGGAAAAGCGCCTTAACTTCGTGCAGAAACATATTACACGTCCAGAACACAGCAATTAGCACATTTGTAAAGCTTCAGGGACAGGAACAATTTAGTAGCTTTTTGAACAGGCTAATTTTCTGGAACTTTTTATCTCTTTTTGGTTTTTTTTTTAAAAATTATTATTTTGCTCTTCATGCATGGACAAGTTCTGCTCTGCTGCAGGTATTTTCTGGGTTTGCCTTGCAGGATTATCACGTGTAGGGAAACACAAGTTATTCAATCACATTAAAGCAGTGCTAGAGCAACAAGAAAGTGATACTTAAAGTGCAAACCACTCCTGCTCATCTCAGTGTTAAAAGCAGACATTATTTAGATCGAGAAATGTATTTCTGGTTTACAAGACCCTGCCCATTTACAAACCAAGGCTGCAAAGCAGATCACCAGTTTGTTTATATTTGTAGCTTTTCACAAGGCAGCAGCTTCAGCTCTTGCACGGGAAATGCCAGAGTTAGATGCTTCACACTAAGGCAGAAACCAGGCCAGAAGAGAAAAAAAAAATAAGTATTTCTGCTACAGTTTAAAATAGGAGCTAGCAAAGCCTTTGGGAGTGTTGACACCAAATAATGGCAGAGTTCATAAATCACCTGAATTCACGTGATCTAACATCTGCAATATTGGACCAGCCTGCCTTGGTATGAAAACGCTGCGGCATAGCTTTACGTAGTGACCAAAACAAATATATCTTCACGTTGATCAAGTGGTCATGTTGGCCAAGCTCCAGCAAACTAGACACTTCAGAGGAAGTTCCAGTACAGAATGGGAATTTGCTGGTGGAAGGTTAAAAGACAGGCCATGCTAATTCCTTTCTCAATGACTCTGTCTCAGAGAGCAGGACTTGGGCTGAATGGAAGCAAATATATTAAATATGAATGAGAGAAACTGGTCTCACATCAAATGTAAGGCTTTTGTGATGAATTTGGATTCAAATAAACAGGACTCCTTATCCTGAAGCTGGCGGGGAGGGCTGAACATTTGAGCAGATTCCTGCATCAGAAATGTGTTTTCTACAGAAACTATATGTCAAATTATAGTTATTTGCTTCCAGCTGCATCCAGCAGTTATTTAGTTTTGTACTTTCCATGTGTCAGTATTTTTTTCATTGCGCTTCTTTATTCCCTACCACAAGTAAGACTCTTTAGAGCAATAAGATCTTGAAAATCCCTTTAGTGTTTAGAAATGTCAACAATTCAGTAGACGATACTTGATGAATAGGCCAGATAGAAAAACCTGCCTCGAGTTTTTATCTTGAGAGAAGTAAGGTGCTTTGAAGAGCCCTTGATTTGAGATTTAGAAGCTGCTGCTATTCAGCCAAACACTCTCGAGAGCTGTTAAGTCCTGACCCATTGCATGAAAACATGTTGGAGGGAGGGAAGGAGGGAAGAAATCCTGGTAAGAAATGGATTTTGTACTCCCTGTGTAGTTATTTCTCGTAAATAGCATTTAAACATCTTTTTCCTATAAATAAGCAACAGACTAGGAGACCAGGAAGCTTGATCGGAGAATCTTATTTGAATATTTTGAACGTAGCTGGAACTTGCCAGGGGGAACAGCTACAGCACTGGAAAAAGCTGAGGCTCCAAAGGGAAAAAATATCTAAACGGTTCTTTCCATTTGAATAGACAGCACTGACATATTAAAAGCTTCATAATTTTGACAAGAGACATAGAAAACAAAGGGGTT
>VXBP01004084.1:186815-396815 GCA_013400115.1 Rhinopomastus cyanomelas | reverse complement strand
GTGACTTTGGAGCGTGGGGTGTGTGTTTGTTTTGAGTATACAAAGCTGGGCTTTGACCCACAGCATTTTGTTTCTCCTCGGTTAAATAAGGAAGGAGGATGGCGGAGAGAGGAGTATGACTCAAGCAGGAGCAGATAATTCTCCACAGGATAATGAACGCCTTTGTCATAAAGTGCTTACTCAGCAAACCTAGGCTCCACTAGTCACTGCTTCAAGCAGAATCTGAAGATTCATTTCCCAGTTTGTCACACATTTACTACTTTGCATTTTATAACCTGAAATCTATGTCTCCATTTGTCTTACAGTTTGACTAAGAAAGTGACAGTTTGCTCTGCGAGTGCTGCCAGATGAGCTCGGAAAGTCACTCAGGATGCAGCACCCAGAGCCAGCAGTCATTATACCCCTGCCTTCCCAGTATTGCTACGCTTGGTGGCAACAGTGCCAGGACAACCTCCGAGTCTCAGCCTCCTATAGCACAGTGTGTTGTGTGCCTTATCATCAGATTTTATTTTTCTGCTTTAGCTAAAAGCAGTGGGTATAAAAGCAGTGTTCAGAACCCTTCAAGTCAGACAGAAAAATGTGATCCTGGGTCAGAAAACAAAAAAGGTTAGAAGAAGACCTGCCAGCTTTTCCCTCATAGAGCGAGTGCCACTTTCTACGCTGAGCTTTCGGTTCTAAAGATCTGTAGGATTTTGCTAGCAGGGACAAGGGCACAAGAAGGTGGTAGAGAAGCCTAAGTACTCTTGGGAGTGTTCCTTAGTGAGGTGGCAAAGGCAGCAGCCAAGACCTTAGCAGGAATTAGCGCTGGCTCAGCATCAATAGCACACATTGGCTCATTGGCAGGTGTTAATGTGCTCAGAGAGAGTCTGCTAACAGCCCCTGACCTGAAGGAACTCTCTAATCAGAAGTAAGTGAAGCAAGATTGATTCAAAGTAGGACAAAAATCTCTTCTATACTAGAGTTTCACAAAATCTGTGAAGCTGTGAGGCTCAGCTCCTTTTCTGCTCAGCACACCTCCGCACTCCTCTTCTCCCTGGCAGTGACTATGGAGAGATTTGAAGGTCAGGTTCATGCACCTCCTTGTCACCTCTCGTTTCTTCTCTCGATTCTCCTCTGCACTACCTCTTTGGGTGGGTTTTCCTTTGGAAGGGAAGATCTAGCACCAAACTGGATTAACTCATAAGTGACAGAAGTCTACCGATTAGCAAAATAATTCAACATTACTTTCCTTGGTTAAACACTTACAGATTTGCCTAGATAAACTATCCTCTAACTGGGGAAAGGATGATAAAAAAATGCAAAAGACATTATAAATATAGAACTGATGCTGTCCACTTGAAAAATAAATTTAAGTAAGCAATTACAAACCCACTGGGTAACAGAATCAAAGGGAAACAGTGGGTTGTGAAACACTGAGAACCTGGTGTCTTCTTGTCTTCAAATCCACGGGTACTTCGCAAACCACACAGATCTAAATCCAGTGCAATAGTAAATGTAGTTAAACTAGTGGGAAGGACAGCTTTGTGGTAGTTTACAGATACATTCCACTCCACAACAGGTTACATTTGGATGTGGAAATGGTGATTTAGGAAATGATTACGTAGAGGAGTCAGTGTAGCAGCCAGGCAAATCTCTTTGCACAGAAAGAATCAGAGAGAATAAAAAACTGTCTACATTTATGGCCTCAAGTTGTGTCAGGGGAGGTTTAGATTGGATCTTAGGCAGAAGTTCCTTACTGAGAGAGTGGTTGGGCACTGGAACAGGCTGCCCAGGGAGGTGATGGAGTCACCGTCCCTGGAGGGGTTTAAAAAGTGAGTAGACGGAGCACTTGAGGCCATGGTCTAGGGCTTAGGGAGATGTTGGGATGAGGGCTGGACTTGATGATCCTGGAGGTCCTTTCCAGCCATACTGATTCTATGGGTTGCCATTTCTTCCTCCTTGCCAAGGACACTGGTTACTAGACAAGGCAGATCTTGCACAATATGAACAGGCAAACACTGATATTTGGATCCCTCACAAAAAACTGCAGCTGACATTTAGGCATCAAGTCAAAAAAGCCAGGCAGATGTGGCTGTATAGCATGGTAAGGGAAAATTTAAGCTTTTAATGTAAAAATGTCTTTCACTGGTAGAAAAACAAGGACGTGGAAAAATATGAGTAGGACATTACTTCAATTAGAATTGTCAGTACTGAGGGGAAAATTGCATGAGTCTTTTAATAAGAGCTTACTGCTAGGAAAGTAGGTGCCTTGCTCTCCTGAGTTCTCTGTAATATGAGTGGAAGTGATTGTTAGCAGGAGAATACCTGTCCTTTGTCAGAGCTTCTGACCCACACTCAGCACAGAAATGCCTTGGTGTTCGTTATCGGTGTGTTAAGCCCTTGTTCATTTGTGGGGAGTTTTCTATGCGGAAGTTGGCTACCAATTTCATTAGAAGCAAGAAACAGACTTTACTGTGGCAGGAGAAATCTAGGAGAGCCTTGAACTAGTCTTCTGAACTAATGCTGGGTTTCAGCTACAAGAATAAATGCAGGAAAGGATTTTCTCCATGTGTGATTTTTGCATGTTTTGTGGTACAAGATGTTTCTCATGAAAAAGCAATTAATATTCTGTATGTAGATGCCATGAGTAGCCCTTCACTGGGACCGGTTTAGGTCTCAGCTTTTTATTTCTAACTGCCTGTTCCTCCTTGTTCGTCATAATTTCTTCAGCTCTGAGTTCACCAAGAACACTGATGACATTCTCTTCCTTTCACTGCAACGCTAAATTCTATATGCAGTGACTTCATTCCAGTACATCTCCATTCACTAACCTCTTCTCAGTCCTCCAACATCCCCTTTATAAATGTACTGAGGTCTTATCCTGCCCGCTCTGGCACATTATTTTAAATATCCTTCAAGGCATGGAAGGAAAACAGCCAACTATTTCCTTGCATCCTACTCCCCAGTTTCTGCACGAGTGCCTGATGAAGGGGAGAGGATGAAGTAGCTGCTGTGCCCTTGTCTATCAAGGGAGAAGAAAGATCACACCAGCGAAGGCTGCATGTGTTTCCCAAGTTCAAAATTCTAATGGGCTGAGCAATTCCAAAAATAAGTAAGGTCGTGAGCAATTTTGGCCTCGCCTTTCCCTCTTCCGCTACCTTTCTTCTATCCATTCCAGGGTAACCATGATTATTGGTGAGAAGAGCAAATGGATAGTTAGACCCATTTAGCTATGGCCATGGCAGTGGCCTCACCTTGAAGAGGTGGACTTGATGTAGAGTCACAGATGTATCTCATAGTTTCAGTCACTGATGGCTCAGGACTGCTGCCCTTGGCTTCCAACTAACTAGACACACATTAAAGCTCAGAGCACCTCACCCCCAGAGCAGTCATGCTGCACCTGAACACCACCAGCACCTCCCCAAGGTGGCTTGCAAGCTGTGTGGCCAACTCCTGAAGCCACAAATCTGCTGACCTAAGAAGAACATGGCAACAGGCTGAAAATCCCCACTGGAGACCGTCCCTCTGACAGTGTGCTTGCCAAAGGCAGGAGGCACGGCATGCGACCCCAGGAGGGGAAGGCAGTGAAACCCAACCAGCAAACCCACAGCTCAGTTCTAAGTCACCACTGGGAAGGCACTAAGTGCAGTGACAATATATTTCAACGTGAAATACGACTGTTACAGCCTGTGTCTTCAAACAGATACCAGAGGAGCCCTTCAACAAAACAAACGAAAAAGAAAAAGACAGTTACAGTCAGTGCTTATTTTTTAGAATGTTACCTAGGGGACTTCCCACCACTCACGAACTGAGAAAGCGCAGGCTTCAGGATCAAGAGCTATTATGAGAATTCCTACTTCTGAAGAGGTGTTTCTCATTCTATTACATTTGACTGCAATTATGGACATGCAGGATGAAGAGAGGTGGGCGCTAATATTTGTTCATAAGGAAAATGTAATAAAAATAATGTCATAAATGAAGAATGCAATAAAAGGAATGTACTAAATTGATAATGTAATGAAAAGAATGTAATCAATGAATCATATAACAAATGAATCATAATAAATGAACGTGATGCAGTCTAAAAATCCCAGTAGCTTTCATTTTCAAGAAAATCAAACGAAAGGAAAATTAATGAAAAAAGTTTTGATTTTGTTGTTTTGCTAAAGTTGGATTTTGAATGGCACCAATTATTTCTGAGCAACACAGCATTACACACTTTACATTACTTTCTACTTAATGACTTTGGGTGACGAAGTCCTAGGAGTACTGCACATCATACGGAGGGGAGAAAGACCATCTGATATGTGACAGACTATGACACAGGCCCTGCTGACCACTCCTTACTCCAAACTTTTATCATTTTCTTTTTGCTTATTTAAAAAATTCCATTCTTCTTGTCAACATATTGTTAACAGCAGAATGAGAATCAAAGTTGAAACCGTTTAGTCTTAAGTCTACCAGTTTAAGGTGAGGTCTTGCACAACAACTAACAACACACAGAGCTTGACGGGACTTGCGCTGGATAATAACTGCCAAACAGACAACTTTCCACGTTGTCAACTTCCAATGACATAAATTTATTGACTAATTAAATGGTCCTATCACATTCTTCTGTAATTGAAACTGAATGGGAACTAACCACAGTACAATCAGAGTGCACAACACTTTGGGGTGATGCATGCTGTGGCAGGGGGATTGGACTAGATGATCTTTCGAGGTCCCTTCCAATCCCTAATGATTCTGTGATTCTATGATGTCCTACTTTACCAGCAAATCTGACATTTGGAAGGTCTGTCTAACCTAATGGTTCAACTCGGCCAAGCTGGGAGGATTACAGCACAGACTTGTGTTCTCTTTGCAGCCCTAACAGCCCCTTGAGTAACGCCAAGACTTACATGGCCTGGTTTTAGAGGTAGCTCCAGATGATCTTTCGAGGCCCCTTCCAATCCCTAATGATTCTATGATTACAAGCTAGACGAGTGACACTGGGAAAATACAATTTGTGCCCAAAACCGTACTAAGAAAACACCTTTGCTGGAAGGATTTGGCTCCATTCAAGGATGTATCAGTTCAAGTATAATAAAAACAAAAGAGGCAAGCATTCTCAGAAAGGCCACAGAGTAACTGAGAGCCTGATTCTGGAATCTAAGCTAGTTTTACCAAGGCAAACAGCTTGTTTATTTTATTTCAGTTTATTAGAAGAATCTACTTCAGAAAGGACCATTCCTTCTCTGTTGTTATTACATGTTATAGACTCAGAAACATCAGAATGTTAGGTGCCAAAAAACTGTCACTGTAAAAACAACTTCCAGGTTTTACAGAGAGCATCGCGGTCAAAAATGCTAACCTTCAACTAAATATTAGCATTAGAAATCCAGCTCATCTGCCATCTTCCTGCTGTGCGTTCCAGCCCTGAACTTTCCTCTAAACTTTGGCACAATTCTTGCTAAATAGTTGAGTCCAGGTCAGAAGTTCTAACTATATTTAGCAAAATAAGCTGTGCTAGTTGGTGTACAGATCCCAGTACCAGGTGGCACTTTCTTAATGGAAACTGAAAAAAGTAAGAGATGCAGTAGCTGCTGAAAAGAGAGGATCCTTTTTCACAGAAGTTAAGCAAATTGGACATGAAGAAGGCAATATTTGGCTCTGGCTAAGTCACCTGAGGGAAAAGACTTTAAGCATACAGGTGAAAATACTAACCAAAGTAAACACAACTTTTCACTTAGTATATGAGTAGAATTATTAATCGAGTAAACAGAGCTAATTATGTTGGACTTTTCCTCTCTCTTGTTATACCGTAAATAGCTGAAACTTTGTCGAGTGAGTAGTGAGTCATGAAAAGCCTAAACCAATCTCATCACATGCAGTGGACATTGCTAAGTAGGGCATGCAATGCCTAACGCTGGAGCTTCCAACCTAAGAGAGATTTCACTTGTTTCTCTTGAGTCATTATCTTTCCTTTTTCTCCAGCATGGCCAAAAACCCCTGCCCAGACAAGGTCTAACAGACTTATTTTAGCATGCAGCAAGGACTTAAAATAGGCACCAACACTAGGTTTAAAAACTTCAGGCCTTTAATGAAAATGATCAGTGATTTCAGAAGAAAGCCATTTGCTCACGTCGATCTACATGACGAGGAGCAATGACTGGCAGTGTGAGTCTCATGTTGGGACCTCAGGGTCGATTTTGACACATCAAGAGGTATCCAGAGGATGTGACAGGAAAGGAGAAGCCTGATAGGTCAAAAAACCCTGCTGCTTTCTCCAAGAAAATCCACCTTCACCTTGTTATCAATGAAACAAGATTACTGAGCAACTTCTGATGTTGTTACTGCCTTTTCCTCTTGGGATTCTGCAATCTGGGCAAAATGCTTTGGGTAATGATGGAGACAAGCAAAAACATAAAAGAACAGTATTTCTAAGCAAGTAACAGGTTTTCTTTGATGCATAACAAATAAAAAAACCTCTTAAATGAAATCACAGGGCAACCATAATACTAAAGCCTGTATCTCTTATGGTCCTCAGTGTTACACAACAGAGAACCAAAGACTACTCGCTCATCCTCATACCCAATGCTGCTTATACCTGTCTGAGAGCTATCTGTTCTGAAGCTTGCCAGCTATGGAATAAATCAAATATGTTGTTATTTGAAGACACTCAATAAATATCTATCCCCTGTATTGGGTGGAATGGATGAATCACAAAGGGTTTTTAACTTATTAATGAAAACACAGTATTTAACTGTGGAAAAAAAACAACCCTAAGAAAATCAACGCTCACTTGCTTTTCTGTTTTCTTCTCATTTTTATTCAGCATATTGTCCACTTCAGTCATAATAATCTCATGTTATTTAAGACTTTGACTTAAAGTGAATTTGCAAAACATTCCATCAGCATTTTGCTGATAGAACAGCAAATCCTCCTAAGTGTGTAAGAGACCTAAAATAGAATGATTTAACATCGTTAATATTTTTATATGAAGGGTTTATAATTACAGGTATACACAGGCACAGAGATACATGTCTACATTACGTAGGTGTAGCATTCTTGCAAGGGTTAAATACATCCAGATAAGCTCAGATAGCTAAGTTAAGCACTAGCTAAATCCTGATACTGGTCTCTAAGAAGAAAGAATAATTTAAAAACAAGAGGTCACTTTGAAACACTTTTCCCAACTTTTTCCTTATGAGGAGAGGCTGAGGGAGCTGGGTCTCTTTAGCTTGGAGAAGAGGAGACTGAGGGGTGACCTCATTAATGTCTATAAATATTTGAGGGGTGGGTGTCAGGAGGATGGAGCCAGGCTCTTCTCAGTGTCACCTAGTGATAGGATGAGGGGCAATGGTTGTAAGCTGGAACATAGAAGGTTCCATATCAATATCAGAAGGAACTTCTTCCCAGTGAGGGTGACGGAGCACTGGAACAGGCTGCCCAGGGTGGTTGTGAAGTCTCCTTCTCTGGAGACATTTAAGACCCACCTGGATGTGTTCCTGTGTGACTTGGTCTAGGTGATCCTGGTGTGTCAGGGGGATTGGACTAATGATCTTTCGAGGTCCCTTCCAATTCCTAATGATTCTGTGATTCTGTGAAATAAAATGTTTTCTCTTTTAATAATTTAGACACTATTAATGGTCCTGGGCACCCAAAAAAGGAGCATTTTTATGGTCCTATGAACATATGGTTGATGTAAAACCTTATTTTTTATACATAATACAGCCCCATAAAAAGCTTATGCTGAGAATAGCTCTAAGATAGAACAAATCATGGAGAAGTTAGTGCATGTGTTAAGCCTGTAGAGTCAAAGCATAAAAATAATATTCTCCCGACACTGCGAACGAATGTCACTTACAGAGTTTTGTAGGAAAATACACATAGAGACTTTGAAGGCAATTTGTACCTCATGTATGTGGTTCCCACTCCTCTGTCTCTCAGTGTATTAATAGAACTTGGTAAAGATAGTTTTGTTTAGGCTTTCTTTTTTAGAACAGTAACGGCTTTACCTTGGCAAATCACCATTCAGTTTGGAACCCTGTCTCTGTTCAGTTAGAAAGAAACTGCTCCATAAAGAAGCTGAGACTTGGACTAAAAAGTGGCTCAATAATTGAGCCCAAAGAGCGGTGATTAATGGTGCAGAGTCTAGGTGGAGCCCTGTAACAGTGGTGTTCCCCAGGGATTTGAGTTTGGTCCGGTTTGGTTTAATATCGTCATCAACAACCTAGAGGATGGGATAGTGTATCTTCACCTTTACTGGTGACACAGCTGGGTAGTCTGGTCACCGGATTCACCTGATGGTGGTGCAACAATTCAGGAAGACTTGGGCAGATGCAGGACTGAGCAAAGAGGAATTTAATGACGTTTAATAAATGCAGAGTCCTCCACCTGGGAAGAAGCAACGAGAAGCATCAGTAGAGGCAGGGGGATGATCTACTGGAGAGCACCTCCGTTGAGAGGGATTCTTGGAGTTCTAGTGGACAACAAGTTCTCCATGCAACAGAACTCTGCTCTTGTGTCCAAGAAGGCCAACGGAATCCCGGAGTGGATCAAGAAGAGTGTGTCCAGCAGATCACAGGAAGTTCTCCTCCCCCTCTATTCTGCCCTAGTGAGGCCATATCTGGAATCCTGCAGCACCTGCCTCATGAGGAGACATTGAGAGATCTGGGACTTTTCAGCTTGGAGAGGAGAAGGTTACAAAGGGCTTAATCGCTGTCTATAAATCCATGAGGGCTGGGTGTCAAGAAGAAAGAGACAATCTCTTTTCAGTTTAACCCTGTGACAGGACAAGGGCCAATGGGTGTCAGCTGGAGCACAGGAAGTTCCACCTCAACATGACGAAGAACTTCTTTACTGTAAAGGTGACAGAGCACTGGAATGGACTGCCCAGGGAGATTGTGGAGTCTCCTTCCCTGGAGACTTTCAAGACTCTGTCTGGATGTGTTCCTGTGTAACTTGTCTTAGGTTCTATGATGCTACTCAAGCAGGGAGGTTGGACTCAGTGACCCCTGGAGGTCCCTTCCAACTTGTAACGATCTGTGTTTAGGTGATCCTGCTGTGGCAGGGGGATTGGACTAGATGATCTTTTGAGGTCCCTTCCAATCCCTAATGTTCTGTGATTCTGTGTATCATGTACCAGCTGCTGAACACAAGGAAAGGAGAATGAATGAAAAAATGAATTCATAAAAGTGTCAACGGAAAGAACTGCAAAGGATGACGAGTTCGGTGCTTTCTGTATTATTTGTCCTGGTAAACACAAAAGATTTTGCCATACATTCACACTGGAGATTTGTAACAATTTGACTTTATTTCTAGTATTAATTACAGCCTATTTCAATCAGAAGAAAAGCTTTTACAGATGAGACACACTTTTTATTCCCCTGAAATACATTAGGTACTGCACCTACATTACAGATACAACTGTGTTTTATGACTAGCCAAATCATTAATCAAGATAAGTATGGAAAAGCTAAGGGACTTCAGTTTACTGATGGCTGATTGCCCAGCAACCATTCCCTGTAACTGTTTTTAGTGGTAGGGTAGTGTTCCTAGAGACCTTTCAGCACTGATGTTCTTTTTCTGCAGTGGTACTGGGGAAAAGTAAAGAACCCAAACAAATAATTTCCATCCAGATTTCAAATGACATCCATGCTCAGCATCACTGAATGCAGCTTCACCTTAGTCACCCAGCAATGCAAGGTGAACTCTTTTGGGAACCCAAGCCTGATGACAAGTGGTGATCTGTGCATTAAGTCCACACTTTGGACTGAGGAAACAGATCTGTTTGATGATGCAATGTTAAAAATAAATTTAGAAATAGGGACTGTCATTGATCAAATTATTTCTATGATGGTGGGAGCCAGACTGATACATATTTAATTCAATCTAACCCTGGAAAATAGTCATAAAATGCATGGAAATCAAAGAGTTTATTTTTAACTTAACTCTCACTGTATGTAATCTACCTTCCCACAGCAAAAACCATCACCCCTGGACCTTCTCTTTTTCCTACAGTGACTACTTGTGCCTGTAATTCACCACAGACACCTTACTTGCAGCAATCTGTTTTCCTTTTTTGAATCCCAATAATTATCCCCCTATCCAACCCAATTGCTAAATCCACCTCAGTCTGCAATAAACACAACATCTTGATGTGAACTGAAAGACAGGAAAAATCAACCCCAGGGAAGAAAACTGACTGCGAAATAGAGTATTTGGCTACCTTTTAGTAGTTAGGTATCACCTTCTCCGTCCTGCCATTGGGTCTTCCAGATGAGATACAAGATTCAGAGTTCAACTGTCACAGGGTATTAGAGAGTCCATTTCTCAAGAGGTCAGCTATTAACCCTGATCTAGCAAATTCCTGCCTGGGAGAGCAAATTAACTTTAATGCTAACAGGTCTTTTATTTGGAAAAAATAATGTTTTACGTTTCCAAAATCAACTTCCAGTTTTGAGGGCCCAGTTAGCCATTGCGTTTCACTCCTGAAAGAGAGCTGCAATTAAAGAATATGTGGAGGATTTCCCACATAAACAGAGTGGCTGAAGTTTTTTGGGATCTCTTTGGCATGAAGGCAGCCGGTACGTAATGCAGCACGCCCAAAGACTTTAGGATGAGAACTGGAACCCCAAAACTGAAGCAGCAAATGTCTTTAAATAGCAGTTTTGGGTTCACTGTTATTTAAAGCCAGTCCTAAAACTGACAAGAGAAACTTCCTGTAATTATGATGTGATTTTTCAGCCGAAAATCACCACTGGTTAGTGAATCAGCTAATGAGAGTTTTGATGATTTATTAGCTCAACCAAAAGATTGCAAATTCTGTTTCTGATTAACCACACTGGAAATGGCAGTGTATGGCTTGTCATTTTAAAATAACAGTATCCTAAAGTTTAATGAAGGCATGCAAGCTGCTTTGAGTACCTTTGGGTGAAAGGCCCAACATCATTACAAAGAGTAAGGAAAAGATGTGGCAGTATTGGTACCACTAGCGTTGCTACGATGAGGCTTAGGAGAAGGGGCCAGCTTAAACCAATCAAACCCAGTACTAAACGTTCACTACAGCTGAAGAATTTCTCTGCCCTGATGCAGGAATTACTGTGCAAAGTACTGTGACCTGTATTACACAGGAGGTTAGATGAAACAGTCACAATAGTTGCCATGCACCCTAAAATCTTGCAAATATTTCAGGCTGAAAAGAAGTCAAATACAAAGCTCCACTTGCTTCTTTCTCCTGAGTATAAACTATATGAGTGCCATTCAGCTATATAAAAACATTCATTAGGTTTTCAGGAGCTCTCTTTTCTAAGGGAAGAAATTACATACTTGCGAGCTCTTGAGTGAACTACAGTGTTTTATGCCTTGAATTCAACACTCCTAGGGCTTACAGTTCATTGAAATTCAAAATCATGGGTGCAAACTGCATTCAAAAAGAAAATGTTGACCTTCCTATATAGCAAATGCTTTTTCATTCTTCCCCCCCCCAAACTCCCCCACCCCCAACTAATGAAGCTGAAAGAGCGAAAAGATTTGAGCTTCCTATTAAAATAACAACTGTAATATAATTCATATATTTCAGCATGTTGGCTACTGCTCATGAAATAAAATACTCCAGCAGAAAGAGCATATTGTTTCTCCACATCGAAAAAATGCAAATGAGACAAGTATTCAATATTCACTTGACAGCGAGAAAATGTACCAGACTACCAATGGTGTTTAGGAAGGCAAACTGGCTGAACATGATTATTTGAATTTAAAAAATGGGTATGGGATTCCCCTCTCTTTGCTTCGTGCCATATATGGTGTCTGTGTAATATCCACAGGGCAAATTATTCACTACCTTTTTCAAGATGAAAAGCTCCTGATTGGCATCAGACATCAAGAGGGATTTTGGCATTAGAATAGATTTACACTTGATGACATGTCAAAGGCTTGAAACAAAACCTACAGAATTTACTCATGAATGCCGAAGGCAAGCCACTTATTCAATAGTAGCTCAATGCACATCTTTCCAAGGATGGCATTCAACCACACCACGAACAAAATACAGCAAACAAAACATGGTTATACTTGGAAATGAATGTGCTTGACTGGAGCGAGCAAAATAACAGCCAGCATTACCTGTTGCCAGCTGTCAGTGAAGAATAAAGAACTGTAACATCCTTGTAATAAAGAGGGAAACAGAATCCAAGCTCATAATGAAAATAGAGCAGTTAGAGGGATGCAGTAGGATCAGCAGCAGTATGTGTGGGCATGATAACTCCAACTCTGAGCCTACCGATCCTCCAGCAGATGTGCCCTCACTTCTCACTTTCCAACAATACTTGAACTGAAAGAAAAACAAACTAGGAGAGCAGGCACAAGGTGTAGTGCCCGTAGCTATAGGAAAATACAACACAATGCCCAGCATTGCCATTTGTCCTTCTAATCTCCATTAGGATTATGTAAAAAATCATTTCATTATTTGCATAACAGCGGAGCACTTGTAGAAAACGATTGCAAGTGCTCACAAGATCACAATACTTTTGGTGCAGCCAGTTTAGTGACCGTGGAATGTTTTCTGCTGACTTTAATAGATTAAAGATATCTTCTATTATTTAAAAATGTTAAATTCCACTGTTAATCAGAGTCTGTTCAAATGACCCAATGTTCACAGGAGATCGTGATTCAACTGTTCTGATAGAGACACTGCCAATATGAAGAAGCATTCATGGGTCACTGATTTGAAGTTACTGAGTCCTTTAAATACAGCCAGATTCTATAGGTCTGTGCAAACAGCATCTGAACTCTTTGAATATTTGGTACAATTAACCGATGCAAATCACTTCAAACAAACTGTTTCAGAATATCCCACCTCCTCCTTGGTTCTCTTCTAAAAGAAATATTTTATCTTCCAAAAGAGAATAAAATATTTGCTGTCAGACGCTGAAGAGTCAAGCAATAAACAAGCAGACAAAATACAGATTCATTGCGAAGAATGTCCTGGACTGCCCTTATGGCTGAGGTGGCTGTGGCCAAGTTGTCTGCTAGCACCAGAATAATTTTTGTGGAGCAGCTTCCACGAACAGAAAAAGCTTCAGTTTCAAGAACAATTGTTGACTTTAATTCTTACTCTAACAGCGAGGTAATAAACTGACAACTGAATTGTAATGCATCCCAGAAGGTAAGGAGGCAATATTTAAGTGATAGGCTAAAAACATACCTTTTAGCACTTCTCACGCTGCTGCTGCTCAGTTCCAAAAGCGGCACCTCCTTTTTCCTGCTCTCAGCTCGACTTCTGGACTGTAATTACTGCCTTCTCTGTGTTAAGCAAATACCAAGGACAGAGACGGCCCCAGTGCAAAGCACCTAACTCACACTACAGAGTTGTCGTTCTGCACTAGTCAGGGAGGACAACTTCTAAACGAATAAAAACACAGCTGAACTTGATCGATTTTTACGATTTTACAGAATTTACAACTTGACAATGAATCTTCGCTCATTTGTAACTGATGAACTCTTGCTGGGAGGATGCTGTTCCAGTTACTTAGATTGCTGGAGCAGTGGAGCACCCCAATAGAACATTCAAGTAAAGCAATTTAAAACCTCACTGGCTGCTATAGCAATGAAAGACTAGAAAGTTTTCTTCTAAGTTCATGGACAATAGAAACACAAAAAACCCCTGTATACAAGAACTGTACACCAAGTATTGGGCCAGGAGCGAGTTAATTAGATATAATGTTTGGTTAGGCTTTTGTCAAGTTTTTATTGATTACTTTTAAACCATTTAAGTCATTTAATACCCTTCTTTAATGCCAAAAACAAGGAAGTTGTGCTAAGTCTTTTGAATCAGTAAAGGTTTATTAGCTACAGAAGCAGGATGGGTTTGAATTTGAAATACAGAGCTGTGAAATTTGGTGTGAAGATGTCTAAAAAAGCCTAGAAGTTGAAAGGGTCATCCATGTAGAAAGATGTACCAGATACTCATCTGAGTAGGAAGACTGGCTAGAAAACAGTCAACTGATACCCACACAGGATAAGGGAGACAAAGAGCTGTAAGGAACCACCTACTGACTTGGACCTTGTCCAAGTTAAAAAATAATTTTTTATTATTTTCTCAACATGATTTGGACAACTTCAAATTACGAGTGAATGTGAGCAAGTAATATACACTACTTACTGCTTTGCTGTGTATTTCTAGTCCTTCAGATCTTTCTAAACCAATCACTTATGTTTCTCAGCTGTCCTTCTAGTGAATGTTAGGAACCAAGCAGCTGCATATCTGAATGCTACAAACTTGTATGAGGAAATTACTTAAAATTATCATTCTAGATCTACTTGTATTTCAAAGAAGTGCCACCCTAACCCCATTGGACACATCTAGGTCTCTTCTCACCAGTAATAAATGAGAAAACAAGAGGAGATGGCCTCAAGTTTAGGTTGGACATTAGAAAAACTTCTTTGTTGAAAGGGCCCTCAGGCCTTGGAAGAGACGGCCCAGGGAGGGAGTTGAATCGTCATCCCTGGACATGTTTCAAAGTCATGGAGATCTGGAGCTCAGGGACAGGGTTTAGTGGTGGCCTTGGGACAGCTGGGTTCATGGTTCAACTCAGTGATCTTAAAGGTCTTTTCCAGCCTGGATGCTTCTATGGTCTCTATCTGTAGCATTTACATGACTCAGTACTATTGATCTGCTGAGAAGTGTTTTATGTTCGGCTTCTGAAGACTCTCGCATTACTACAACCATATTGTGAAAACCATGGCTTGTACTGTGGTTCATGAAGGACAGTTGTCTACTTAAGTGGTCTTCAATCAGGCCACACATATTCACACACAGGGCAGCACTGCAGTGAGAAATTCCTTATTTTCAGAGTCTGAAGCTGCATTTTCTCTTTTTATAGTAATAAAGCAGGGTGATGGTCTCAGTCTGGCTGATGGTAGTAGGGAAGCTGGTGATGGACATCCACATCCAGTCGAAGTTGTGTTAATTTGTTCCCTCTTTTAGAATCAGAATAAAAAACCACCAACAAAGTGAGGACCAAAGCCTCTGCCTATTTTACTGCTTAACGCTAAGCATTATTAGACACAATTTCTCAACTTCTAAAAATCAATTCAGCAAATGAAATTAATAGAGGCATGGTAAGGGTTTCAGTGTCACTGCTGCTCTGCACTTTTTAGAGCACATTTTAAAGCATGTGGGGTCCTTGTATCTGTAATTTAAACAAGTTTATTTAGAAGGCTTTTTGATTACATATTCAGGGCATAACATATGCAAAAAACATCCCTAATGTTCATATTAGACAAAATAATGCGGTATGTGTCCAAAATCAGTGTCTGAACAGTTTGGAGCATGACTTATTCATATGCTCTGCACTGCTTTCATTTACTCTACCAAAACGTGTATTCAAAATATTTGTTTCTTGTTCCATCACCTCTACATTCCGAAGCAAAGTGAATCACCCCATAATTAATTTTGTCTGGTATAATACAGTGTGTGAGGGTAAAGGTTTATGTCGTGTGACTGCAGAGGAAGAAAAGATACTACTTCATCACAGTAGCTTAAGTTTTTAATTTAGTTTTGAATGATTCCAATGCCTTTGGCAGGTCCAGCTAATCCTGAGAGTTTCAAGTTCTGTTCTTTTCTACGTCTACGTTTTGGTGAAACTCGGCAGGATTAACAGAAAGGATCCAAAATGTCACAGAAACCCTACACCTGACCTATAATTTCCTACTAATTATTCCACAGTCTTTCTGATGCTGACAATATAAGTTATAATGACAATATAAGTTATTGTCTTTATTTAATCAGACTTCTCTCTTTTGAAGGGCAGATGTTTCCCCATTAATATGGCAGAATGTCTTTGTTTCCTCACCAACTGTAGAGACAAATGATCAGTACAATAAACTCTGGCAGATTGCCTCGCAGTGACTTGGTGGATACAAGTAAAACTGTTCTGGGGAGAATTTAAGTATTTCAGAATTCTGAACAACCCCCTCAATCCTAAAAAATTATCTGTAGACAGACTGACATTCAACCCAAAGCTCAGCTTGTGTTCTAAAATGCAACTGCAATGATACTTCTGCTCTGCCGTGTCCTCCTACCGATTCAAGTAGTGCTGCAGTAACACCAAGAGGCAAAACAAGTCTTATATGATTTAAAGAATAAATGGAAATAGCTTGTTGGGTCTTTTGTAGCACTACATCAGGGTTTAAAACAGACAGTGTTAAAATGTGAAGAAGCTGACCTTGATGGTGCTGAATCATGTAAAAGTTATTCATGTCTCTGGAACTGAGCTGTCAAGACGGCCCTACTGATGTAATATGCTAAAAAGTAATAAAAAAAAAGATAGGAGGGGAAAGAAGAGATCCTTTGCCTTGGCAAGGGGACCACATTGGACGGAGCTACATAGCTACTGCTAGATAGCTCCTCTCTGCCAGTGTCAGGAGTAGTTACAAATACCACACCACGAGGAAATGTCCAAAGCAAGACAACAACTGACAAGAGTTCCCATCAGAACCGAGGAAGACACATCTGTGAGAGACACGATTAGGATGGGAGAGACTTGAGCCCGGGAAGATTCAGAATGTAATTCACCTTCTCTGCTGACCCATCCTACTGAGGTATTCTGTGAAGACTGTAATTACAGCTGAGATTTGATTCATCAGAAAATTTCACATAGCAGCACAGAAAAATAGAGAGGATAGGCTAGTCACAAAAGGTAGATCAATTCTAGAACTTATCGAATGGGAAAACTAAATTAGTTAATGGCAGGATGTAAATAAGATTACTTCCACAAACTTACTAAGCTCACACTTCAGACGGTCGTGTTGATACAGCACTAGAGTCGGGGAACAGAAGAGTCTGAGATTTCTTTCACAGAAAAAGAACTAATAGAGACTTGGACTGCAAAGAAAGCTCTAGAGATGTGATTTACAATTATGCTGAATGAGAAACTGTCAAATTGGTCAGACTGATGAATAGAATCAACTGCAAATGGGAGGCAATTTTTTTTTTTTGCTGGAGAATAACAATATCTGAGTGAAATACAGAATGAAGTAAAAGACAACAAAGGCACCAAATATAGATTCAAGAAAGAAGAGACACGGACTAATCACTGTGTTGCAGAAAAGGAAGGATACCACCATCCTCTGATTGTATGTGTTCCAAACCAAAAGCATTAGGGGGTTAGATACAGATCATAAAATGGTTTGGCTTGGAAGGCACCTTGAAAATCACCTAGTTCTACCCTACTGCCACCCATGCTTCTTGGATGTTAAATTAACTGTATGGATGTATCCTACTTCCTACCACTTGCAACATCTAGGCCAAACCAAACAGAGTCATCTCCTCTTAACACACTAAGATAATGATTAACGACATTATTAAACATTACCTGTTATCATCTGCTTGGAAGAATTATAACGATTAATATAACAGCTAAAGCATTCTAGGATATATATATATTTAATGTCATAGAATTGTTCAGGTTGGAAAAGACCTTTAAGCTCATTGAGTCCAAACATTAACCCAGCACTGCCAAGTTCACCACTAAACTGAGAAGAAATTTCTTCACAGTGGGGGTGACAGAGCACTGGAAGGGGCTGCCCAGGGAGCTTGTGGAGTCTCCTTCTCTGGAGACATTTAAAACCTGCCTGGACATGTCCCTGTGCAACTTAATCTAGGTGATTCTGCTGTGGTGGGGGGATTGGACTAGATCATCTTTGAAGGTCCCTTCCAATCCCTAACATACTGTGATTCTGTGAAACCTTGTACCCATGCACCACATCTACACGTGTGTGTATATATATTTTTTTTTAATATAGGTAAATATATGTAATAAACATATATCTACACACAGTTAAGTAGAATTGCCCAAAGAACCAGAATGCATCTGTTTTCTCTGCAACACAGTAAATACAGGGCAATTACTTAATAATAGCTGGTACTGATTAGCCTCAAATGAAATAACCGAGTTTCTTCAAGATTATGGCATTTTCTTCCTTTTAACAAAATGCATTAATTAGTTTTGAATATAAGTCTACTACAAAAAAATCCCCATCACAGCACCGAGACCAAAACTGGACAACATATGCTGCAGCCTATTTTGATGTTACTTATAAACTCTATTTTTGAATAAATCTATTGCTGAATCTCTGAGAATCTCTTGAGATGCCCACATTTATGAATCATAGACTTATAGAACATTAGGGATTGGAAGGCACCTCGAAAGATCATCTAGCCCAATCCCCCTGACACAGCAGGATCACTTAGACCAAGTCACACAGGAACACATCCAGGGGTGGGTTTTGAACATCTCCAGTGAAGGAGACTCCACAAACACCCTGGCCAGCCTGTTCCAGTGCTCCGTCACTGGGAAGAAGTTCCTTCTCGTATTTATACAGAATCTCTTATGTTTCAGCTCACACCCACTGCCCCTTGTGCTATCACTAGGTGACACTGAGAAGAGCCTTGCTCCATCCTCCCGACACCCACCCTTCAAATATTTATAGACATTAATGAGGTCACCCTTCAGTCTCCTCCAAGATAAAGAGACCCAGCTTCCTCAGCCACTCCTCATAAGGGAGGTGTTTCACTGCCTTCATCATCCTTGTTGGCCTACACTGGACTCCCTCCAGCAGCAAAACACCCCTCTTGAACTGAGAGGCCCAGAACTGGACACAATACTCCAGATGTGGTCTCAGTAGGGCAGAGTAGAGGGAGAGAAGAACCTCTCTTGAGCTGCTAACCATCCCCCTTCTGATCCGCCCCAGGATGCTTTTGGCCCTCTTGGCCGCAAGGGCACATTGCTGGCTCATGGTCATCCTGCTGTCCACCAGGACCCCCAGGTCCCTTTCAACCTACATGACTCTCCAACAGGTCAGTCCCCAACCTATACTGGTACCTGGGGTTGTTCTTGCCCACATGCAAGACTCTACACTTGCCCTTGTCACATTTCATTAAATTTCTCCCTGCCCAGCTCCGCAGCCTGTTCAGGTCTCACTGAATAGCAGCACTGTGTGCAGGGGTTTCAGTGACACCACCCAGCTTTGTGTCATCAGCAAACTTGCTGACACTGCCGCCAATCCCTCATCCAAGTCATCAATGAATAGATTGAACAGGACTGGTCCCAGTATTGACCCTTGGGGGGACTCCACTAGATATAGGCCTCCAACTAGACTCTGTCCCAGTGACCACTACTCTCTGGCTTCTATCCTGCAACCAGTTCACGATCCACCTTGCTACCCCATCATCCAGTCCACACTGCCTCAGTTTGGCTGCGAGGATGCTGTAGGAGACTGTGTCCAATGCCTTACTCAAGTCAAGATAGATGACATCCACGGCTCTGCCATCATCCATCCACCTGGTTATGCCCTCATAAAAGGCTATCAGGTTGGTCAAGCATGACTTTCCCTTTGTAAAGCCACGCTGACTGTCCCCAATGACCCTCCTGTCCTTGATGTGCCTGGAGACAGCCTGTAGAACAAATTTTTCCATCACCTTTCCTGGGATGGAGGTGACTGACTGATCTATAGTTACATGGGTCCTCCTTCTTACCCATTTTGAAGATTGCACTTGAGAATACTTGGCCATTTAATATTGTGCATAAAATGTCCTAACTCTTAGGAACTGTAAAAGTTGTGAGCAGAAGCAATAAGGCCGCATCCCACAAATAATTTAATGCACAGTTTAATTCCTTACTGCCACAAAGCTGCTTGGTGCAATCTGACAAATCATTTACAGTACTGGAAGGTTCAGAGGAATAATCACTTTCCATGCTTGTACGGCTCTTCTCAGGGGTAGAAGCGCTGTGTTAGAACGTTCAACTTGAAGTTGTAAGTTTTTATAGTTCCTAATCGAGTAACAAAGATTTGGAAGGCTGTATTTAACGTCATGTTTTGCTAAGATCATTACAGATGTATTAAAATGGGCCTGACATGAGAAAATGTTATACTGAGGGGTGTTCAGACCAATATATTGGTGTTAAGAGCAGTACAGACCTATCAGCTGAACTGGAGTCATATAAAATGCTATTCTCACTAACAGTTTGGTCATAATTACACCTTTCTGTACATAAAGCCATTAGGAATACTATTTATACAACACACAAGTCTCTATTTACACTAGATCAAAATATCCTTTGTGATCACAGTGAGGGTGACGGAGCCCTGGAACAGGCTGCCCAGGGGGGTTGTGGAGTCTCCCTCTCTGGAGACGCTTAAAACCCGCCTGGATTTGTTCCTGTGTGACTTGGTCTAGGTGATCCTGCTGTGTCAGGGGGATTGGATTAGATGATCTTTTGAGGTCCCTTCCAATCCCTAATGATTCTATGGTTCTATGATTTATACTAAGATTGAGGTAATTTTGCCCCAGATGATATTACTACTCATGACCAAGAATGACACGCAAGGAATCTTACTGGTCTGAAATGCTCCCTAAATACACATACCAAAAACGAATACAGCTCACACACGGAGAGAAGATGAATGATGTTTGTAAGACAAGTATTAACTTGAACTCAAACCAGGATTTGACATAAAACCCCAAAGACATACAGTTGTCTGATATGTCTCAGACAAGAAGATTTAGCCTGGTAAAAAGAAAACTAAGAAATAAACTACTTTGCAATCAACTGGTAAATTTTTTATTGCCTTAAGTCTGCAGAAGAGTTTTCCATGCAAAAATAATTGATGGATCAGTTCTTAAACTCTCTGCAACTTGTAATTTGCTGTTTTAAATTGTTATTAATTTACAATGCCTTCCTTCCACTATATTAAATTTAGGTTAATACACCTACACTGATCTATTTTAACACGATAATTATGTCCAAGGTTATCATCAACAGTTCATAATACAAAGTTATGCTCAAAAATAAAACTTATTATTTCTAGTCGAGACTGCATAATAAAGTATAAGCAACACCAAATGTTAATTAATTTCTAATTCTTGATTCTTTTATTTAGATTTCATGAGGTTGATTGGACTTGATCTATCATTTTATGGAAAATTAATTATTTCAAATACATGCACCACTCTATGCAACCTGCCTGATTTGCATTGAGGAAAATTCAGCAGAAGTAATTGAGGCACAAGCAAATACTGGCACTGACTGAACTCAATTTTCATTCCAAATTTCTGCAAAATCCCAAGACACAACAATATCAGATGCAGGGGGAAAACAAACAAAAGCAATATGTAAAGAGAACATGAAGAGAGAATATTACAAGAATCAGAGAACAAAGGGATTGCAAAACTATTTTAGTGCCATAGATGAACAGTGAGGGCTTCATTCAGGCAAGGTGGAATAAGATATCATATGGCATCCTGACAATTGATGTCTTCATTTAAATGTAAGAATTTACATTCTAATTAGAAAGAATTTACATCTTAATCAGAGGCAGCTGTATTATCTTGTTACTGTTTTTTTCAAAGGTAATGAACTAAAGTACTGCTGTGCTTTTTCAACCAGAAACTAAATAGACAGCATACAGTGTTATTTTATAGCCTACCTGCTGCAAGCTGTTATTAATATTTTCAAAGACCAAATTCCAACAAAATCTTTTAAAATAAAAATTGTATTTGACATTGCTAGAACAATATTATAAAGCCTTATTTCAAATATTTAACCAATACCCTTTTTCTAACTTCCATTTTTAAGTATATGTGGTGCTAAAGGTATCATTATCGTGGCACCAATGAAGCGCAGTTTCGTTTTAGGCTTCAAGCGATACAGCACAGTACCAGAGGAAAAAAGTATTTGGGATTTTTTTTTTAGTAACAGAACAGTTCCAACACCTATTCCTCCACCACCGAAGGAAAAATCAATTAAACTGGATAATGTTGTAGTTCACAGTAAATACACTTTTAATTGAGGCCAAGTTTAAATGTTTTTGATGCTGGTTCTAAAGACTTCAGTCCTGCCAAGGAATACACAGCTGCTTTAAGAGGCAGTTTTAGACTTCTGAAATCATAGCTCAGTCTAAATCTTGCACAACTCCAAGAGCTTTCCTGACAATATGCAAACTCTATACAAGAGGAAGGAGAAAACATTTCTTTTCCCTGTGAAGAAACTAGAGGGGTTCTACAGAAGTTCCTGGTTGAGTTCCGAGCTTTGCAAAAACTCACTCTCAAACAAATTTGTCTCCACACTAGTTTAGGTCTCTCAGCTCTCTATCTGTCCAGAATGGAAACATCTTCGGGACAAGATAATTTTCATCCTACAAACTCTGTTCAGTTCAATGGGGCGCTGGGCAACCTGGTCTGTGAGAGGTGTCCCTGTCTACGGCCAGGCCTTGGAACTGGAGATCTATGAGGTCCCTTCCAACCTGAATCATTCTATGATCCTCTGACACTTCCATAAAAGTAATGATGTAGGACGTCTTTCATCATACTTGCTCTTCCTCTGAACTCTGGGAACATTACAGGTCTTTCCACCTATATTGCAACAACACATAAAAGAAACCAGCTGGAAAACTAGGTAGAAATTCCTGAAAAAAATTAGTTTATTT
Organism: Rhinopomastus cyanomelas; assembly: GCA_013400115.1. NCBI lineage: Eukaryota > Metazoa > Chordata > Aves > Bucerotiformes > Rhinopomastidae > Rhinopomastus > Rhinopomastus cyanomelas. The sequence continues at coordinate 374,366 of VXBP01004084.1, read as the reverse complement.
GGCACCTTATGGGCTAACTGGCACTAGCCAGGAGGAGTCACATCCTGAGACAGACAAGTGCACTGGCACAATGTTTGAGTAACTTTTTTTACCTGTCCAAGCTCTGTGAACAACTATGCAGTTCAGTAATCCTGCCACTCATTTTCTCTGGAGTTAGACTGTAGAGCCAGGATTCAGGCTGGTGTGATAAAAGTAGAACACCCTCAATGTGCAACATTTTGAACATGGGATGAAATCTGGGATTAATCTAGAGTTACATTTAAATTACCTTTAACATCAGCAGGAGTCCTGTGGTTCATTCTGGGTGCACAGACAAGGGGGTAGGTTGAGGCCAGCTGAGAGCAAATCACTGACTTTTACCTTAAGGTTGGGTTCTGTCGAGAATATCTGATGTAGTTATTGGTGCCACCTACTTAACCTGCTGCACGCCGGCCACTGGGCTGCAGCTGGAGTGGATGAAACAGTCACTCCAAGGGCAGCACATGGTGAAAGGCTTCTGCACTTGGTCTGGCCTGCAGCTGCCTTCTGTGGTTGGTAAGTGAAGCACGGCTGAAGCAACACATAGCAGAGAACATGCTCCATGAAGCCTCCATTTGAGCAGCCTCTACCACATTTTCATAGAATAGAATCATAGAATCATAGAATCATTGGAAGGGACCTCAAAAGATCATCTAGTGCAATCCCCCAGCAACAGCAGGATCACCTAAACCAAGTCACACAAGAACCTATCCAGTCGGGTCTTGAATATCTCCAGTGAGGGAGACTCCACAACCCCCCTGGGCAGCCTGTTCCAGTGCTCTGTCACCCTCACTGTGAAGAAGTTCCTTCTCTGGTTGATGTGGAACCTCCTGTGTTCCAGCTTACACCCACTGCACCTCGTCCTATCACTACATGACACTGAGAACAGCCCAGCTCCATCCTCCTGACACCCACCCCTCAAATATTTGTAGACATTAATGAGGTCACCCCTGAGTCTCCTCTTCTCCAAGCTAAAGAGACCCAGCTCCCTCAGCTTCTCCTTGTAAGGGAGGTGCTCCACCTCTCTCATCATCTTCGTTGCCCTACGCTGAACTCTCTCCAGAAACTCCACATCCCTCTTGAACTGAGGAGCCCAGAACTGGACACAATACTCCAGGTGTGGTCTCACTAGGGCAGAGTAGAAGGGGAGAAGAACCTCTCTTGATCAGCTAACCACCCCTCTTCTAATCCACCCCAGTATGCTGTTGGCCCTCTTGGCCGCAAGAGCACATTGCTGGCTCATAGTCATCTTGTTGTCCACCAGGACCCCCAAGTCCCTTTTCCCTACACTACATTTTGCCCGGCTTTAGTCTGAAGCTTTACAAAGAAGAGACATGTAAATTGCACCAGGAACACAGGAGCGATCAGAGGGAAAAGACTAGTTGTTCAGTTAACCAAGAGCTCATATGGAAAATGTTTTGCAGGGGGTGACTCAAGAGTTCACCCTGACGGCCTTTGGTTTGTAAATCCAAAAGACGATCAATTAACTAGCCATTGCTTTGCAATAGGGATGAGAATATATTTATACATGTTTGCAAGCACTGGTCCAAGCCAATCAACACTGTATTCCACTGAATTACAAGCAACTGGGAACACAACATGTAAAATATAAAACCAAAAATGACTACGAATATGAATCCTCCACACAGCCTGGGAGACACATTACACTTACCAGAGTTTTTTAGATCTACAAACCTCTTAGGAAATGTGCTCCCTTGCCACTGAATGTTCATGCCACCTACCCTGAATTATGATTTCTGAATTTATTATTGACCTTCTTGCCATTTTTTGCTATGACACAGCTTAAAAAGAAATGAGAAGGGGTATGGATGCATAGTAGCTGCTGTAAGGAGTTGAGTGAGGTAGGTATTAGCGAAGCAGTTGAGGGGACTAAGAGTGATGGTTTAACTATATTATGAGAGGCATTTAATTTTACGTATTTCCATTAATGAAATGATTTGCTACACTGCCACACTCTCACACTAAGTATATAACTACTTAAATCTCAAGTAATCCTTTAAATGTTTTCATACACTTTCTCAAATAATTTTCTAATCGATTCATCCTGGTAAATGTTTTTGTTGTAGGGTTTTTTTTTTGCTTATTCCTCTCTGGTTTTGGCCTAAGTTTCAAATATAACTAAGTGCTCTTTTACTTCCCAGGAATGATTTCAACTCATTTTGACACACTATTGACACACAAATCTGTTGTAGCTACATTTTCCTCTAATTCCTCTTTTCATTGCTTGTTAACACAATAAGGCAGTGTTTGACACAGAAGAATAAGATTTAATTTACATTTACTGCTGCTGTCTTCCACACTGTTAAGGTTCCACTTTGCAGTTTAATTGCTTAACCTCATTTGAAGAAATGTCAGGGTCCAAAGGGTGAGATTTCTAATAGACTGAAGTCTTTCAGGGTATCTTGTACCCAGCTTGTGTTTGAGACAAGACTCTTAAAAAGTCTTAAAAATCACCTCTTATAAAGAAGTGATTCTCCCCCTCTACTCTGCGCTTGTGAGACCCCGTCTGGAGTACTGGGTCCAGTTCTGGAGCCCCCCACATGAGAAGGACAGAGAGGTCCTGGAACGTGTCCAGAGGAGAGCAACTCAAATGATCAGAGGGCTGGAGCACCTCCCCTCTGAGGACAGGCTGAGCAAGTTGGGGTTGTTCAGCCTGGAGAAGAGGAGGCTCCCAGGTGATCTTTTAGCAGCTTTCCAATCTCTGAAAGGGGCTACAAGAAAGCTGGGGTAGGGCTTTTTACACAGGTGCTTAGTGAGAGGACAAGGGGAAGGACCTGAAGAGGGGAGATTGAGGTTGGACATTAGGGACAAATGCTTTCCTGTGAGAGGGGTGAGATGCTTGAACAGGTTGCCCAAGGTAGTGTGGCTGCCTCATCCCTGGAAGTGCTCAAGGCCGGGCTGGCTGATGCCCTGACTATCCTGATCTAGTGAAGGTGTTCCTGCCTGTGCAGGGGGGTTGGAACTAAATGATCTTTAAGGTTCCTTCCAACCCTGGCCATTCCATGATTCTATGATTCTTCAAAGAGGCAACTGAACACAACTTGCTGTTCTCATACCAGACCAAAAATTGTAAAAAGGAAGACTTACTAAAATGGTAAAAAACCCACAGTGACCATTCAAAACATTAAAAGTAACTTTCAAAAATGTCAATTTTTAAAGGAGTCCTAGTAACATGATACTGTTTGGACAAAGATAACGAGTAGTATCTGACAGCAGCCTTCCAGTACAAGAGGCTGGAGATTGTTTACAAAGCCCTGGAGTGATAGGACAAGGGGCAATGGTTTCACATTGGAGAAGGGTAGATTGAAATGGGATGTTAGGAAGAAGTTCCTTAGCAGGAGCGGGGTTGACCACTGGAACAGGTTGCCCAGGGAGGTGGTTGAGGCCCCAGCCCTACAGACATTCAAGGTGAGGCTGGACAAGGCTCTGGGCAACCTGATGTGGTTGAGGCTGTCTCTGCTCACTGCAGGGCTGTTGGACTAGATGAACTATGGAGGTCCCCTCCAATCCAGTAGATTCTATGATCCTACAATTTATTAGCTGAGCACTCACTGATTTCCCTTTTTCCTGTGAAAAGGATGACAGTTTGGCAAAACCTCTCGAATTACTGCAGTGAAGAGCAGTGGATTCTCAACTAACCAGGAGGAGATTGCACAGAGCCCAGCTGGGGAAGGAGCTGTCTGAAAAAATGCAAGAAGTGCAAAAAATGCACTTTTTTCACAGAAACACAAAATCATGGAATAGTTTTGGCTGGAAGGAACCTCAGCGCTCACCCAGTCTCAACCCCCTGCCATGGGCAGTGACACCTCACACCAGACCAGGGTGCCCAGAGCCCCATTCAACCCGGCCTTGAACACTTCTAGGGATGTAGCAGCCACAACTCCCCTGGGCAGTCTGTTACAGGGCCTCAGCATCGTCACAGGGAGGAATTTCATCCTAAAATATAACCTAAATCTCCCCTCTTGTAGCTTCAACCCAATCACTGGAGTCCCTCTCCAACTTTCCTGTAGCCCCTACAGGTACTGGAAGGCTGCCATAAGGTCCCCCTCAGAGCATTCTCTTCTCCAGGCTGAACAGTTTCACCTTTCAGAGAAAACTGACTGTTAGATTCATCCCTGATGTCACTTCTGGATCAGTCAAAAAAATCTGAGTAACATCTAGGTCGTGGATCCAAAGCACTCACCACCACACAGACTGCAGCAGTGCAATCTGTTTGGACTGAAGTCATTAAGGAGATGAGGAAAACCCTCCCGCAGGTGTTCATGGTACATAAAACCTATCGCAGTCACACAACCCACCAGACACTTCAGAGCTGATCATGTTGTCACAAGCACAGATGAAGAAGTCGGAAGCAGTTAACTTTACCCATTTCAAGTCTAATGATATTAACTATAAAAATGAACTAGAAACTCAGGAAAGACTGTGGTTTTGAATTGGTTGATATGTTAAGAATTGGGGAACGCAAACTTTGATCCAAAAGATTTTGCCCACTAACACTACTGCAGACAAGCTTTTCAAAAGTCACACTGCACCTCCATATTAAAATGCTTATTTCAGCTTTCCTCTGCCATTTGCTATTGTCAAAACATGCAGCAGTAGTTAATAAGACAAGACCAGACTTAAGTATTGACTTCCATAATAAAACACAAAGATTAAAATGAGGCTGGCTGTAATTTATAAGCGAGAAAATGATGTACTAAAAGCAAGACACTAAATCAATTTTAAACACCAAACACAATTTATGTCTGACTTTAAAACTCATCCTCAAAACATTAATCTAGACAAAGGCCAGGAATTGAATGAGGCATAATTTGTGAAACTGATACCTTTCATCACAACCTCTAGCTGAAAAGGTCATTAGATATATTATATCTAAGTGAGCAGCTTATCCCTGCTTCATTACTGATAATTAAGGCAAGTCATATTTTCTTGACAGTAATGTGTCCGGTAAGAGATATCGTCTAGTTTGCATAAACCAGACATTAATTACCAGAGTCATATCAGAGATAAAAAAAAATTAAGTACCTGTGTAACATAATTTCATTATTTTTTCTTCATTTCCTTACAGAATTAGCAGGCTCAGAAACATAATGAGCATATTAAGAAATCCATTTCCGAGCATTTATTAAGCCCCTTACTACACACAAAGATTTTGGTACATACCCAAACAGAAATGAAGGCAACTCCACACAGGTTATTTGGGTGTTCTGCCACTTTGCTTTACCTGAACAACACTCGACGGTGAGGTATGGTGGGCGATCAAGGAGCAGGTTCCCATTGGGACTTGATTTTAAATGTTTGCCAAATAGGAGTAAGAAATATTAAAGACTTGTTATTGTTGATTTGTCAAGGTGTGTTTTCTATCGCGTGTGTTTTCACTCCATGATAAACCTAGACAAATCTCATCTAGAGAGATCTGACCCTCAGTCATGACACCACAAGGAAATCCTGCTGCCCCTCCATGCCAAGCAGAAGCCAGCTCCTTCATTTACTGCAGAATCCCTGAAAACATGAAGGAGATTTCACGATACAACCTGAGAAACACCTCAAACAAGAGTTTGGGCAATGGGCAGGCTACGGAAGTGGCTTCTGTAAGGAGCTTCTGGAAGCTTCCCCTATGCTCAGTAGAGTCAACTCCAGTCAGCACCAAGACAGACGCACTGTGAGAGAGAGAAGCAACTCTGGAGATGCCAAAGTCAGCACAGAAGTAGCGAGGAGGAGGTCCTCCAGGTCCTGGAGCAGAGTCCCCTACAGCCCATGGGGAAGGCAGCATATGCTCTCAGCCCATGGAGGTTAGCAGCAGAGCAGACTCCCTGCAGCCCATGGAGGCCTCCGCACCAGAGCAGGTGGATGCCTGAAGGATGCTGGGACCCTATGAGGAAGTCTGCACTGGAACAGCCTTCTGGCAGGACCCATGGAGAGAGGAACCTATGCTGGAGCATGTGACCCCAGGGAGGACCCATGCTGGAATGTTTAATGAAGAACTGCAGTCACTGGGAAGGACTTGCACTGGAATAGTTTGTAGAGGACTCTCTTCCATAGGAGGGACCCCATGGTGGAACAGGAAGAACATGAAGAGTTCTCCCCATCAGAAGGAAGCATCAGCAGAGACAATGTGTGATGAACCCACCACAACCCCATTCCCCATTCCCCTTCACCACTGGTGGGGGAGAAGGCAGAGAAATGTGGAGTGAAGCTGAGCCCAGAAAGAAGGCAGGGGTGGGGGAAAAGTATTTTTAGATTTAGTTTTTATTTATCATTATCCTGATCTTCTCTGATTAAAGGAATTTCCCCAAGTTGAGTGTGTTTTGCCTGTGACAGTAACTGGTGATTCCATGTCCTTATCTCCACCCACATGTCCCTGGTTATATTTTAAGTCCCCTGTCCAGCTGAGGATGTGAGCAGGAGGCACCTGGTATGTCCTGCATGTCCAGTTCAGTGAGGTAAGCAGAGTCCAGGACTGGCCCATGGCTACTCAGCTCTAATTCTGCTGATTCTCAGCTGTCACTGTATATTCCTTTGGGTCTTAAAGAACTGACTGAAGTCAGTAGAAGGACAAAGCTGACAAGTATTTATAGACAGTCAGTCAGTTTTGCATTTGTAGAAGTTGATTTTACCAGAAAGCAACCTGACCGTAACTGCTACCAAGGCATGGATTTCACTGGGATGATCCATTTACTCACCCTCAATAAATTTTACAACTGGCTCTGAGATAACACAAACATGAGGTTATTTCAATTTAAATATATATTTACATCGAATTCAAATATTTAAATCCCAAACTTCCAATAGACTCTGGAGAAGTTCTGAACCTGGAGTCTTAATGAAATGAATAATTTTTCTACAATTTATATAGACTGTTCATTGTTAATCTGATAATTTGCTTGATGTGATCATTTCTTATCTTTCAGTCACAGCAACTTTTTAATTTTCTTCGTATTTTATTGTTCTTGCTTTCCATCTGTTTTTGTTTCTCTGGCACAGGTACCACAAGACGTTGTTTTCCTAGGAGTATTAGTAAAGGATATAATGGAATGTTTTTTCAAATAAGAAATGCAATTTCAGAAACCTTGAGAACCTCAGTGTGTATCGGAGGTGTAAACTTGTGCTGACAACCCCTCTTAATAAGTCTTTGCTTTTCACAGCTTGCCTCAGTTTAACAGGCAGAAATTAGCATTCAGTGCTTAAAATGCTACGACTACATCTTCGGCTCCTTCAAACCTGAACTCAGAACGGATAAAATTCCATTTAGTGAATTTATATCTTAGCAAAGAGGGGAAAGAGCTCACAAATCCAGCCACTGCTGTCAGTTATAAAACGAGACCCGCCACTGTAAAATGACTCCTGCGTTAAAAGTGGTTAGGAAATAGCTGGAACTATTCTGGATGACTGTACAAAGAACAGCCAGAGATGGGATCAGATGTTGTTTTTAAAATAATTCTAAGCAAGACACTTTATTTTTCTCTCTCTCATTCACTTGAAACATGAAGCTTAAGATGTGTTTTGAACACTCGGGAGGGATTTACAGACTCCTGGAGGATGGCTAGAGTGCGTTTGCTCTAGCGGTATGAGCACGGACATGTCGTCCTCATGTTTGCACACTTTCCCCTGTGACAGATATGGAGCAGGAAAGGGAGCACTCCAAACCAGACAGCTTTTCAGCAGTGCTAGGGCATGTACTTGGCAACTGCGGTTTTTTATTTTTGGTTTTGACAAATGGAAAAATCATGTTTAAAATTCTGACATCAAAACCTGCAATTTCATGCTTCGTCTGTACAACACCACTTTAGATGGAAATACATATGAAAGTAAACACTGTTCAGAATTTTCCCCCTTAAGCTCAGCATTACGTATTTTCTCACATGAATTATCTAAAACCGAGGTAAAATTCCCGAGAAGTCTGTAAAAATGAAGGAATCTGGACCTTACCAGTACTCACTACGTACTCTCAGCTTCGAAATCTACACTATCTTACTAAATACTTCTTCTTCTGCATAAGAAATTGTTATCAAGGGCTAGAACCATGAAATAAAACACTAAAGCAGCTAAACTTCTGCTTAATTTGCAACCTGCAATGCACTCTGACAGGAGCCCTTCTGACCTGTGAAACTAATTTCCTTGGTGCAGCTTCCAAAATGAATTTGTGTCAAACCAGAAGAGCTGAACTACTCCTCAGTAACACCAAATGTACTGCATTCCCGCAGCCTGCACACTTTTGGAAGCATTTCTTCAAAAATCAGGAATATTATTTTTACCTACACCACCAAGAGGAACCTGTCTGAACACTTCAAATCCAGGAGGTTTGGTGGTCTGACTGGATGCAGATGCTCATGAGATGACAAAGCAAGGCGTGGTGAACATCATGAGTAGTTTTCAGTACAATTTCTCACACAGCTACATTAAACTCGTCAAACGTCGCATTTCAGTACTAGATTAAAAAGTGCCATCTAACACCATGCTCACACAGGCAGAGTCTTATTTTAAGAAAATTATTCTTCATTTATAGGATAAAATTGAAAGAAAAAAATAATCAAGACAAAATGTAACGTAAAACTCTGATACTCACTTCATACGTGGAGGATTAGTTCACGGCACATAGTATATTTGCTCTGTCTTGGAAAACAACACAATGGAAATGGCCTCAAGCTGCATCAGGGGAGGTTTAGACTGGATCTGAGGAAGGAATTCTTTACTGAGAGAATGGCTGGGTACTGGAACAGGCTGCTCAGGGAGGTGGTGGAGTTGCCACCCCTGGAGGTGTTTAAAAACTGAGTAGATGGAGCACTTGAGGCCATGGTCTAGGGGTTAGGGAGATGTTGGGATGAGGGCTGGACCTGATGATCCTGGAGGTCCTTTCCAGCCATGATGATTCTATGATTCTAGGAATAAACTGGATTATTTAAGGGCGAACTTCTTCCTATTATTTGGATAGGCATTTCTAGATGGGAGAATTTCTGTTCCTTTTATGATTTACTTCCTAAAGTGAAGACAAGAAAAGTCGGGAAGGAATCAGCACAGATTTCAACCTCAGGATTTTTTTTTCACTTGAAGTATAATTGAAAACCAGCAACTTTTTTGAAATGCAATCGCAAAACTCCATGGCTTTAGTACAAGGATTTAGTGTGAGGAGCCTAAGGTTCTTATTTTGGGAAAGTGTTAAAAAAGACCATGGGTTCAATGTGAAATTATGTCTGTTACATAAGCTCAGCCAACTACTTTCCCACAATGTTCTGTAAGGCTGTGTAGTATCCCAAAGCTCATGTTGAACAGCTGCACTGACACAACGGGCTGCAGACGCTTTTACTGTCCTAATAATCCACGTATTAAAGCATCTCTAACTACTCATTGATGCGACAGACCATAACAACTCCCATGGAGCTGCTGCAGTTTATCAGGTCAGTGATCTGCATACTGAGGATTCCCCAAGTACTCATTGACAGGTAGCAGCATCTCATACACACTTGTATTAAAATAATAATTGCTTCAAAGGAACCGCTAAATCCCACTTGCAAGAACAAATTAATTTAAAACTAGCGAGACAGTGCTTTGTTGTTATCACAGATCTGACAGAGCTAGACAAATTTACTAGACAAACCAAGACATCTGAAGAGAACGACTGCTCTCAAATGCTATGTGTGTGTGGCACTGTGGTTCAAAGTACTACCCACCTTGCCTTCAGCAAATTGCAATCACTACTTTTCTGCTAGGCAAGGGTCACCTAAAACCGGTCCTTGACACTGTTAGAAAACAACAAATTAAAAGCCTGTTATATAGTCAATCTTCTCAACTGAAGCCTTGAATCAAGACAGTGGATTCTGCCACTTTACTCTGCTCTGGTGAAACCTCATCTGGAGTCCTGCACCCAGCTCTGGAGCCCTCAATACAGGAAGGACATGGACCTGATGGAGCAGGTCTAGAGGAGGCCACAAAAATGATCAGGGGACTGGAGCCCCTCTGCTATGAGGACAGGCTGAAGGAGCTGGGGTTGTTCAGCCTGGAGAAGAGAAAGTTCCAGGAGGACCTGAAGGGGCTCTACAAGCAGGCTGAAGCAGGACACTTTACAAAGGCCTGGAGTGATAGGACAAGGGGCAATGGCTTCATATTACAGAAGGGCAGGTTGAAATGGGATGTTAGGAAGAAGTTCTTCAGCAGGAGTTGGGTTGAACACTGGAACAGGTTGCCGAGAGAGGTAGTTGAGGCCCCATTCCTGGAGATATTCAAGGCTGGACAAGGCTCTGGGCAACCTGATCTAGTTGAGACTGTCCCTGCTCACTGCAGTGGTGTTAGACTGGATGACCTTTGGAGGTCCCTTCCAACCCAGGCCATTCTACGATTAGTTGTTTCCTAGTCTTGACTTTCTTCCTTTGAGTAACGTTTTCTTTTGTCCTCACTTCTTAACTAAAAATCATTGAACCCCTTGTTTTTCTCCTTTCCCTTCTTCTTCCATAGTCCAACAAGTGTTTAGCCCCATCATCTCAGATTTCTTTGTTTTTTGATCTATCGTTTCTTCTCTCTACATTTATTACCCACAGATTAGAGGAAACCTCTCATCTAGAGTACAGAAACCACTGCACTCAAAAGAACCTTTCGTGATTTACCAGCTCCCACCTGCTGCACCCGGCAATGACCCAACTGACTGACCCTCCAGACAACTTTATGGCTTCCTCTGAGCTGCAGACAAAGTTGAACACGGACTTCAGTAAAGTATCTGACACAGTCTCACATAGCATCCTTGAAGCCAAACAGAGGCAGTATGGTCTAGACAACTGGATAGTGAGGTGGATCATGAATGGCTGCAGGATAGAAGCCAGAGAGTAGTGGTCAGTGGGATATAGTCTAGTTGGAGGCCTGGATCTAGCAGACCTCCAACCCTAGTTGGAGGCCTGGATCTAGTAGACTTCCAAGGGTTGGTACTGGGACCAGTACTATTCAATCTACTTATGAATGACTTAGAGGAGGGCTAAGAGTGCACTGTCAGCAAGTTTGCTGATGACACAAAGCTGAGAGGAGTGGTTAACACCCCAGCAGACTGTGCTGCCATTCAGTGAGACCTGGACAGGCTGCAGAGCTGGGCAGAGAGAAATTTAATGAAATGTAACAAGGGCAAGTATAGAGTCTTACATCTGGTCAAGAACAACCCCAGGTACCAGTATAGGTTGGGGACTGACCTGTTGGAGAGTAGTGTAAGAGAAAGGGACCTGGGAATCCTGGTGGACAGCAGGATGACCAGGAGCCAGCAACATACCCTTGTGGCCAAGAAGCCAATGGCATCCTGGGGAGGATCAAAAAGTGGATCGTTAGCAGATTGAGACAGGTTCTTCTCTCCTTCTACTCTGCCCTACTGAGACCGCATCTGGAGTATTGTGTCCAGTTCTGGGTGTCTCAGTTCAAGAAAGACACAGAACTGCTGGAGGGAGTCTAGCACAGAGACACAAAGATGATGACGGGAGTGGAACATCTCCCTTATGAGGAAAGGCTGAGGGATCTGAGTCTCTTTAGCTTGGAGAAGAGAAGACTGAGGGGTGATCTCATTAATATTTATAAATATGTGAAAGGTGGGTGTCAGGATGATGGAGCCAGGCTTTTTTCAGTGTCATGTAGTGATAGGACAAGGGGCAATGGGTGTAAGCTGGAACATAGGAGGTTCCACATAAATATGAGAAGGACCTTCTTCACAGTGAGGGTGACAGAGCACTGGAAGGGGCTGCCCAGGGCGGTTGTGGAATCTCCTTTTCTGGAGATGTTTAAAACCTGCCTGAATATGTTCCTGCGTGACTTGATCTAGGTGATCCTGCTGTGGTGGGGGGATTGGACTCATTGATCTTTCCTAATGTTCCATGATTCTGTGAAGCATCCATGAAAACTAGCAGAAAGAGTCAATGACTACATGGTGACTGCCTGCAGTCAAAACTCAGCTCCTCTAGGGCAGAAAGCAAAGGCTGTTAAACCCAATGTTAAACTGAGACACCTTTGAGTCTGTGCCCATGATGCACATCAGTCTGATAACGCTATTTTCTGCTGTTTGATGTGGGCAGCAGAACACATAGCACCAGAGACCTGTCTGGNGGTCAGTGGGATATAGTCTAGTTGGAGGCCTGGATCTAGCAGACCTCCAACCCTAGTTGGAGGCCTGGATCTAGTAGACTTCCAAGGGTTGGTACTGGGACCAGTACTATTCAATCTACTTATGAATGACTTAGAGGAGGGCTAAGAGTGCACTGTCAGCAAGTTTGCTGATGACACAAAGCTGAGAGGAGTGGTTAACACCCCAGCAGACTGTGCTGCCATTCAGTGAGACCTGGACAGGCTGCAGAGCTGGGCAGAGAGAAATTTAATGAAATGTAACAAGGGCAAGTATAGAGTCTTACATCTGGTCAAGAACAACCCCAGGTACCAGTATAGGTTGGGGACTGACCTGTTGGAGAGTAGTGTAAGAGAAAGGGACCTGGGAATCCTGGTGGACAGCAGGATGACCAGGAGCCAGCAACATACCCTTGTGGCCAAGAAGCCAATGGCATCCTGGGGAGGATCAAAAAGTGGATCGTTAGCAGATTGAGACAGGTTCTTCTCTCCTTCTACTCTGCCCTACTGAGACCGCATCTGGAGTATTGTGTCCAGTTCTGGGTGTCTCAGTTCAAGAAAGACACAGAACTGCTGGAGGGAGTCTAGCACAGAGACACAAAGATGATGACGGGAGTGGAACATCTCCCTTATGAGGAAAGGCTGAGGGATCTGAGTCTCTTTAGCTTGGAGAAGAGGAGACTGAGGGGTGATCTCATTAATATTTATAAATATGTGAAAGGTGGGTGTCAGGATGATGGAGCCAGGCTTTTTTCAGTGTCATGTAGTGATAGGACAAGGGGCAATGGGTGTAAGCTGGAACATAGGAGGTTCCACATAAATATGAGAAGGACCTTCTTCACAGTGAGGGTGACAGAGCACTGGAAGGGGCTGCCCAGGGCGGTTGTGGAATCTCCTTTTCTGGAGATGTTTAAAACCTGCCTGAATATGTTCCTGCGTGACTTGATCTAGGTGATCCTGCTGTGGTGGGGGGATTGGACTCATTGATCTTTCCTAATGTTCCATGATTCTGTGAAGCATCCATGAAAACTAGCAGAAAGAGTCAATGACTACATGGTGACTGCCTGCAGTCAAAACTCAGCTCCTCTAGGGCAGAAAGCAAAGGCTGTTAAACCCAATGTTAAACTGAGACACCTTTGAGTCTGTGCCCATGATGCACATCAGTCTGATAACGCTATTTTCTGCTGTTTGATGTGGGCAGCAGAACACATAGCACCAGAGACCTGTCTGGATGGATGTGTTCCTGTGTGACTTGGTTTAGGTGATCTTGCTGTGGCAGGGGGACTGGACAAGATGATCTTTTGAGGTCCCTTCCAATCCCTAATGATGCTATGATTCTATGAACTCTTCAGGACTAAGGCTGATACTCCTACTAGTTCTTCTGTCATTTGCTCCATGGGGCTTTGAAATCACACATTTCAAGTATTATTTATGGTCCAATCAAAAAGCAAATCAGCTACACTGCTTGTTTATGTCACTTGCTTTTTATGACTCATTTATGTTATGGCTACCAGGACACATAGCTCTAGCTACATGTTTGGAATAGTGTAACACAGGTTCTGCAAACTCAGGCTGTGACAGTTCGTTTCTCTACAGTTAAGTAACATCATAGAAATCAAGAAGAAAGCAATACTACTTCTCCCAGAACACTAACAGGTAACTTTTTTCTTCAGATCATTTATTTTATTCTTTTCTTGTCAAGATCTGAACAATTTCCTTGCAGTCTTTACCACCTTGACCAAGCCAGACTTACTCTAAACATGAGTGCAGAGACTGTTTTCCCAGCCCAGTGCTTTGGTGAGGAATGCTAACCCTCCCCCTGCCCTTCTACTACCTCATTCTTCCCCACTGAAGCAAACACAATTCCATCTCTTAACTTCCAAGGTTCTTGCAGTTTAACATCACTTTCAGTATCACCTCTTCACCAGCAGCATATTTTGTGTTTGTGAAATCTTGTTCTTGCTTTCTCTCCTTAGGTTTGGGATGCTCTGCCCATGGAAAGGGTCTCTTCACCCTCCTTCAAAAGCTCCTCAGGAACCAACTCTGCTGTGAAAATCTCTTCTCTCACAGAGCTTACATGTTCCACTAATTTAAGACTTGGTCTGTGCTGATGAAATCCTAACACAGCAAGTGACTGACTTTTGCCTCTCCTGAAGAAGCTAAGGACTGGCACTGCTTGCCGGAGCAGCTCTCCCTGCCTCACCTTAATAGAATTAGGACAGAGACTAGACCATCTTCTTGCTGCAGCCAAAAACTAGAGATAGGATCGAGGTGGGGGAGTGTGTATGTGCAGAGGCAGGTCTTTCTTCTAAAGAAAAATCCTTCCACAGTCTCACCTGTAGTGGTCAAAAGCCTTGACTTGCAGAAGGGCAATGGGGCTGATTAGGGGTCTGGAAAGGAGAGGGTCAGGGAGCTGGGGCTGTTCAGTCTGGAGAGGAGGAGACTGAGGGGAGATGTCATTGCTCTCTACAACTACCTGAAGGGAAGTTGGGGTGAGGTAGGGATTTGCCTCTTGTCCTCAGGGACTAGTGACAGAACAAGAGGAAATGGGGTCAGGTTGTGCCAGGGGTGGTTCAGATTTGATCTTAGGAAGAACTTCTTCCCAGAAAGAGTGGGGAGGCCTTGTAACAGGCTGCCCAGGGAGAGGTTGGAGGCACCATTCAACCAATGGGCAGATAGCACGCTTCAGGAGATGCTTCAGTGGTTGAGGGTTGTAGGGCAGATGGTTGGACTTGATGGTCTTGGAGGTCTTTTCCAGCCTTGATGATTCTGTGATTCTATAATTTTATGATTTTAATTTTTCTCCATCTTTCTCTCCCAATACTGTCTTTCTTTTCTTTCTTCTCTTTTATTTGAAATAAAAGAAATAGGTGAATATGCAAGTTTTCTCCTCTTCCTGTACATCTCATTGTACAAAACAAACACTGTAATAATCTATGTATCAAGCATTTTGTGACTTCCACAGCAGAGTCTCCTTTCGATGACTTAGGTCTCCACAGTCCCTAAACATCACAGACTACAAGAACTGAAGCACTGGTGACAGTGTCCGTAACTCATCTGTCTCATATGATCTGCTACAAGATTTGATGATATTAAAAGGGATTATCTCCAAAAAAGTGCTAAGGCAGCAGAAGAGTGAAGGGGGAAAATCCAAAAAAAAAAGAAAAAAGAAGACAGAGTTCCTAGAGGAAAGGCAGTGTGATGAGACACCTGAATCAATCCAAGTGGCTGGATTGATATGTTTTTCTGTTCTCTGTGATTGAAGCCAGTCTTTGAATATTCATGAGCAACAGGCTTCAGTCTGTGCAAAAAGCTTCTTTCTGTCTTTGTCTTCATGGGCTCTGGGAAGAAGCAAAGACATCTAAGGGTAAGCCTAGACTTTAGAACGTTATGTAGAACTTTCATCAATTGTGGAGCTGAATGAAACAATTCATCAAACAGTAGTTTTCCAACCAGAGATTACATTTCTTTTGGCAAATGAACACTATAAGTCACAAGGGCTCTATGTTGCTAAGGAGTTCCGAAAGTAGTGCAGTGCCCACAGCATTTGAAGTAGCTCAGTTTGAAGTTCTGATTGTCAGTTGAACTTCCATTCCAGAGGACAGAGAATCCTCCTTTGAATCTCTAGGACATAAGACTGACTATCTGGCTTTCTTTTGTTAATGAGTTCATATTCATAGCGAGCCAAGAGTTTGGACACAGTAAAGAAGTGAAGGCATTAATCCAGCTGCCAAAGCACTCCAATATTCGGGGTCTCTGCATCATAAAATCACAGCATAGTTTGGGTTGGAAGGGATCTTTAAGGACCATCTAGTCCAGTGTTCAAGAAGAACAAGATTACTTAAAATTTCCTATAATGATTCTTAAGACAACAATGAGGAAGGTGGACAGACGCAGATGAGTATGGAAGGAACAGGCACATTAGTCAAAACCCGTAAACACACTTGAAGGTACAAAACCAAGACTCATCACAGCCACTGTCTGCACAGTCTGATTGATCTCTACACATAGTTCTAATTACTCTAGTCACACTTAGTCCTAATTATTTGATTTGTACAGAGTTTGTGACTGCATATATTAAAACTGCTAATATGAATGTTGCTAATTAACTCTTGCAGAGCTAGTAGAAATCTCTGGGAAGTAGTCTGATATCTATAAAATGTTAGGAGACTGTCTTAAAAACTTAAGTCTTGCCAAAAATGGTTTTGAAACACAAACACGGCAATATATCACACCACCAAATAACCTAAACCAATGGTCAGGTCTTTCATCACACAATCACAGCCTAACCCTCCCTCGACGCAGCTGTAGGCTGTTCCCTCTTGTCCTATCATTGTTTAGTTGTGAGAAGAGGCGAGCACCTAAATCTCTACAGTGCCCTTTCAGATAGTTGTAGAGAGCAATAAGGCCTCCCCTTAGTCTTCTCATCTTCAGACTAAAGAGCCCCAGTTCCCTCAGCCACTTTTCGTACAGCTGATTTTCCAGGCCTTTCACCAAACTAGCTGCTCTCCTCTGCACCTTCCTGCTCCAGCACCTCAATGTTCTTCTTGTACTGAGATGCCCAAAAATTTAAACTACTACATCAACACTTGCTGAATTCAGTATTTTTCAGGACAGGAAAGAGTTTTTCACATATAGAAACACTTTCATTGTATCCCTACAGATCCTGATTGAAAATGTTTCCAAGACAGCTGCTGCACTTTGGAGCCAAAGATGCCATTCACTAGTGACTTTGAGGAGGACAGACAAGTTTTATGACATAGCTTGGGCACTAGTGACTTCCAGTGAAGGAGCAGTGAGATCTGTCCCCACTGGTACCTGTGATACAGTGTGCTATATGTTAATGTAGAAGCACTCACAGTCCATGCCAGAGTGGTTGAAAGGTGTGAAGTATAAAAACTCTATCAATATGCATCATTTAATGGAATCTTATCACTTCTTCTTATGTGAAGGAACACACAGACATCCTTGTTCTACTAAAATAAGTCTTGATTAAAAACATGTTTGGGCCAAGGTTTTTGGCCACTTCCTCAATTCTTAACAGTCAGCCTTAAAATGGAAATTTTAAATATAAATGCCCATGGTAGAGGAGTTGGAACTGGATGATCCTGTGGTCCCTTCTAACGCAGACTGACTGTATGACTTGGTCCAGGTGATCCTGCTGTGGCAGGGGGATTGGACTAGATGATCTTTCGAGGTCCCTTCCAATCTCTAATGATTCTATGATTCTATGAAATACATAAATATATATATATAAAAAACATTGAAAGTATATTAAAATGACCAAGATACTTTGTTATCTACTCCAGTCTTGTTAGCAAATTGCTCAGAGTATCCTGATAGATGCTGATGACTTTGCCATGGGTATTTATCAAATACGTGAGCTTTAAACCATTGAATAAATGAATTCAGTAGCACTGTCTGTGTGATTTTATGTCAGTTCTCACTTCCTACCCTTTCAGGTTTACACAGTCTGTTAAAAATAATGAAGTTGTGCCGTTATTTCACGTGTTGTAGTAGATAATCAAGAAAGATTTGCATTGTAAAGAAAAGGTGAGGCTGCCCAAAATGGGAAAAAATAATGTTCTATCTTTTTCAAAATTAAGCAGCAAGCTTTAAAGAACATATTTTTTTTTAAAAAAATAACACTGTCAACTTTCATTTCAAACTTATGCCCTTATCACCAACTAGTTCTGACCTCAGGACTTCCAAGTATATTTAGGTGCAATTATACTAGCCATTTCCTTTTAAGATGAAATGCAATTAGTTGTAATAATTTCTTCTAAGCAATGTCTCTATTTTAACCTAAAAAAGATCATTAGATGGCCCTGTGTAAAGTATTTACAGGCAAAAAGATGATCTTTTAGTAAAAAGGCATTGGACTAGATTATCTTTCGAGGTCCCTTCCAATCCCTAATGATTCTATGATTCTATGTATTTCTTCATGTTGAGTCATTGTGTCAGAATCATAGAATGCTAAGAGTTGGAAGGGACCTCTAGTCCAACCCCCCTGCCAGAACAGGATCACCTAGATCAGGTCACACAGGAGCACCCAGGTGGGTTTCGAAAGTCTCCACAGCAGGAGACTCCACACCCTCTCTGGCAGCCTGTTCCAGGGCTCTGTCACTCTCACAAGAAGTTTCTCCTCATATTGAGGCGGAACCTTCTATGTTCAAGTTTATCCCCATTATTCCTTGTCCTGTTACTATGCCCCACAGAAAAGAGTTGACCCCCATCCCTCAGATATTTACAGACAGTAATAAGATCCCCTCTCATTTTTCTCTTCTCAAGACTTAACAGTCCCAGTTCTCTCAGTCTTTCTTCACTGGGGAGAGATACACTCAGAGAAAAATGGTTGAAAGCAAAAGGAATTCTAAGAAGTAGATTTAGTGCAGTGCTGCTGGAGCAAGTGAACTGTGGGGCTGAGTTATTCTTCCTCGCCTTCAGAATCATTTCCAGATTCAAAAGGATCCTGGTTCTTCTGGACCTGTTGGCTGGAAATGCTGCTGAGCTTCCTCCCCACAACTAAACAGATACATGTGCAGCAACCATCTGTCAGGCACTTCAAAGAGATCACTAATTCAGCCTGAACTTAACCTGCTGACTAAAACTGATTCTATGACTCTAAATGCAGAGTCCTTCACCTGGGAAGAAGCAACGAGAAGCATCAGTAGAGGCAGGGGGATGATCTACTGGAGAGCACCTCCGTTGAGAGGGATTCTTGGAGTTCTAGTGGACAACAAGTTCTCCATGCAACAGAACTCTGCTCTTGTGTCCAAGAAGGCCAACGGAATCCCGGAGTGGATCAAGAAGAGTGTGTCCAGCAGATCACAGGAAGTTCTCCTCCCCCTCTATTCTGCCCTAGTGAGGCCACATCTGGAATCCTGTGTACACTTCTGGGCTCCAAAGTCCAAGAGAGACAGAGATCTGATGAGAGAGTTCAACGGAGGGCCATGAGGAGGATTAGGGGACTGCAGCACCTGCCTCATGAGGAGACATTGAGAGATCTGGGACTTTTCAGCTTGGAGAGGAGAAGGTTACAAAGGGCTTAATCGCTGTCTATAAATCCATGAGGGCTGGGTGTCAAGAAGAAAGAGACAATCTCTTTTCAGTTTAACCCTGTGACAGGACAAGGGCCAATGGGTGTCAGCTGGAGCACAGGAAGTTCCACCTCAACATGACGAAGAACTTCTTTATTGTAAAGGTGACAGAACACTGGAATGGGCTGCCCAGGGAGATTGTGGAGTCTCCTTCACTGGAGACTTTCAAGACTCTGTCTGGATGTGTTCCTGTGTAACCTGTCTTAGGTTCTACGATGCTACTCAAGCAGGGAGGTTGGACTCAGTGGCCCCTGGAGATCCCTTCCAACTCGTAACGATCTGTGTTTAGGTGATCCTGCTGTGGCAGGGGGATTGGACTAGATGATCTTTTGAGGTCCCTTCCAATCCCTAATGTTCTGTGATTCTGTGTATCTGTGTGTATCCATGTACCAGCTGCTGAACGCAAGGAAAGGAGAATGAATGAAAAAATGAATTCATAAAAGTGTCAACGGAAAGAACTGCAAAGGATGATGAGTTCGGTGCTTTCTGGAGGTCCCTTCCAACCCCTAATGATCTGTGTAGCTGTATGCCTTCTCCAGAAGGCAAGGTTCAGTTTGCCTGATCACACTGGCACAGGCAGCGTTTCAAAGTCTTAACAATATGAATGAATTTTACCATCTGGCAAAGGATGAAAAGATCTCTTGTGTGACAACAGCAGATTTTGCTTTGCCATTCTCAGGTTCTGCAGAATCAAACTGCTCCAAGCAGGTACATGTGTTTGGTAAAGGTCAGCACAGGAAGGGGCGTCTTATCTGATGCTTCACTAGATCTGCACTACTGGTGGATTCCCAGCGCAACGTCCTAACAAACAATACATGACATTTTAAACACCTCCTGCATTTTTTATTTCCTATACATCCACTGGTTTACCTCAGAGAAAGAGTTTAACCAGTTTAATGCATTAGAAATCCGACAGTGCTTCACAAACCCCAAATGCTTGGGTAGGAGAAAGCAGCAGCCAGGCACCACCCAAACCCTAGGAAGCCTATGAAAAAGAACAGATCTCTGCCTATACATGCTTTGCTAAAAGTCTCTTGACACAAATAAGAGGATCCTCCCCAACATATGGAGGAGATTCTATGCCCTTCCGGGGATGGTCTGCAGCTATGTTCACCTCAGGCACGCCAAGGAGAGGTGATTGTCAAAGGCAATTTCAATCACAGGGTGGTTTGGTTGAGGCAGATTAGTTGTATGCAATCATGATAGATAGTTTATCCCAGCCCCAAACTGCCGCTTGGGAAATCCTGCACGCAAACGAACAGGAACTCAGGCGTTATTAGTGTCAAGAAGGTACGCGGAGGCAAAATTTGGTTGGCAGCCAGGCAAGAGGAATCAAGGCGAAAAAGTGACCAATGGCATGTTGAAAATGGAAATGGATAGGCATGTTGTAGTTTGGAAAGATTTGAAACACCGGAACAAGTCGCACATTATGAATTACCGTCAGATAAATATCTTAAAAAGTCTTCCTCGGCACAGAACTGCAGTTTTTTGGAAGTCAGCGTAAATGACTTGTCTTGTGCCCCAATTTTAAGCTTCTTTATCCCAGAAGCTTCGTAATGACAACTCAGAGGGACTGTTATTATATAATTTTAAATATTCTTGTTTGGTACAACTATTAGGAATTAAAAATTTGCCATCAAATAAGGAGTTTTACAACGAAGAAAATGTCTAAAACTTTTGCTGAATTCTAGGTAAGGAAAGCAACCACCGGCACCCTGCGTGGTGGAGTTTAATGGTTGCATTTATCAACATCACCTTTTCAAAAGCACCTCAATATTTAATGACCAAACCAGTAAAATCCACCTGTGTGAGCAATCACAATCCTCGGTTCTCTAATAAACAGCAAAAAATTGCTAAAAGAGAATGTCCTCAAGTTTCATTGCCTGAAGTGATGTGCTCTGACAAATCTAACAGCTCTTTCTGTGTCATTCCTAATGCACTTGTCACTCAGTATTATCCATCCTCATTAATGACAATGGGAAAGTTTATCTTGGGAACACGTTTTAAATCATCCACTCTTTACAATGGGACCATGAAATCTCTTACAAAACATGAGGCGGGAACTACTCTGACAACAAAACCCCTTCCTGGCAGCTTTACTCTTAATTCCTGTTCAAGGAATAATGTGTTTATCATACAACCATATGGAACAATATAGGCGATGAAACTTGAAATAAGAATAGCTGGTTTGATTTTTATCAAGATAGGAAGTGATTTGATGATGTTTTTATTATGCCTAGAACAGTAAATCTTTTGGGAAAGTCATTTTGAACAGACTCACGCTGCCTCTTTGAGCAAAAAAACCCTCCAAATCCTCACAAAATAGTAGGAATAATCATTAAACACTTCAGAGCAACGGTGATACTTCTCTCAATAAAAAGGATTTCTGGCTTTTCCAAAATGCTGCCTTATTTGTAGGTATTTGTCCCAGACATCTGAAATGTCTGTACAACAACACGCCGGTTAGGTCTCATTTTTGCCAGGTAAAACTGTGTTGTGATCATCGATTCTGGAAACTGATCTCCTCCTGTTTCAATGCTGTGCCCTTGCCACCGATGGAATGCAACGATTCCCTTTGGTCGGGATGCTTTAATGTAAGAACTGCAATGCTGATTCTCTTCTCAGAGTCTCATTTATGAGTCATCAACAGCCTGCCTTGAGAGCAGCAGAGAACAAAACTTCCTTTCAAACATCTTCCCTGACTGCACTGGGAAGAAAGGCTCATCTTTTGGATCAGGTTATTTCATTTCAAAACAGAATTTCAAACCACAAACTTGAGAAACAAAACCACAGCAAAACCCAAACAAATGCAGTGAGGAAACATTCGACACTGCTATCTGTGTGAGCACAAACAGCTCCTGAACTGAATGCGAAGAATCACATTGTCCTGAAAGATGTAAATCCACACCATGGTGTGGAGGAGCAAGAAAGGAGAGGAGAAGGTAGGAGAGATGAGGATATAATTTTAAGCTGAGGCTATACAAGGAAGAAGTGTTTCTTATAAACGAAGAAAGCTACCAACAACATCTTTTCAGGGTAACCCCTCTACCTCAGAGACTTACTCTGCAAACACAGCCAACACTTTCCTTTGTAGGTTTAGGAGTGTTTCAGTCACCTGGATCTAATTCTCATGGCTTTTTCAAAGCCAGGACGCCAGGGAAAAACCAGTGCAGATGCAAGTGTCTTTTCCATGCGCAACAAGGGCACTGACTGTCCCTACAGTAGCTCCCATTTTCTTAGGAGGCACTGAACAAGAACAAGCAAATTCTTCCTTCACTGTTTCCACAGGTTTTCAGAAACCAAACTGTAACAAACCTGAAGTTTTCAGCTTGACTGCAGCAGGCAGTGTTGATTTGTCTCCTTATGCTGCAAACCTCTCATGTAATTAAAAGAAATATTAGAAATAATGTGGTTTTTTATTTAACCTTCCTCACTGATAATTTCTCATCAAAATGTAAAGGAAATCTGCAAAGAACAAGACCTATGCAGGACACTAATAAAAGAAAGCAAATAGATGCTGATGCACAAGATATTGAAAAGCAGCTAATTCAGTGATACAAAGACCAAAAAAAATTAACCAACTACATTTAAAGATGCTGATCATTTCCCAACTGCAAATCCCATTTAACGAGAGAGCTCTTGAAAATAAACACAAGAATCTCCTGGAATATCTGCACACATTCAATATTTATGCTGCTTTTCTCTCTATCCATTTTTAAACAGAATTAAAGGAGTAGCTAAAACTCTGCCAATAAAATGACAGGAAGCCTATTTTTAGTCCAGATGATGTAGACTAAGCACAAACAGCCCATGGCTATGCTACTGTTGAGAAGCAGCTCTAAATACAAATATTAGATTTCCTTCTTATTATTTCTTTGCTTTAGCAGCACCAAGAATTAGAGATTAAGGACTAGTTTGTACCTCTTAATAAACACAATAAAAGAAGAACCATTTTCCCCTATATTATAACACCCAAAGCTCCTATAACTCTGTCACACTATGCTCTGGGAGCCAAAGGTTTGTGAAAGGGCATTTGAGGCAGCACAGAAAGCTGTGATCTGCCCAGAATTACAAAGCCTGATACCAAAAGTGGGGAAGGACTGATTCAGAAGGATATGGTGATGCCTTGGACCTTTAGATTGCAGACCTGAGCTTGAAATGATTGAAGAGCCACCAGCGTTTATTGATTAAGCAACATCTTACTAAATCCCTCATAAATCAAAGAGACAACAGATGCAACCAATGGGTAAAACCACCTAATAAAGGGCTGAAAATAAACTGCTGCTCAGTTAGTAACACACATCAGCCTGAGTGGGTAAGGATGCATTTAGTCTGCACATCACACTGTATCAAGCTGGGTACGAGCTGTGTGGGTTCTATTTGCAGGTTCTACTCAACCCCTCATAGATTTTCTGGGTGCATCATGAAGACGTCAGAAGCCCATGGCCCATTCATCCACCCCAAATGTTCGTGTGCCAGTCCCCAAAGCCTGTCCTTTTCAGAAGTGAGGGTACAGTTCCTCAGTGACAGAACTTCAAAGACTAGGGAATCGAGTTGCTTTAGGAGTAGCTAACGCTGATTTGGATGCAAGGTGAAATGGATTTCTCTTACACAGCATCATTCGTGTCCTCCCACTTAAAAGTGATAAACTGTGCCTGAGATGGGTTTTTTTTGCTTTGACTTTTAAACAGGACTTGACCAAACTCACTGCACAAAGATTTCCCATTTAGGATGAGAAAAAGGAAGTCTGTTCCACAACTGTTTTGTAAACATGAATTTTATGAATGTGACAGTGAAAGCTCTTCATGAACTGTGTTACAACAGACCTGAAACGGGATAAAAAGATGGAGAGCCCACAGAGAGTATTTTCACGAGCCTAAACCCATAGGTTTCTCCAAACTCAAACACAGTGTGGTGACACTGTCATAAGCTGGACTTGATGATCTCAGAGGTCTTTTCCAGCCTCAATAATTCTATGTGATTCTGTGAAATGAGGTATTTAAAGTGATTTAATACCAGCAAGTACCACCAGCAGTTTTCTGAAGGTCTAGCAATCGATGACCAATATGTGCTGGCAGCCAAATTCATTTTCATTATGTCTGTATTTCTGGACACCACATACAGCTCTGGCTATTGTACACTCTACAACTGGTGCTTACTCTCCTCACAAGGGAAGGGTAAGGAAAGAGGCAGGTGAACTGTTACTTGGTGATGCCATTACATTCAAGCTGGCATTGACTTAAGGGGTTACCTTCTCCCTCTCTACAACTCCCTGAAGGGAGGTTGTAGTCAGGAGAGGGCTGGGCTTTTCTCCCAAGCAATTAGAACCAGGATGAGAGGGCAGGGCCTGAAGCTGCCAGGGGAAGGGTTAGATTGGATGTTAGGAAGCCTTTCCACACAGAAAGGGTGATTAGACACTGGAATGGACTGCCCAGGCCAGTGGTGGAGTCCCCATCTCTGGAGGTGTTGAAGGACAGACTGGCTCCAGCCCTTAGTGCTCTGGTGTGGCCGATGTGGTGCTGTTAGATCCTGGTCTGGGCTGGATGAGGTCAGAGGTCTTTTCCAGCCTCAATCATTCTGTGATTCTGTGATGTTACTGTTAAGCTGGTCAGAAATACCCCCATAAAGGCAATACATATTTCTGTCTTGAAGGCAGTCTCACTCAGTGTTTCAAAAGGCGTTGGGTTTTAACATGCAACGGGAGACGTTAAATCGCATTGTGCACAATAAATAATCCTCCAAAAGCCTTGTTGGATGCAACCAAGAAAAATAAATTCAAAAAAATGAATCAAAACCAGACAACTCAAACAACGGTAAAAGAGAGCAATGAAGATGGCATGACCAAAATCCAAGCTTATTTATGCTTTAGGCACTGGAGTCCTCAGCCAATTTGCTTACTTATGACAATCTACTTCGTGCACACTCCTCTCGGCCAGGACTCTCAGAATAAAACATGCTCTGGAATTCAGTCACAAGTAATGGCCCATGCCTTGCCAAAGCACAAAGCAGCACTTGCATTTGGAGCTAGATCATCTCTGAAGTCCCTTCCAACTGAATCCATAAGGGTTATAGAAGATGTTTTACCTCACCTACACTACTTGGCATTCTATGCATATTTTTGTCTCTCGCGGCTTCTTTTGGTACTTTTAATAAGCTCCTCAAACTAAGAAGAACAAGACTAGTTTGGCTTCAGTGGAAACAAAATGTCTTGCACGTTAGCAGGTCAGTATGAGGTACTGCTCTTGGTCAGTCAGTTAAAGAAACAGACGAGCAAATTGGTAAGGAACAGGTTTTATAGAGGTGAAAATTTAAAGAAACCCTAAAATTGTAGCTTCCTTACAGATTAATCCAAAATCATGAGCATTTATCTAGCATTTATCTGGAACTGTTAACCCTTAACAACTTGAATTTGGTACAAAAGAGCAGTTTGGAACTTGTTTGATCAAGCATTGGCACCAGTTCTCCAGTTTCTGATAAAATGACATTTTAACCCTTTCCAAGGTTTGGATGGGGCAGTCTTGTAGTTTTCTGGTCTACAGAGTACTTTGAATCACTTTCTACCCAAATACCAGTAATCAAAAGCATAAATAAACACTATTGAGGCAAGCTCTGGATGGAAGCCCACCTTCCGTGTGGAGATGTAAAGTCCTCCTATTTTCAACATGTCAGTAACAGCCCTGAACTCCTACTTCAATTAATTTCACTGAGGCTCATGTGGTTGAGGAAACGTGTCTTCCTACAGCCTTAAGTTGTATTTTCCTGCACTTACAGAGATATATAAAATTGAGAGGCCTGTTTTACTGTGCAATGATATGATTGCATTTGCTATTACTTGCAAGGGAGAACATCAGACCATTGTGAAACATCATATTATTAAAATTTGGTGGCATTTTAAAGAGCATTTAATGGAGGTGGCAGTCAGCTCCTCCCGAGAACTACTATAATTATGTTGCTTAACTGTTTTCCTTCTTAGTAACTCACCACCTCTATCTTTTCAACTTATACCCACAAACCTTTGTCTTTTTCCTTCAGTGAAAAACATCACCCTTGCAGACAAAGTTTTTTAATCTTTCCAGTCAACAGTGTTATGAAAGATCTCTTTAGCCTACCTGTCCTCAACACTAAGAAAATGGGAATACATCAACTACTTTATTTGTCTGGCAAATAGAAGATAAGTTGACCTCTTTATTTCCAGGCTGAACAAGGCCAATCCATTTCATGCTGCAGCACTGACCCTGAACAGAGCTCCTGTGAGTGAGCAGCCCATTACAATATGTACAAGTGACCTTTAATTGCACTAATGGCTTTGTTGCATGTCCTTCTCGTTGCAACAACACAATTATGGGATAAACATTTCTAAACAACATAATTATTTGTTTCAATAAAAACATACGTGAGTTCTGTCTGCTGATAAGGTCCCGCAGTTGCACTGTATTAAGTGTTGAAGTTCTCCAAGCCCTCTCGGCTACTTGCAAATTGCCAAACAACCCTCAAAACCAAACTAATTCAGAAATATACCTCAGGATATCATGCAATCTCAAAGTGTAAGGGTACTCTCCTGTATTTGTTTGCAGCACATGGAAATAATCTAATAATTCAGTACCACGCAGGAAGGAGGTGGTGTTACACTGTAAGAAATGCTGCTCAAAGCGTTCTGAAATTCCCTACACCACATAAAACTTATCACTTCTTCTGGCTCTGTGCACCACCAGCATTCGGAGGGGTTTTTCTTCTTCAGTAGGAGCACTCCAAGTATTGTTTTACCTCAAGTTATTCTAATTTAAAAATATCTCCCCAAACTTCATCTGAATTGTACTGTCACCATTTTAAACGCGTTTATTTATTCAAAATGGTTTGAAAGAATGTGATACATTTTTGACAGGCAGTCTTTTACAATATTGAAATCAAATCCTTGATTTCATCAAACCCTTCATATTCTGTGCCTTATTCCTGGAAGGCTCATGCCAAAATGATTTAGTTTGATTTTCTTTAACAATGGTAGGTTGGCTTGACAGCATCTGACAAAACAATTCAGTGAAGTACACCATACCAGGTAACGAGAACCTGAACTGGCTACTAGATGAAATAAGGCAGAATGGAGCTTGGAATTAAGGCAGAGTTCTGCAGGAGAAGCTTTTCTTGCAGCATTATTAATTTTAGCCTAAGAAACTGTTCTGGGATACATACAGAAACACAGATCATTGGGGTTTGGAAGGGTCCTCCAGGGGTCATTGAGTGCACCCCCCCCTGCTCAAGCAGGATCATAAAAGCTAACACAGATCACACAGGAACCCATCCAGATGGGTCCTGAAAGTTTCCAGAGTAGGTGACTCCACAGCCTCCCTGGGCAGCTCGTTCCAGGGCTCTGTCATCCTTACAGTAAGGAAGTTTCATCTGAATTTTACTACTGTGTTTTACCTCCTTTTGTCAGAAGATTTGGGTTTATATGCAGAGTTCCCTGCACTGAGGTTGCTGAAGGTGAAGTGGAGCATGTAGTACTGGGGTTTGCCAGTCATGACGCTGCTCAAGGTAGGCTGAGCAGAAAGAAGTTCTCTATGTAAGTCCCAGAGGTCCCTGTGTCCTCCAAATCTTTTGAGGACCTGAAGATTTTACTACATTAGAAAACTAAATAAATAAACCCTTGGACCAGGAATACCTGTAAATCATTGTCCATGGCCCAAGTACTGGGCAGCCAGGCGGTCACAACCAAGTTAAACTCTGGCTTGGTAAAAGCAGGTTCCACTCTGAGGCTGCAAGACCTTCACATGGGGTCAAGTTTTGCAATGTCCTCAGTGTGACCCCAATCTTAAAATACAAGTTACTTTTGCCTATATATGAAGGTACATTGGAGCCAGCAGTGTGCTCTTGTGGCCAAGAGAGCCAACAGCATTCTGGGGTGGATCAGGAGGGGGGTGGTCAGCAGATCAGGAGAGGGTCATCTTCCCCTCTACTCTGCACTGGTGAGACCACATCTGGAGTATTGTGTCCAGTTCTAAGCCCCTCAGTTAAAGAAGGATGTGGAGCTGCTGGAGGGAGTCCAGCGTAGGGCAACGAGGATGATGAAGGAAGTCGAACACCTCCCTTAAGAGGAGAGGCTGAGGGAGCTAGGTCTCTTGAGCTTGGAGAAGAGGAGACTGAGGGGTGACATCATTAATGTCTATAAATATTTGAGGGGTGGGTGTCAGGAGGATGGAGCCAGGCTCTTCTCAGTGTCATCTAGTGACAGGATGAGGGGCAATGGGTGTAAGCTGGAACATAGGAGGTTCCACATCAACTTGAGAAGGAACTTCTTCCCAGTGAGGGTGACGGAGCACTGGGACAGGCTGCCCAGGGTGGTTGTGGAGTCTCCCTCACTGGAGATATTCAAGACCCGACTGGATAGGTTCCTGTGTGACTCGGTCTAGGTGATCCTGCTGTGGCAGGGGGACTGCACTAGATGATCTTTCGAGGTCCCTTCCAATCCCTAATGATTCTATGACGGCAAGTAACCTGTGCTGACTTTTTTTTGTTGACTACAATTACCTCAGTGAAGAAGAAGCCATGTTTTTATTTCACTTGCCGATTTCTAACAAACCAATGTCTGGCCCTTTGCCAGCTCCAAGGCTCCCATAAAATAGTGAAAATGTTGCCTAAAATAGTCCATTAATCTAAATGTATTTTATTATTACAAAATTACTCAACTCTATAAAAATCAGGATTAGGGTGAGTAATCAATCAAGGCTGCTTCACGTTTTCTTGGGAGAAGCCTGCAAAAAGTGATGCTGTTAGAGTCAGAGCAGACACTCTCATTATCACTTATCTGTCTTAGGCATGTAAGAAGTTTACCACAGTAGAGTCTGTATAAAATAAGCAATGAAAAGGGACAGAATGAAAATGAAAAGTAGAAATACAGAGATTTGGGAAGGAAGCTGTCCCATGGCTTTTAATTGCCAAATTCACCATCTCTGAAGAAAAGTTTTAAATCTTCTTACAAAAACTGATGGTGGCCACACAACACACACATGAGCATCTGCAGTTGCAGTTAAACCTTGCTAATTTTGGTAATTATTAATTTTCTTACAGTTTTTTATTGATAGATTAAAAAGGGCAGTTTGTAAAGCCTTTGACTCATACATTTGTTTTTAATTCTATATAGGAGGCTCAACAGCTGGGGTTTGTGATTCTGCTCCCTTCCAAAGAGCTTCTACTCTGGCAATTGACTTGGTGATCCCACTGTCACAAGGGGTTTGGACTAGATGATCTTTCGAGGTCCCTTCCAATCCCTCATGATTCTATGATTCTATGATAGTTACCACTGTGAAAAATGCTCTGCACAGTGTTCCATGGTGCCACACTGCATCACCACAAAATTCACAACAGAATTTCCTACAAATTAGACAACTTGTAGGAAGAAGCTTATTCTCTGCACTGTGAACAGTTGGCTGTTAACTGCAGATAGAAAAAAAATCAGCAGCAAAGCAAAACTGGGGAATAAAAAAATCCCAAACCCCACAACAACTCACAAACTTTCCTATTTGCAGCCATTGATCTGGGTTTATCAAAAAGTTTTCACTTTAAATACATAATTTCAGAGGTTTATGTTGGCCAGACAGTAACAAAGAGAGTTAATCAGATATGAATCTTCTCCAACCGTCTTGTCAAACCAGGTAATGATGTCCTGCCAGCCAAACTCAGAGGGAACATGTGAAACAAATACAAAAGTAAACAGGCCTTAAGCTGCCCAAGGGAAAGTCAGCAAGATGGCAATTTCAATCATTTGGAATAATACTAAAGCAGCCTTAGGCTTTTCTCAGAATGGAAACATGTCACTGTTACTGCAATATTTCAACAAATCAGCCTGCAAAAGCAAGGAACACTTATGTAATCGCAGCCATGGCGCAGAGCTCTGCTCAACGGCGAGGTGGAAAATAATTAACAGGAAATTCCCTTTTTTGTGACTAATTGTAAATGTCTTCCCCAACAAAGACAAACTATCTTCTCATAGAAGCTCCAACAAGTGAAAGAACAGCTTGAGGCACAGATTCCTTTACTTTTGATAGAGGAGGCTTTGGGGCAACAAAAGTTCTACGAAACAAAGTGCTTAATGGAATATTCCTACAGATTTGATAAAAGTTAACATTCGGCGCTCCCAAGAGAGCCAAAAGCACTCCGAGGTCAGTTCTGCTAACAGTTTCAGGAAGGAGAAGGGGTTGTCATACTGTTTAACTGAGAAATCAAAAAATATTTGAAATATTTGGGGAACTTACCTAATCAGTAAACTTTCAGTATGTGTCTAGTCATGTAGCCATCTTTTAGTCAATCATCAGAAAATCAAAGGCAAATTGGCATGACTCAACCCAAACTTTAATACCGCATGATTGTGTCGTGTAAGCTTGTTTTGTGCGAGGGCTGCTGTGGTTTTAGCAGAGAGATTAACGACCGGACCTAAGCTGGCCTCCAAACCTTGCCCTGCTGATGCCTCAAGCCCTTTGAAGTCTGACCATCATACCTGGCAAAACAACAGTGGGAACTAGGCTGGTGTCAGATCTAATCAAGTTCCCTGCATCAGCATAGCTAACTATGGGGTACACTAATTGGCCCAATTGCGGATTATACCTTTTGCAACAGATTCAAGACAATAATTTAGTCAAATGATGGTTTTTATCTCCTTCTAATTAAGATTCCAAAGTGGGAAGAAATAGGATTAGACAGGCTAACTTCAAAATTGTGTCCTTTAAAGCGGTATGTACCGAACACAGATTGCTGATAATATTGTACAGAAGAGTGTATGGCCGGTAACTCCCGTGGAGATTGAGGAAAGCTCGATTCAGCTACTGCGCCTTTTATCAGGAACGGGTACCTCTGCCTGGAAAGGGTCTATTCTCATAATTTACCAATGGAAAATGAACAGCCATACATATTCATGAAAAAAAAAAACTCATCCTGAAATGAAAGAAAAAAATCCTTTAGAATTAGGTGCAGTCCATCTTATTTTGACAAGGAAGATCCAAGAAAAAGCTGAAACAGTTAAAGGATTCTGCAGACGAGGCAGAGTCCCTCCCACTAAACTCCAAACTAATAAACGGGATTTGACGTTTAAGAGTTTTTTACTGATGAGGGCCAAACCAAGCCAGGTTATTTACCTGGGGAGCAATGCAGGGATGAGAAAAATCCCTGTGCCAACCCCTTACTTTAAACCTTAAAGAAAAAAATGTTCTAGTGGTGAAGAACCGTTCTGGAGAAATGTTGCCATTAGTTTGAGGTTGTGCTTTTCTAACTTTTCTTACGCAATTTGATTTTCAAGTGACATTTCAAGGAGAGCTCACTCTTTTACCCCAAGTTGCCCAGAACTATGAAGCAGCTTTCAAAAAGCTGTAAGATACTCAGAACATATTTTCCTTTCACACTTAAGCCACATACTGCAAAGTCCCAAGATTCAAGGTGCTTTGTACAAAGCCCATGGCTGCTTGTAATGCACATTATTGTGCTGTTCTAAGGTTCTGCTACCCAAACCAAACCTGACTGCTGACTCATCACATTCTAACTGCAGAGGCTCAGTTTAGAAGACTGGATTCATGTCTCTTCTTAATTCAATTTTCCCTGGCCTGCATTTTCTTATCAACCTCATTGCTCTGCTCAGCCTAGCTGTGGTTTGCACCTCCCCTAACAGCACAAGGAAGAAAGCCGTACGATGACAGATTAGTGAAACAGGTACAGGAAGGCCACAGTCGGACAGGGAGCTGACCTGCTCGTAAAAGGTCCAGAAAGCAGATCTCTAACGAAACCTGAAGCTGTTCAAAAGGGACTGCGACCGAGCAATGAAGGGAGAAATGATAGCAGTGGATCCTCTACGCGTGTCTAGGACAACAGGACGTGTGCACAGTCCCAGTACACCCCTGTTTCCCAGTGCTTCTGCCCTGTGGCTCGTTCAAGTCTTTTTACAGAGCCTACTGCTAAAGTGCTTTTTGTTTTCCTTCCAAATTACAGTAGAAATTAGAATCCGAACTATGGCTGACAACAAAAAAGATGATTTTAAAGTCAGAATTCACAGCGAGGAGCAAAAAACCCCAAGTGTTGTAATTCATGGCCATAATAAATGAGGATTTACTATGCTGGGAAAAGAAGGTGGACTGCAGCTTTTCTGGCTTCTGAAAGCAGTTGAGAACATCTGCATTTTAAGACTGTGAAGGTTTTTCTTTCTAATGTACCGCTCAAAAGCAGTGGTTAAAATGGTTTCATACCTCACAAAGCCTGGTGTCCCTCACTGCATTCCCTGCAAAGTGAGAAACATTCTTTTGCCTTTAAGTGGCTTCTGAAGAGGAGACCTCTAGTTGAGAAACTTCTAGCACTCATGCCGAGCTGACCTGCAGGAAGAACTGGCTGCCCGATTAACTATTAACTACTCTCAATAGGATTAGATAATTAAAGACATTGATGACCATTAATTAGGAGGAGGGCATCTTAATTTGTCACTTGATAGGGCCCTTTCAATGATTTATAGGTTAGGGCTACTTGCAATTGTGAAGGGGAGGGGGCAGTGCAGAGAGAGAACCCTTAAGTTACCTTATCAAGTGGCCAGCTAAAAAGGGCAGAGGGTCAAATAAGGGCCAAAGTGGTCACTTAAGGGTGAAGTCCCAAACACCAAAGCAGTGCCAAGCCACATTGACCATCATTTGGTGACGGAATAAAAAATATGCTAATTTATTGGTGGCAATTCTCTCTTTTTATGGTTTCAAGCAGTTAAGACAAGTGGCCTGCTTAAGAGCTTTTCATTTGAAAAGAGATTAAACAAAATGGTTTGTCAAGGACGTTGGGCTGTTTTATGTCTTTGTTAAAAAAAAAAAAAATCAAAAAAATTTTGCCCAGACTGTACCAATGGTCATCACATCACCCCAAAAGCCATCTCCCATCTCCAAGCGTCACTTAGTTAATAAATACATCAGCCCTAATTGCTTAATAGCGTTGTGTTCATTTGCTCTTTAGCAAGATTAAAATGAAATACATCTTTTGTATTATTGCCTTCTATCAGGCCTGGCTGCATAAAGGTCATGGCAAAAAGTTTAAATTTAGTAGGAAATTTACTTAAGGACATTAGTGTAAATGATACTGTGTTTAAAATGACATCAAAGAGCGAAAGGTGACTTCAGTAATGCAAAGAAAATGGTTTCTGAATACTGATAAAGACACTTATCCCTCCTACCACACACAATTTTAGGCAGCATTAGACATTAAAATCCCTCTGCCCGGGTAATAACATGTAGCTACTTTCCCACCCACTAACACAAGTAAGAGCAAGTCATTAACATTTAATTAAACATGCTCCTGACATCCTTAGAAACATGTCACGCTTTGTTATTGAAGGTTGTGGCCTACTTTCTATCTACATTTTAAACCAAAATAAACTATTTATAACAAGCTGCTCTGGTGCGGCCAACAAGCCATTTTTAATTAGAAGGCACCCTGCAATATTCCAGCAAACCGTCGTGAGCGGCAGAACTGGGATGAGGTGAATCTACTGCGCTTGAGGCATCTTACATGCATTTCGCGAAATCAAACAGGAGAGATGGGATTAGCTCCACCTTTTGGGTTCTAAATAGTGAAACAAAACTGTTTCTCTTACCTCAATGGTGAACAGCTTCCTTTTTAATCTAAAAGCCAGGTCCTTCGTGTCTGACACATCACACATCAAGCTATTAAGCCGAGGAATCTGATGTACATGAACCAAACCTTGTGGAAAGAAAGAGTAAAGGGGCGGGGGGAGAAAAATAAATGAAGAAACTGCTGCCATTCACATGCATAAATTAGTCTTACAGCAGAATTCCCTATATTTACACACACTCATCCTCCCCTCTTTAAACCGGAGCTTACTACCAGGAGCAGTGAAGCAAACGGTGCGATTATACTCAAGTAATCAAGCAGAATAAGATAA
Source organism: Rhinopomastus cyanomelas (assembly GCA_013400115.1). NCBI lineage: Eukaryota > Metazoa > Chordata > Aves > Bucerotiformes > Rhinopomastidae > Rhinopomastus > Rhinopomastus cyanomelas. Next base: position 340,238 of record VXBP01004084.1, on the reverse strand, counting down.
ACAGAAATCCTTGTGCGAGGAAAACTAATTGCACTTTGGTCCAGAAGTACAGATGTAAAGAGGGATCTTGATACTTGTCAAAACTACAGCCGGTTGGTGTGTGATTTTCTCTTGTATTTACAGTAAGCAAATATGGCTATCACCTTGCACGCTGCCCACGGCACCACCGAGTGATCTTTATTTTATTAAATGCACCAGTAAGCAGCCAGCAAAACAAGGCTTATGGGCTACTGATAACCACCGAAGCTCTAATGAGAAGCCCTTCGCTTGTCGCCCTGAACACAACTTTTACAAAGTTTTGGGGGAAATTACCACTGTAGATCACGTGCTTTGATCAATTTTAACCCCCGTGCCATTCCAGGAAAAATGTGTGGGAGGCTTACAGGGCTGCGGAGCTGTTGTGAACATCCTAGATGCACTGCAAGCTCTGCATTCTGTCAGCTGCAACTCAAGCTGATTTTTTCTGACAAGGACGCTGGATGGTTTTTGTGCAGCCTAATATAGTTTCTGAACAACCTAAGGGGGATTTTCAACATCTGAAAACCAGGAAAATTCTACAGGGCTTCTCCATTACTGTCCTATATTTGCTGTTCACAAAGCCAGCGCCTAAATGGAAATACTGAAAAGGCAGCTCACGTGAAAACGGCAGCCATGAGAAACCCCCCAAACACTAAAACCTTAATTTAAAATCAGGCAAGTATTCTTTCAGGGTATTGTTATTGTTTTTTTCAGAGGAAGAATAACAGAATACGTTTCCTAAAAATTGAAATACTTAAAAAAAGCTTAATTTCTGTGGGGGTAACTACAAACATTCTCAGTAACATTAGAAAAATACTTTTATACTTCAATACTTTCTCTTCCTGTCTCCAGTCTGGTGAAGCATAAGAATTACTTGCCTTTTGAGTTCAAATTATAATGATTATATATAGGAACAGCAGGTGTAACACAGGGTTGCTTATATACAGTATTCTAAACATTTTATTTAAGGATCATCTATATAATTCTTCAGGTATTTTATTGACTTTTCAAGCCTTGAAAATTGCAGGCAGCTTAAAAAATTTATTACTGCAGGATTGGGGAAATAATGCAATCACTGAATCAAATCTATCCTCATTAAGGTCAAAATCCTACATCACCTGCCGTACATGCATAGCCTTAAAATTCATTCTTAGGCAAAGAACACTCCTCAGAGTTGAAAGTGTTACGCAGACTTACTCAATGCACCTTGCTAAACCCCAGAAGATATGTACATCAGCATATGATTTTTATTACACAGCGCTCCAAAATGATTTAACATTCATTTTTACAGGAACCCAGGAAATAACTGCTAAAACACACATTGTCTTAAAGGATCTCTTCAGCTCCGAAGACAGCAGTATCGAACTGACAGAATTATGTTAGCATAAACAACTGCCACATCACTATTATACAGCTGGAAAAATCATTAGACAAATTATTCCAGCTTTTGTGCAGGGTTTCTTTTTCATTCACCTTTTTTTTTTACCCCGAGAAGGAAATGTGCACTATTTTTGCAGTCAGAAAGCTTTTTCTCTGGTTTATTCATTCCAGCCCTCACATACACAGTGGTGTCTCAGCACCACCTTTGCTGCTTTTTCTGGATATTCTGCTATGGAAAAAAAAAAGCCTGCCACACGCTCATATGTTTTACAGCAGGGTTGGATAAGCAGTTTGACTTTTAACTCAAGGTTTCCATGGAACTACTGTAGTATTACAATGATAAGAATAATAGCTGTAATTTATGCACGCGTAGGATTAGCTACGACTGTTTGTTATTCGCTGCTTTGCCTACAGTAACTCCTGATCTAAAGCTTTTAAAATTTAAATAGTTCCACCGCGGCACTGCAAGATTAAACAGCACTGCATGGTTTGAAGAGAAATTGCTTGAAAGGCTACATGACTTTTCAGCAGTATTAGTTCCCTCTTTTACATGCCACACATATCCACATTCATTTCTTGAAATGTGCTAAGTGCTGCAACTGAGAGCTGAAAACCAGACCGTTAGTGTTAGATGAAGTTTCCCCAGCACATCCTTCAGCAGTTTACCTTAATACAATCTGTGTTTTTGTCGTGTTCTCTATTTAAAACTTGGCAGATGAAAAGTATTGATTTCATGACAAGTTGGGCTGGCTGGTCAGATGATTGCCAAGCCTTCTCTGCATGTGAATTCCCCCGAGTCTGCCTGGTGAGCTGTACATCTGATTGAGCTGTGCCTCCCTAATGCGCCTTGACAACACGCAAGGAGTTGCCATGTTTCCTTTGCAGCCTTAATGCACTTTGCTGAAAATTTCCCTAACTCAAGCCTGGTTAGCAAAGAGAAACATTTAAGAGGTCTATTCCAAAATGAAATCCAATGCCACTTTATAGCAGATACTCAATCAGAGGGTGAGTTGCTAAGTGCCCTAGAAACACTCCGGGCAGCCTTTTTGCATTGCTAAACATGGAACTTACCGTGGTAATCCTTGTATAATGGATTGGTTTCTCTCTCTGAGCCAATAAATGATTCAAGACCAACTACCATATCCGACAAGTTTGTTACACGTTCCATAATTGCTTTATTCTGTAAGACACGGAAACAAAATACACAGCCTATGTGATGAAAAAGGTAATTAATGCTCATAGAGTAAGCCTTGGTCTTCTCAGTGACAAACTGTGGGGAGGAAATAAGTCATCAATAGTTAGAAATTACCTTAGAGGGCTTTTTTAATTAAAAAAAATTAAGAATGAAAATGTCCATCTATAAAGAATGTATCTCTGACAAGGAAAAGTCATACAAGGGCTAACTCAGCATTCACTTCCTATTGTCCTAAGTCTTCACAACATGATCATTCACTCACATCAGTACTATGTGCAGGCTGTGTGGTAGTTAAGCAGCTCTCTTTGCCTTCTCCTATGAGTCACATGCCCAGCTTTTGCTTGTGTTCTGAAAAGCTCAGTTTTTCATACTGCGAGGCATATCGCCACCAGTATTTTCAGCGAGCACAGCCCACACAAGTATTCACTCAGGGCATCACTCAAACAGTGTGGAAAACCAAAGCATTTCCTCTGGTTTTCCTCTTCCTATACAACATCTGAATCAAAAGCTTTGAGGTGCACTACCATGTCTCAACGTATTTGTGATTTGTAAGTGATGCCTTGTGTCCTGTGCAAAGTTTTCTGTGGTTTATGCAAAGTTTTCCTTACTTAAAGCTATTTAGCAAAAAGCAACATGCAGAGGTCACAACAGAGCTAACACAGGAGAAGATGTTCATAAATGCTTTTGATGATGTCAGCTGTTTAATGGGGAGGAAAAAAAAGAGACAAATCTGTGCTCCAAAAGCCAAGTATTTCTTTAAAATCAGTATTAGCTTACACCAGACAGCTGGTATATTCCTGTTCTTGATGACTGGAGGTGCTAGACCCATCATACCTTCGCAGGTGTCAAGACCAATCACCTCAAAATATTCATTCCGAGGTTGAAGAATCAGTTCTGTAGCCCCAAGTGACAGTTTTGTAATTTTTTGTTACTGATTTTAAAGCATTTTGTACATTCTGCACTTCTTTCCTAAACTATATTACCCGTGCTTATTGTGAAAGGGCAAGTTAAATACAGGATAACTATTCAGTGATAACAACTGATGATTAGGGGCAGGGAGAAGCTACACATGCCTAGACTGGTTAGAGAAGTCCCTGCACTATACTGACACATGGGGTTATTGCAGCGGTGATCAATACACCAATGGCTTTCGCAAACCCACACATTTCAGTGGCCATGGAGAAGCTGATAAAGCAGACATGAAGGCTGAACATTTCCTGCTCCCATCGAAGAATGACCTGGATTCTGGTTTTTAACCAGTAGCTTGTACTTCATATACTTGTCACTGCTCAGGGTACAAGGCCTAAACCCACTGATCCCAGGGCACTTTTACACCCCCTCCTCTATGGGCCAGATGGTGCTAAGTCCTGGGGACCGGTGTCTTTTCAAAGCTGCTACTTGTGCACAGGCCAAAACCATCTATCCCCATGGAATCAGGGAGTTTCAGTTTTACCTACAAAGTGTAACGATGCATAATGTGAAATCATGTTATACTATTGGATTTTCTCTCTGAACAGTAAGATAAACAGCAAACCTTAATTTCTGTTATTGTATTAAAATATTAAAACATTAAAGCTGACTTGCAAATGACTTCCTCTTCTGTGATTATATTTTAGTGGAAGCTTTTGGTCACGTTATTCACAGAGGTAATCACCCAAGGAGAGTAGAAATATAAATCTGAAGTAGCCAGTGAGTTCTGTAAACCCACAGAGCTGCAATTATTCTATTTGGCCACTTCTTCCTCGGGCTGCTTGATGCTGTTTGTATAAAAAGAAATATACAAGTCAGTAATTCAATAAAGAAGCACTGATGATTTTTGGAAGTTCATCTAAACTCTTGAGAGAGAAAAAATACTGAATCATTAAAAAACCAGTTTGCTCCCCATTAATGCTTGTGCTTGCTGGCTAGTGGCTAGAAAGACACTCAAGCACCACCAAGGTACCCTCACCACTACCAGTCCTGCAAAGCATTAGAGGACAATCTTTTCTATTCTGGAAGCACTGAGGTGAGTGACAGTAACTTGGTTTTTGCCTAACGATGTGCTGGTCTCAGCTCTTCGTGGGAGCAGGTATGGTGTCTTCAAGTGCAGTCTGTTTGCCCATGTTGAGTTTGTTTTTCCTTCTCAACTGTGTCACAGCGTTCTCCTGGCTCAGTGCAGGGGGGCTGTGTGTGTGAGAGGCAGTGTGTCTCAGGAAGCACTCTGCACAGTGCATCAGCAGACATTTGCTTATGTGGCACTGTGGCCACAGATCTGTATCTAGCATGTGTTTTCTCATCTGCGGCGTCCAGCGCATTAATGCTGACGTCAGCAGCCAGATAGTTGTGATGTATGGCACACTGACATAAACACACAAATCATAGTGCCCCATCTGGGCCTGAAAATTTAACAGAGCTCCAGATCTTCCTCCAGCCCCATACAAATCTACCTCCTGCTTCTGGCAGAAACTTGGCAGCTCTGGAGGTGAGCCAGGACATGGTTAGGAGGGAAGCCAGGAAGGGGGAGATTCAGGGAAAGAGTTTGTTGGCAGCTACAAGAGGTATTGTTATAAATTGCACTAAAAATTAAAAATCCCTAACCTGGTGCTGGAAAGATTTCAGTCTTGCTAGGTGGACTGCAGTCCTAAATGAGTTCGTTCGGCCAAAACGTAATTATTCTAACAACACGCTAGCAGCCCTGTTGTGCAGGCTGGGCTGGGCATCCATTTCTGTATCTTAGCTTGTTGGGCTGACAGGCATTTTCTTTTAAGTGCAAACTCGGAATATGTGGGCCCAACCAGAGTTCATTTTCAAAACCTCTCAAAAAAATCCCTGTAGCTAATTGGATATGCAAATGGGAATAATGTGTTTAACCAGCTCATGAGAAGGGCAATTATGGGAAAAAATGGCTTTGTCCTACTTATTTCCTTGCAGAATTGATGCAGCTTTGAGAAATTATTTGTGCACATTTACAAAATACTTATTTACAAATAAAGCAGTTCAAAACCAACATTTGCTGTTTGAGGATAAAACACAGGGTTGTCCCCACACTGATATATGCAGAGCCTGCATGCTCCAACTTATGCTTCTACTGGATTAGCTTCTTCATGTACCACAGTGTCATCGGTACCGCTGTTAATCACATCACTCTGGGTTCATAAAGTAAAACAAGCCTTTGTTTTCTACTCTAACTTCTAGATCTCCAATTTCCTGACAAAATTTTTCTAATACCCAGAGAAAAAGTCCTGCTCTTCTCATTTTGTCTGTTCCTAAAGAAATTAAAAACCTAATAAAATTGATGTAGTTCAAAATATTTAAATCCTCAGTCCTTGCACTGCATCAAGTCAAAGAAGGAAGACTTTTCTTTGTACATGCAAACAATCTCAAACTTTAGGAGAAATACAGGAAAACAAAAGGAAAATAAGAGACTTGTGTTCAAGATCTACACCTTGCACCTGTAAAAGGACATTAAGCTCTTGAACCATATGGGCTTCACATATTTGTATTCTGATCAATGCATTAATGCAATTTTAATATGATTCCTATATTGAATATAAAGTAATTTAAAGGCTGTTTTTAGGGGTACATTGTACCTTTTCTACCTTTACATTGTGGTAATCTAATCCCATCACTGATTTTACTTCAAAAAAGAGTGAACACACTGAATTCTAAACTGGGTTTCATTACCTAAATAACTCCTTAGAAACAGCTGCCAGCAATGGGACCAAGCCCAGTTTAAAGAGAGAGTTGCAGACGTTCTGTAATGCCAGCACAGAAGGAAAAGATGAAGTTATATGCTGCTCCCAAGTCCAGGTAAACATGTCACTGCAGGCAACAATCTGTGCTGGTATCGACAGGTGAGTCCAAGTCCAGTAATCCTGACACTTCATTTCAAAAGAGGTCTCCATTAGAAACAGCAAGTTCATGCAAACTACTGTGAATTTTCTGAACTGAAGTTGTGTTCTGTAAATTCTATTAAAAAAAAGCTCAAAAACTGCCGTTTTGGATTCTGTTCCATCCTGTCATAAAGCTGAAGTAAACTTACTACTCTGATGTAGGCAGCCACATTAGACTATAATGAAACTTAGTATTATGACCACTTACCACTGATCCTGAACTTCCAAAGATTTTTAAATTGGAAGACTAATGTTAAAAAACATGGCCTAAATATCTGTCAAAGGAGTCAGGTCTTAGGCCCTTGTGCTGTTTTTACGAAGGGATGGAGTTTGTGTGCTTTCTCTTTATTTGCAAGTCCTGAAAATAACAGATTAATCTCCAGCACAAAGGGGTAGATCAGCAATTACTAAAGACTTGAGAGCGTACAGTTCTATCCTTATTCTGACTCAAGGTTTATCAGCACTGTTCTCGGTGCTTGCACACACCAAACCTATGACCTGAGCTGGCAATTTTGTCCCTAAAATCAATGTGCAGTCACATCACAGGGATGCAGGACCAGCCAAGAGCAGAGTAGCGAACCCCAGTCTGTATCTGGAGATGGGTATCGATACCACATGAAAGCTGAGCAGGGGTGTAGTGTCTTTGCTGGAACAGATACCCTCAGAATACACTTCCAGGGTTTTCTACAAGCAACTATGCGATGAGAAATCCACACATAGGGATTCTCACTGATGAGGGATCTTCCTTTAGCTGTGAAGGTTCTTACTGACTACAAGGGACCTTAAGTATCAATATCTGGTTGATTTATTTCTGTGTACGCTGTATTAATTAGCTAATTTCTAGCAAGGAGCAGTATATGTTCCACAATGTCTTAATTCCAGATTTGGGTTGTTCTTTTGAAGTTTTTTCAATAAAGCTTGTCTTGAGAGTCTATCTAGGTTCAAGAGTCTTTGAACCGTCTAACTAGTTAACAATATTTTTGTTTCTTGAAAGCTCAGACCCTTTGAGCCACGGTTTCCTTATCTCACATCTAAAACACTGTTCCTGCTACAGGACTCTGCAATGGTTTCATATGTATCATGGGCAGGTGGATGACAAAATATGCAATTAAAAATGTTTGCATACATTTGCAGGAAAAATAATCAGCCAGGAAAGAAACACTCAGTATCACACACTAAAAAGAGTATCTTTGGATCTTTTCTGAAGATGGATGGCTTGGCCTTGCCTGTTAGTTGAGCTACAAAAGAATTGAATGCCAGCAAACCTCAGCACCCTACAGAATAAAAATTATGTCTCTTTTGCCTTTGGAGGGAAGACCTAGAGGCCAGCAGTGAAATGAGTGATGACTCAGTGCAGATAAAAAAAGCAAGTCAATAAGAGTTGATGCTCAAGCCTACAAAAACCAAAGTGAGGACAAAGACCATGTTGTTTAAATCAAACTTCCCATTCTGGTGATCTCCAAGAGCTTTAGAAAAGACAGGCAAGCCCTGCATTACTCATTTACAAGTCAGGTACCAAGCACAAAGATGCCATATGAGTTGCCCAAAGTTACAAGCCACTCCTCAGTGTGCTCGGAACTGAAGTCGGCCTTTCTGTTGAAGCCCTGTTTACTCCAGCTCTGTTTGAACCTTGGTTTAAGGTTAAGGAGGGCACCTCCATGGCTTTGGGGTACCTGAGACATACTTGCTGCTCCCTTGAAGATGATGTGGGAGCCAAAACCCAGATAGCTGGGTGCTGAAAATCCCATTATGATCTGTCTGAAAGAGGTGACAGATGCAAAGGGTATTAAAGAGTAGTACTTTTGGGGCAAAATTTCTCTTCAGTGTTTCTCTCTTTTGACTGTTCCCTCAGTGTCCAGTCGCTGGAAGCACAGGACATGAGTGGTTGTGAGGTGCAGGGCTTTTGCATGAGTCCTGCCGCAGCAGGTAGAGTCAATGAGCTTGGTCAAGCATTTCTCCAGGGGGAAAGGTGAGGAGCTGGGAAGAAATTCATACAAGATCTGGGCTGAGATGAGCCCAGCATCTCTTCTGAACACTACTTATCCCTTAGTAATGACATAGCCTCATTGTTACTAAAGGGCGCTGTCTCTGATGATGTGTCTCTCATTATCACAACGTTTAGACAGATCTGTTTACACATTAAACACAGAAAATATTCATTGCTACAAGTTGTTCCTAGTGTAATAGAAAGTACGGGTGCAAACCAGGCTGAAAGAATAAGAGTAATCTAACAAAACAGCCATAAAAAACTGCTGCAATGACTGTATTTGAGACCAACTGTCTTAACTAAAATCCTATGACCACTGAGAATTACTCATGGTAGGAAAAAGATTCAGGAGCAACTTTGGTTGCCATTTTGATCGCAAAAAGTTGTCCTTGCAGTTTGCCTACCAATTCCAAAAGACTAACTCGTGCTACAACTCTAATTCTTTAAACAGTGAATTGCATTTTATTCATGGGTGACCAAAAAGCTCCTCGGCTCTGATCTCAGTTAACAGTACTCACACAGCAAAAGGAACATCTCACCGATGGCGGCAATCAAGGGGTGAGATTCTGAAATATAAAATCATTTTCAAAACAAATGCCTTATTCAGTATAAAATTATAGGCTGTCATGAGGCGCAGGCTGGCAAAGCTCAGTCCAGATGGGAAACTGGCTGGGCAATAAGAAGAGGTAGGGTGGAAATGATGGGTAGGCTGGCAACTATGGGAACCTAAGGAAAGACATGACTGCTCCCTCTGCTGGCAAGGCCCTCCCCGGCTTTAATTTTTAACTAATGAGTAGGCATTTCTTTAATTATTTAGGATCTAGCCAATAAATAATGCAGACTGTTCCCTCCTCAGTCTGTTGCTGTGTGTTTGCACATTTTTGAACTTATGGTGCCCTATTTCACTAGAATAATTTGCCACAGAATTAAGGCTCAGATGGGTATCTAATGAGAGAGTTACTGGCTTTGTATTTTAATTGTTCACTAAACGAGCAGCGAGATTAAGCTATTTAAGCTTCAAAATATTCTCTGTTTTACAATGTCTACACATGTTCTCTTTCATTTACCTATATAATAATCTCAGGATAAATTGCAGCATAACACGAACTCTTTTATGTAGCAGTAAGACACTACAAAAATGAAACCCTCTGCAAGACAAACACACTAAATTACATCTCGCACCAAAAAAGTGCCATCCTCTTGCAAGGAAAATTCATGACCAGTGAATTCAGCGATAATGTTTATATTAGAACTTAATTAAAAGATGAAAATAAGTCATTCGTTACTCGATTGCTGATGGAAATTAATAGCTGCGGGAAGAACATTTAGAAAAAAATCTGTTCTAGGATTTTGGCCTACAACCAGGCGCCCCCAGAACAGGAGGGATCAGCTTTTTCTGCCCACTGTTCTCATCTGAATCCTGGCTGAAAAGCTACTCCAGCTCCCAGCTTTCCAGAAGGCTCCATCCCAGGAATCCTCGCCTGCCATTTGGTTTGCTGATTTTAATCTCCCAGGACTTTCTTACAGTGGCTCCACTATGCTGAACTGGCACTTGCTCCTAGAAGTGAGTTATTATTAAACTTGTAGGTCAATTGTGGCATTAACAACTCTTTGGAAGCTTTCAGCCCCGGTGTACAATTTGCTGGTCTAATTAAATATTAATTCTAAGTGTTACATTCTGTGGCTAAGAGCTTTTATTTTCCATCATCAGTCTGGAAGAGAAAGAGGTTACAAGGCTAATTTAATCTTTTCCTTTTTTTCCCCCCTAGCATTAAAGCTTAACTACACAGGCACAAAACATCATTAAAGATGCAGTATTCTTTCTTTATTATGAGGATATTATAATTAATAGAGCAGGACTTAACTAAAATATATAAAATTAGATTCTGCAATGGCAAGGTTTTTAAACAAGGCCACAGGTTCATAGCAGAAGTGTTTCTGAGCAAACAAATTCAATAATCAGTTATTTGAACATGATTTAAGATGGGAAATGCATATTAAAAATTGAAATAGAAAGTAGCTTCACACAAAATCCTGGATCTTTGTTCAGAGAAATAGAACAGAGACACCCCATATTTAATGCTAGATAGACAGGGCATTTTTTATCAAGAACTTCTACTTGTGTGGAGAAAATCTTATTGCTTCAGGAAAACAAAACTGCCTCTAATTTCCTAACAGAGCTCCTTGCTGACACCAACTAACGACTTTGTCCTGCATTATTTAAAGTCAACTCTTTTAGTCTTTACTTATCAGTGTCCAAATGGGCTCAATACACGAGCCTCTTCCCTTCTGCTTCCATAACAGTTGTGTCCATGTCTGGACACTGGGCATTATATTAACTACTTAGTCCAGTAGCCAAAAGATTCCATATGCTTGAACAGATGACTATCTCCATCCTGGGATGGGATATTTAACCGTTTAGGTCTAATACTGAAGCTGGAGGATTTCGTTTTCAATAATTCCTCATTATTTAAAAAGTTTTCATAGGGTTGTTTTCAGATTTATGTAAAGCAAACCTCACACAGAACTGTAAAGTGGCACACAGTAACACATTTAGAAACATTTTCATTTTGGAAAAGGGATCTTTAAAAAAACTGAGGACGCGATGATAAGGCTGTGTCTGTGGTACCCTCCTAGAAAGTAACACTTCTTACAACGAGAAGGCTGGTTTAGGCAGGCTAATGATACTCATGGCATGACCCTTCATCACAGCACAGTCCAGTTAAAAGACAACTGACGCGCGGGGACAAAATCATACTCTTGTTTTTGCTTTTCAAAAGGGCAGCTGTCACCAGACTAGAAGTGAGAGAGCTAAAATACAGCCTGTTGGCAGCAATAAACTTATTTTAGAAAATAACAAAATACTTCTGTTTCTTCTAAAACTCAACAATAGCAGCAATTGAAACCAAAATTACTTACTGTGTCGTCATTTAAATGTTGAACTATCGGCTGCTCTGAATTTCCTACTTGATCATAATTTTAAAAGATGCTTTTATGAATGAACAGAATATCCAGATCAGAATATTAGTATCTGAAAGCTATGTGGGTAACCCCAGGATGCTTGGCCTAAACTCATGACTCTCACGATTTCTTCATATGGCTGTTAAACTGTATTTCTCACGTATAACAAAAAGCAACATGCAACATTAAAAAGGAAGCAAAAAAAACCCCCAATACAGAAAAAATGTAAAGACCATTTTATAATCATGGCATGTATTTTGCAAAGAATTTGGAGTACGTGCTTAGCTATGACAGAGGAACCACCTGAGCTGACTACAAATCTGTGTGCAGCGTCTGCCTCATCAAATACATGTGAAAGTTGTCCAGTATTTTACACTTGTGAACTCTCAGAAGTTGACAGTTCTAAGGCAGGTGACACCCTTAGCTCATGTTAGAAGAGTAAAGATTCCAAAACTGCGAGAGATTCACAAGCTATAGGAGTTCCCATCTTACAACCCCCCCCATTAGCAGTGGATTCTAAAACGCTCTGTGGCTTGACTTCAAGTTTAGCTGCTAAATCCCTCAGTGTGAACACAAAAGTCTGTGGATGTGAAAAGGTTTGTTTCTGAATTTTTTGACACCGAGACAGACAGTACTTGTGCAGTGTTCAGTGGCTTTGAAGCATCCAAACATTAATATTGTAGGAGATTAATTTTTCAACATACTGCATGAAATAATGAAAATATCTTGCTGAACAGAATTTCAGCCTCTGAGGACTGCTTCTCTAGCAGGGCTTATGCATACCGACTTTTCATTAGTCAATTAATCTCCCTTGGTACGTGCTGACTAATTTGGTTGTTAGTCCTGATCAGTAATACAGCTTCAAGTTCAAAAGAAAGGATGGTTTTAATGAAAGTATTACACTTCCTCCCAGTGAAAAGAAGCATCTCAAAAAAATACCACTTTGATGATACAAACTTGGGAAGAACAGGCACTTAATTGTTATTCAGCATTTTTTGGGCAAAGAGGATTTCAGATTTACCGATGATTTCTACTAATTCAAGAAAAAAAAGAAAATCCAATGGGAAAAGATTTTCCATTCTAACTCAGCACTTTTGCAAGTATAAAGCAGTGACAAAGTCTTCTAAGCCATATTCTGTAACACAAAAAAATTTGTTCCTTTTTAAAAAATAATTTGGTTGTAAAATTACTAACATCCTGAAAAGATTACGAACAAACTGAAAGGATCACTAACAAACTGAAAAGACGATTAACATCCTGAGAAGGACTCCTTGTTATTTACAATATTCCTTACATTTTGAATGTGCAACAACAAATGAAATCTCTCTTCAGCCTGATCAGTGCTAGATTTTAAGAACAGAAATAATTTTCCCCCTTAAAATACTCCATCTGATCCCACAGGCACGATGCGTTTTGAAGAAGCAGTAGAAAGACTTGAAAAATAACCTTCCATCAACTGTTTTAATCACACTTGTAAAGTATCTCAATATTTATTAGCTGACAGACAGGGTAAGATAAGAATATGTTCAATTGGTGGAAAATATCAATCAAGTAAAACTTGTCAAACATCATCTGAATCAAATTCATAATTGGCTAAGGTTTTTGTGTCATTTTTCTTGCAATCCTCTTGCAGAATAATTTATTCCTGGTTTCGTGCTTGAGAAAAGAGGATTTTCTTCTTGTGCTGCTAGCACTAGAAGTGTCAGCAACAACCCAGAGACAAGCTCTTCAACAAACTGCCTTTTCTTTAAATTATCCTGAAAGAGCTCTGTACTCAACCAGGTTTTTTGGCAAATCTGGGTTTTTTTACCAAACCACAGCCTTACAGAAGACTGTGAAGATGTTTAGTGTCCCATCAAACTGGGTGCACCAGCATCACCTTTGGATAAATGCAATTAAAGTTATTAAATTAGAGACAATGAAGAGCTGGAGCAAGGAAAGAGCCACACTGGTGGCTAAGTCCCACAGAGGGAAAAGCACCAAGAACAAATGCCCTGCCTACTTCTCAGCAGGAAAAACACGGTTACTGCAGTGGTGGAAAAGTGAACAAACTGTATTACGTTACAAAACAGGATTGAAAGAAAACAGACTGCTTAAAAACAAATTAAGAAGGGAGCGCGAGAAGAACCACAAAATAATCAGAACAAAGATGAAGTAGGGAGCCTCATCTTAGTCATCAGCCAAGAGCAAAGATACAGTTTTTGAAAAGTAACAGGACAATTAAACTTTCTGCAAGAGAAGCCAGCGGGCAGATTTAATGTCTGGAACTCCCTGTCACTGTACAACGTGCAAAAGATATAAAAGAAACCAATCTCAAACTATCTCTATATTGTACCCGTACAGAGATGCACTATTCATATGCTGCACGTCCAAACCAGAACCAGTCTGGGCTGGAAAGACACTATTCCTGTTGAAAACCAGCAGTACCCAATGTTTTATTTCTTCTTCACTGGGGGCTGACAGAGATGAGATGTGGGAGGAGTCATTATTTAAAACGTATGGTTTTTTAAATGGGTAAAAATAAAACTATTCTGGAGATGTTATGGTGACAAACCCTTGATTAAAATGGGATTTGGAACCTTCAAGGAGAATATTCATGCGAAGGATTTACATGGAGACCACCTGGTTGAGAGGTAAAATGTAATGTAGAAAATACAGAAAGCAGTAGTTCAGGGAATAAATGCAGAATTCACTCCATCTTCAGAAAAATTGTGCTTTTTTATGCCTTCTGAGCACCGCCTTGAAGAGTCAGCAGAGAAAGCAGATGCTAGAACTTACTGTGATCACATTAAATACATCTACAAAAATGCACTTGGCAGAAAAAATCCCTCTCATTCTCTTGAAAAGAAAAGATATTTCCTTTACTTTTTTTAATCCAGCAAGAAACCTCAGCAACAGAATGGGGAGTAGCTGGGTTGTGAGAATGTGAGCAGCTGCTGTTATTATAAGTAGAGGTCTGTCTATGGCTTGAGCCGGAGAGACCACATGCTCGGCTGTCCTCTCATCTTGCCATCCTCACCAATTAACTCCGAGCATGGAGGGCTGTACACATGCTCTCAGGGGCTCTTTAACAGGCTTCTTGGAGAGTGGAACAACTACACAGCAGGGCTCTGGGAACTGAGTAATGTGAGGTATACGGAACCCTCAGCAGCTTTGCTCCTCCTAATGACAGTTTTCTCCGTTGTTTCGTGCTCAAAGAAGGGTTCGTGAAATGGCACAAGGAAAATAAAGCACTAATATTCTGATTTGTTGAAGGCTGCTCTGCAAAGTTTCTGGAAATAATGTTTGTTTTTTTTTTTAATTCAGCCTGTTCTACCGCTTATTGTCAAACAATTCTGTTAAAATAAAAAATTAGTTCTTTAAAAACCAAGGCATAATTTCAACCTGAATTCCACAGGCACTGATTTATATGGAATTTATAAACACATGTCAACTTCCCAGAGGAGTTTTCATGAAACAAAAAACTTCTTCCTTCAGTTTGTTTGTTTTCCCTCAGTTTTGCTCCTGTGCTTCTTCTCTAAAATATGATCACACCTTTTACTGACATAATATATAATATTATGTATACATTATGTATAATACATAAAAATAGCACAATGAAACCAATTACATGTTGCAATATGGACAAGTAATTCCAATGTGCAAGAAAGACTGATGGTTTTCCATTCACAGATTCTATTCACTGTATTAAATTTGACTGTCAATCTTTCTGAAGGCAAACTGCCATCTCACACTTCAAAACAGCAAAGTAAAGAGAAGGAGGTCTGCACTGCCAGAGGATTGCCACGCTAAGACCAGAAAATCAAGGTTCTCTGTTTTCGAAGGAGAAAGTGGATCAGGTATCTCGAAGAAGAAGACTTGCAGGCATTCAAACACCTTTACAAGCTGCTGTTGCAGCCATTACTTCCTTACCTAGGGCAGGACTTAATCTAACCATAAACTCGGCTGCTATGGAAACATTTTGCATAATGTGAGATTTTTTAGTATAATCAAATAAAATTAATTTCTAAAATTATAGCTTCGCTCTTCATTGTGAATAATAATTTTGGTTTTGTAAGTTACCTCTTGGAGGAAAAAACCCACCTACATTTCTCCTTTTGCTAATAAGTTTATTTACAGAAGATAAAGTCTTCCTAATGCTCTCAGGAAAAGTGATAGCAGATTCTGATTCTCCAGTTAGGAAAATTACTCTGATACCACAACTGGTTTGCTCCTGGTCCCAGGACAAGGAGAGGTTAGAACTAAAGAGTAAACCTGTTATTTTTCAATTCCTTGCTGGAAAAACAAGATCACACATCACCATTATGAGCATCACAGATGAAGAGGGTGGACTGAAATGTCCTGTATTACAACTCTAAACGGAGTTCTGCGGGCAGCAGAGAAGTGCGTAGGGATGTTGTAAAACATAAATTAAAAGAGAGATTAGTAGCAGGATACTCTGCTTCCTTACAGTTTCTGATTTTCCTATAGTCTTTAACAAAATACTAAGACCCCCACAAGGCAAAACAGTATCTAAGATGGTTTTACACTGAGGTTGGTGTTTCAGATCCTGCTGCAGAACTGTCTCACCAAAGTATAGAAACATTACAGGTTTCAACTTTACCCTTTAAACAAAAGGTGTTCTAAATATTCAAAACATTTCTTTTCTTACCATAAACTTCACATTTTTCCTGCCTACTCTGTCAGCTACAGAATACAGTGAAGACAACATTCCTACCTGGATAAGGTGAGCAGGCACTGTGATGATGCAGGCTGACAAAGATTTTCTGAGAAGGCCCCGGAGAACATAGAGGAACTTTGTAAGGCTGTGAATATCTTTAGGAGTATCACTGCTACAGAGGTCGTCCCCCCACAACAAGGAACCCAGGCTCTGAATTCCTATCCGTAAAATATTCTTTTGTTTTTTCTATTAGAAAAAAACAAAACAAAACAAAAATCATGTTCTTTTTTAAGAGGAAAATGTTAGGAAATGTATTTAAAAATTAATTTATAGAATGAATACCAATAATAGCTACATAGTTAACATAATCACAGCTGAACCTCAGATGATTTACAGAAATTACAAAGGAAAAGGCATGTTTTACCCTGGCTGGGTATCACACAATGTCAGGCAAGCAAGTAGAGTGTAAGAAGCAGCATGGAAATACCAATAACCCATGAATTTGCATTTTTAAAGCAAATAAATGTAAGTATGCTGACCACAAAATCCAATAATACCCTGCTTTTTCATGTGCTTTCTCTCATCCAACATTGCCTTAAGAAACACGCAAGAGAGTCTTTTCTCTCAGCTTTAAACGGGTCTGCTCCAAGGAGCTAAACGTGATCAAATGTAACTGCTCTGTGTTTTTAACTCTCTACTGTGTTACTGTCATAAACTGACAAATGGGACTGTTGCTTCAGTCTCACTTTTTCTGCTACTTCTCCCTGAACAAAGGCGATGTCCTACCTCACCAGTGGCCCTTTCATTATCTCAGAAGTTTCTGTAGAGGTCATCTACACTCGTGTCAGCTCCCCCTGACTAATGAAGGAAGATTTACCCACAGCTATGGAGAACCAGAGGCTGCTGGAGGTGATGAGCAGATTGTTTCTACGCCTTTCCAGAAGTCCTCGACAAGAGCATTTCTGGGTCAGCCTCAGCTACCAGGTACTAGATTCCAAGCTGCTTTGTCACGTGAAGTCCTAACCAGACCTGTACTGCTGGCTGCCCGGCCAGGCGCTGGCAGAAGAGCAGCGGGCACGATGGCTAAGATAAAGCCCCTGTTCTGCAGGGGCAGATGAGGAAGCCAGAGCAGCAGTTTGTTTAAGCAGAGTAAAATGTTATCTCTCATGATGACAAGTCCCACTTCTGCTTATTTGAGGCGACCTTTCCTGATGATCTTTGAGAAGGATTCTCTCCAAGCTATCAACAGCTGAGGGAGACAATGAGCACCTTGTTGAGAGACTTCCTGCATGAGATGATCAAAGACGTATTTCTAGAGGTCAGGGTTCACGCTTAAAGGCCCTTTTAAAAAACAACAACTAGATACATATTTAAATAAATACAAAATATATAAAAAATTAATAGTTTAGATAAAGAAAATCTCCAGGTACTTTTCATTCCAGCAAAGGGCTTTGACAAACTGCTGATACTCATCTCCCCCAGCTGGAATGAGCTGGAATGATCAAGCACAAACCACTGCACAGCTGCTCTGGAACTGCAGAGGAAGGGTTTTGACAAGACAAGGGCCTACTCTTACAAACACATCCCTCTCCATATTGGGGAGACAGAGGCTGAGTTGTGAAACACAGTTAGAACCACATGGCTCTGATTTGTCCAGCTCTCATGGTTTCCAGAGCGAGCTGAGCTGCCAATTTGCTGACAATCAGTCCTTGTGAGAAAACCAGACATGGTCCTTCCTCTTGGGCTTTACTTACATGAAGTGAAGTTTTTACACTACTGTATGAGGATCAGTAATAGTACACCATATTATGGCAGGACCTGACTTCTCTGTATGATCTTTGTCAGGCTGGATGTTCAGAATTGTAGAAAGAATAGTTAAAGTAGAAGCTGGTCTAATATTCTGTAGTGTCTTCTGTTCTGAGCAGACTCCTGCACTTCCTGACGTATAGTAGCAACAGGACAAAATCAGCAAGCTAAGACAATTACTTTATCCAGATACAAGGGACACTGACCTCACAGAAAAGGGTTCAGATATTTCAAAACTTCATGCATAAAACACACAGAAGTGTTTTCAATGAGAAAAATGTGTCTTTCTTATCAAGAACATCCATAAGAACAACACACCAATAGAGAAAGAACGTATCAGTTCTCTTCTTCGATAAAAGATGGCTGTTTCATAATATTAAATCATTAGATTTGTAAAAGACAAAGCTGTTTAAACACCAGATAACATCAGACATATTGATTTTGGTCAGAATTTCAACCACTACAATTATATTCGGCCCAGATAAATGGCTTCTTCTGTAAACTAAACACATGAGAAGTGTAAGTCTAATATTCTATAAAGAGCAGAGTAATGTTTTTTCAAATACATCACTATATCCTTTGTATTCTCATTAGTTTGGAAGTTTGAATTATTGATTATTTTTTAATCAGATGTCTAGTACGCCTTTCGGTGGCAGTTTTCATTAATTTTCCTAATAGTGTCAGACCTCTATAAGCTGGGGTGAGCCTTGTTCTGCTCACTTTTCTCCAGATCCCTCTTCAAATCCTGGGAAACAGTCAGGCTAAACCTTTCCTTTGAATGCAGACCCACAAGCAACACATTTCTAAGGCTTGAGTCTAGAGATTTGGGAAGGGTTATACTTCAGAGTACAAATGATGAAGCATTAATGGCATCTGCTTCACTCTTTTACAGACAGTGATTAATGGGTCTACTTAAAGTCAGTAAATAAGTATCTATAAAGTGCAGTTACCTCCCTGCTACATCTCAGCCCTTGTGTTTTCTGTGAACTTCATGACAGCCACAGCAAGTAGGGCTCACCCAAAGGGAAGAGGACTATGTGGGGGAGTGAAGAAACTTTGTGAGAAGCTTGTATTATTATTAATTATTATTATTATTATAATAAATGGGAAAGGACACGAGGCCAGAAGAACAGAGGCTAGTCCTTACTCTACAATCTTCAGTAAACAGGAGTGGGTATGGAGCAGCAGAGATGTGAATTTGTCATAGATCTGGAAGATAAAAAGATCCAAGGCATGTGCTGGGCCTTCAGTTCTCGCCATATTGTTAAGAAGTGGGTGTTATGTGAGAAATTTGAGTGTATGGAGAAACATGACACACGAAATAGAAAGGAATCTTGATAGAAAGCACCAGGAATCACATGCATTATCTCCCTTGAAATGGAAACAGTTACACAAGGGCTAATGACTTTCTAGATGGATAAACTGGCTTGAAAAAGTACCCTTTCCTAACTTATGGTGTACTATTACTGATCCTCATACCGTAGAAACCTGCACACGCCATTTGGTGAACATATCCTTTCAAATTCGTCTGGGTTAAGTTCTGGTTTTGCTTTATGGACACCAGCAAGACGTTCTGAAGCAATGAAGGACAAGTATGGAACTGGAGCAGTGTAAGCCTACAGTACTGTCTCAAGATGTCCTACATGGGGCTCAAACCCATGACCCCAGGAATTCAGAGTCCCACGCTCTACTAACTGACCCAGCCAGGTGCCCCCTGTCAGGGACCAATTTACTTCTCCAGACTGGCACTGATAATCAAAGGGAAGGCAAGCTCCCCTTAAATCTCAGCAGAGGCTAAACTCCGAGCTCAAATAATCTGAATTCACACACACAAGTGTGTTTTGCTTAATTACAATAAGTTTGGTAACTAATTTATTAGCTAAATGCACAAAGCATGCCTTATACTAATGTGAGCTAGAAGTTTCTTCTCACATGGTCTGCACATCTGCACCACATCAAGAGTCCTCATGCCCATTACAATAGGATCCACACTCTCCATGACTTTGCCTGTTCACTTCAGCAATGCTTAGAAGCTGCTTGTTCCTTGTTACTCTGTCTCAGCTTCCTTTGTCATCACCCTTGAAACTTCAGGGAACAACCTTAGTCACAGGATTCTAGAAGAGTATGAGGGGCTTCAGTACCTGGCGATCAGAGCCATCAAACCCCTCCTGGCAAATGACACTCTGAATGGACTGCAGCAGCCTGGCATAAGCTCTGTTCATGGGCCTGTGGGCAAGAAGCAATAGTTTAGTGACACATTTTCATATGCTTATATCTATCTCTAACAGCTGTATTAAAATAAATATAAACAGATGTAGCTTCAGTTCAAGATGATCCCATAAAAAGAAGTGTCACTGAAGGAAAAACAACCTCTCAAACATCTTTGAACAGTCAGCAGTTGAGATGGCTCCATATTAACTAGTTCACTGCTCAAACAGTCAATGAAGCTAAAATCTCCAGGGATTAAGACAACTTAATTACATCAGGCTCACTTACAGCTAGAAGATTAATGATTTAACATATTGATTCCAAGTTGAAACCATAACAGCACAGTACTAATCGGCTGTAGCTGACTTGTAATTCCAAGTTTCCCTAATCAACGCCCTGACGAACAGAAAGGACCTTCTATTCCTGAAAACGTCCCTATGTTTTGTACAACAGCTACAGCAATCAATAGGAGTTTTTTCCTTCTTGCTAAAATATTCCTGGGTTAGTTCAGTTAGAACCATGGTCTGTAAATAAGGACATGAGAAACCCCACGGAAACACTGTTTATGAAAACAGGCTGCATTACCCTTCTGGCAACGTTTGTTACGATGTTTAACTAAGGGAAAAAGACGTTTCTTATTTGATAACCCCTAGATTTTTGGAGTTTTGCCTTTGTTACTAAACACCATTTAATTCTGATAATGAGTTTAAACAATTCCTTCTTTAGTCTTTGTTTTTTGTTAGAAATTCAGTAATGGATTAAGCAGGAACTGGCATGAAGGTAACCAGGTTACAATGGAGCCTCTGACTCCTTTGCTGATAGTCTCTAAGCAGTTAACAAAGGTTAGGTTATCAAGGGGATGACAAATACTCTTATTATGTATCAGGAGACCCCATTAAGCAAGATGGCTAAACCTGCTCTGTCTAAATTTATGGGTAGACTCAAGAAAAATTTATGCTTTCCCAAAGCACATACATTCTTAGGGTTAAAGTTATGACACTGACAAACTATGGATTAAGTCTCTTAGCTCCCTTCATTATCAAACTTTCTGTGTGGGTTACCACAACTGAGCGATGATGACAGAGTAAAGCTTTTCTGGCAGGTACAGTTACTACAGGGTGCTTCTCGCTTCCTGTTAGAGGGAAAGGACACCGGGTTATCCTGGCAACAACTGTCAGCTGCACAACCCCCTTAACCTGGTCCCAGCATTAGGGCCAGGACATCACTGTCCTTTTCTAACACAAAAAATGAGATAACACAGTGAAAGGTTTATGCCTTCTTTTGGCACCAAACACCCAGTCCCATTTACTACTTCCTTTAGGTGACCAGATTTCCCAGTCTGTCTCCGATTAATGTTTATCATGGGGCAACGAACTTCTACCCTTCTTAAACGATTATCCAGAAGAGGACTCTCTAATCTGATTTAGACATCAGGTACCAGAACTGCAGAAAGGAGAGCGAACACAGCACTGCTCATGTCTGCAGGCACAAAGCAGCATGTGTGGAAAGAAAAAACTGAGTCTAGGTGTAGGGTGAGCAAATGATTTTACAGATCCTCCAAATCAGAACTTTAATTCTAAATTAAAAAGCCAGGTGATAATTCTGTTCTTCCTAGTCAAAGAAAACAAAAAAACCCTGCTCAATGATTTTGATAATTTGGCTTTTAGCACACAATTTGTTCTTTGCTGTTACATCCTGATTACAAGCTGCCCAGGCAGGGGGTTGAATCACCATCCTTGGACATCTTTCAGAGTCATGGAGGTCTGGAGCTTAGGGATATGGTTTAGTGGTGGTCTTGGGACAGTTGGGTTCATGGTTGGACTTGACGAGCTTGAAGGTCTTTCTCAACCTAAACAAGTCTATGATTCTATGATTTTGTCCTGTGACAGGACTACATTGGTAAAAGGAGAGAAAAAGATTATTTGTGTTCCCCACACCTTCCCAAAAAAAGAAGAGTGTGGGAACAGAACGCCTTCAAATTTCAAGGAGGAAAAGTGAATCCTAAAGCTAGTCACTTTCTAGAAAAGAAAGGGAATAATCAGGCTTTTCAATAAGGTGAACTCGAGTTATAGGTTGATACATTCTCTGAGGAATATTAATTACATGTACAAGTAGGTCTCTATTGAGAAAACAGGAAAAAACCTACTCAAAAAGAACACCCAGAGACCACTTCACAGCAGTAGGTAGGATAATTTAATCAAAAAAGTACAAAACCCCCCTAACTGAGCCCTCAAGATCTTTTTTACTAGATAATCCTTGCATTGTGTAGAAGGGGTGACTCTTCATACTGCAAAGAGGCATCCTCTATCAACAACAGTATCATTTATTTATGGAAAATGATGTATTAGGAAAAACTATCAGTTTCCACTTCCTCATCAACCTCTCTATTAGTGACAAAAGCAAAATGCTCTTAAAACCCAATTCTGGGGTGCATCGGAAGAGGGGTAGTTAGCAGATCTCCCCCTCTACTCTGCCCTGGTGAGACCATACCTGGAGTATTCTGTCCAGTTCTGGGCCCCTCAGTTCAAGAAGGACACAGAACTGCTGGAGGGAGTCCAGCATAGGGCAACAAGGATGATGAAGGAGGTGGAGCACCTCCCATACGAGGAGAGGCTGAGGGAGCTGGGTCTCTTGAGCTTGGAGGAGGCTGAGGGGTGACCCCATTAATGTCTATAAATATTTGAGGGGTGGGTGTCAGGAGGATGGAGCCAGGCTCTTCTCAAGTGTCACCTAGTGACAGGACGAGGGGCAATGGTTGTAAGCTGGAACATAGAAGGTTCCACATCAATATGAGAAGGAACTTCTTCCCGGTGAGGGTGACAGAGCACTGGAATAGGCTGCCCAGGGAGGTTGTGGAGTCTCCTTCACTGGAGACGTTTAAGATCTGCCTGGATGTGTTCCTGTGTGACTGGGTCTAGGTGATGCTGCTGTGTCAGGGGAATTGGACTACATGATCTTTCGAGGTCCCTTCCAATCCCTAATGATTTTGTGATTCTGTGATAGGTAAGGAGCAATCTTTCACAAACGTCCCATACTGCATGGCCTAGAAGCATAAATTATTTTCATCATGAACTATCCCCCTTCTTAAAAACACTTATTTCTGAAGGATTTGTCAGCTTTCATCATTAACACTTTGTCAATTGATTTTTTTGATAAATTGCTAAAAAGAAAATTTGTAGAGATGTTCTGAATTTCCCATGAGTTCTGCAACTTTTTTTAATAAGTTCTTTCCTCACTATCAGCACATTTATTGAGGTGCCATCAGCCCAA
Source organism: Rhinopomastus cyanomelas (assembly GCA_013400115.1). Taxonomy (NCBI): domain Eukaryota; kingdom Metazoa; phylum Chordata; class Aves; order Bucerotiformes; family Rhinopomastidae; genus Rhinopomastus; species Rhinopomastus cyanomelas. The sequence goes on along the minus strand of VXBP01004084.1, from coordinate 316,881 downwards.
GAGATTACGTATAATAAACACCTAGCATCTTGTAACCAGTGGTGTTTTGGCTACACAACTAAGACCATGGCCTTAGCCATGGCTATGCTTTTATTTTCCTTCCTTTTTCATAGGCTTTATTTAACAAAGTCTTCTTGCCAGACTGATGAGCTTGTTTCCACTCCTTGAGAAAGGGCTGCTTACTGCAGAATTTCATCACAATTTTTGTAAAAAATCCATGACAATCCTGCTGGATTTCAGTAAAAGAATAAATGTTTTGAGAGCAGGGAAATAACTGGTAATGGTCACACCCAGTATCGGACTTAAAACACTATGACTTATGTGTATCAAAAAATCACAGAAGATAGGGATGAAAAGGATCTCGAGAGGTCAGGAGCCCAAGGCAAGACCAACTACATCCAAACCATCCGTGACAGATATTTACCTGTCTAATTTCCTTAGAAATTTTCAGTGGTGGAGGTTCTACAGTACTCTCAGCTTGAGTCTGCAAGGCAACAACTTCTCATTTCAAAAATATCTCGTGATTTCCACTCTGTATTTCTACCACTACAGACTCCTGTGGCCTATTACTGCTCGTCTCACTCTCAGCAGACAGCAGAGCTGTCAGGTTTTAAAGTGCTTCCAGTCATTGCTCATATTTGTCTAAGAACTTCCAGTCTTCGGTGGTCGGCCACACAGCCCAGTTACACACACAGACCCATCTTCACAACCTTCTCTGACTGATCTAGAGTTCTCTAGAGTTCTCTTCATATTTTCTGTTCAAGATACTTTACAATCCTCAGGCTTCTCCTGGAGACCTGCTACGCTGTTTTATTTGTGCACTTAATGATCCCTACCCCAGTTTAATATTCAATGTGTCTGCACTGGATTCTGTATGGTTTATTCCATATCAACCAACCTAAACCTAACTCTGTCGTCTAACCCGCACGCAATTATTCTGCCAGTTTGTCCAAAGTGGACGTTACAACTGCAGTAAAGATACCCAAGGTAAGCATTCAGCCAGATCTGTACTAGATTAGTACCAGAGCCAACGCTGGAACAAAGCCCGGTACTTCGCTCTGGTTCAACTCTGACTCACTGAGAGCTTATCTGGAAGATAAGGAATAAATCAACATGATAAATAATCACCATGATAAAAAGAAAACTGTCAGAGAATTCTATGCTCCTGATGTGACATGAAAATAGACTTCATTGTGGCAAACAGATCTTGTTTAAAGCCTTTGCACACTTTCCCAGTTGAGTACTCGCAGGTAAACCAACAAAACACATACTAAGCCAAAGTATCCTCAGAATCACAGTTACTGAGGCTGGAAAAGCCCTCTGAGCTCATTCTGCCCAGCCCACTACCTAGTATCACCACAACTTAGTCCAGGGCACTAAGTGTTTCATCCAGTCTGTCCTTAAGCACCTCCAGGGATGGGGACTCCACCACTGCTCTGGCCAGTCCATTCCAGTGTCTGATCACTCTTTCCATGAGGAAGGGCTTCTTAACATCCAGCCTAATCCTCCCCTAGCATGGCTTCAGACCCTGCCCTCTCGTCCTAGTGCTAGCTGCCTGGGAGAAGAACCTGACCCCCACCTGACTACAACCTCCCTTCAGGCAGTTGTAGAGAAGAAGGTCCCCCCGAGTGTACTCTTTTCCAAGCAGAACAACCGCCAGCTCCTTCAGCATCTCCCCATCAGCCTTTCCCTCCAGTCCCTTTCACAGCCTTGTTGCCTCTCTGGACCCACTCCAGCCCCTCAATCTCTTTCTTGAACTGAAGGGCTCAAGAACTGCCCCCAGAACTCAAGGGGAGGTCTCACCAGTACCCAGGACTGGGGGAGAATGATGTCCCTCGTGACGCTAGCCACACTATTCCTGATCCAAGCCAGGATGCCATTTGCCTTCCAGGCTACATGGGCACTCTGCTGGCTCCTGTTCAGCTGGCTGTCAACCAGTACTGCCAGGTCCCTCTCTGCCAGGCTGCTCTCCATCCACTCATCCCCCAGTCTCTAGCTGCAGTGGTCAAAGTGCAGGACTGTGCATTTGGCAAAAGCTTAAACACACAAGGTATTATTTTCTCTGCAAAATTATTTTTTTGAGCACTGGTGTTACACAGAATCACTAGGGATTGGAAGGGACCTTGAAAGATCATCTAGTCCAATCCCCCTGACACAGCAGGATCACCTAGACCAAGTGTTACCTACAGATGTCTTTATCTTTTTCTTTCTCTTCTTTTGACTATGTGGAACTTTGAAAATTCTTTTTATTTTACTGATAAACTTCATAAGGTCTCGGCCTAAAAAGATTAATGTACTTTCTAACCTGGTCTTTCCTTACATAAACCGGGTAGTCCAATTTGCTGATATGAACTGTCCTAGGTTCACATCAGTTTGGGGATCAGAGTAGTGAAAGAAGCAGCTTTTCTCCACTTCCATAATTTTTTAAGAAATCCATTTATACAGCACTGATGAATAGAAGCTGAAATTTTAATGCAGTCTCTTTTTTAAATGTGTGTCAAGACTGAATGACTGTAATTATGGGAAGTTTAAATCCTCCAGGTCTTTACAGAGAATTAATCTTTATTTCAGACACTATAATGCTGACAAATTCTTCCTTCCACTTTGTTATAACCCAGACCTAATGTGAATTTTACAGTACAGGGAATCCAAAAACAGTGTGGTTTGTGGATAAGAAAGACAATAATCAAAGTCAGAAGCCAAAGTATCTCCTGTAAATCAAGACAGTTAAGTACACAGCTCTTCAGAGTCCCCACAGACTTCTGCCTGAACACTCACAATGTGTTCTTTAGTCCTCACCATCCCTTACTACACTCTGCTGTGGTCGAACCTGCTTTTACTCCAGACAGAACAATTCTTTCACTTCCTCAGGACAGGCTTTGTAAAGGATACCCATGTTGTAGTTACAGGGAAAAGAAAAGGAGATACCAAAGCCCACATTTATACAATCACATTCCTCACGTCACCACTCTGCTCTAACAATTTGCCAAGCAAATTCACAGAATCATGAAATTTTTGAGGCTGGACAAGCCCTCTGAGCTCATCAAGCCCAGCCCATGACCTAACATCACCACAATCAGATAGACTATGTCTCTTCTTAAACACCTCCAGGGATGGGGACTCCATCACCTCCCTGGGTAGTCCATTCCACTGTCTAACCACCAAATTAAATCTATTATTTCTATTAAACTAAAAGTAAAAATAAGATCAGAACTCACATGATTTATAATCACAGAATCAAAGGGTTGGAAGGGACCTCCAAAGGTAGTCTAGTCCAAACTCCCTGCAACAAGCAGGGACATCTCTAACTAGACCAGATTGCCCAGAGCCCCATCCAGCCTGACCTTGAATGTCTCCAGGGATGGGGCCACCACCACATCTGCAGCCAGCCTGTTCCAGTGAATGAGCTTTTATCACAATAGCACACAAGGGAAGTATCAGAGCTAAACAAGGCTTATAAAATTAAGAGCATAAAAGTGAAAGTCCATTTCCTGTACTATACATGTGAATTAATCTGATTTTAATGGAAAATGTACAAGTACTTCACAGCTATGCAGTTAGTGGAATCTGTCACTGTCTTGGGTCTGTCCTCCACGTCCCTGCTACTAAAAATCAATCACAATTACACATAATATAGAATTAAACTTGGTTAAAGTATTTACTATAAAAATAACAAAATACAAGTTCTCTGCTTTGTCCTGAAAGCATTGGGTTTTTATTTTACAACACTGCAAGGGTTTACTTTACAAAGCAGTCACATTTGATCACGTAACACAGAAACAAACTGCAGTCTTGGCTTTTGCTTTTCTACAGATCTGAGACCGTGCTTCTTTCATAAGTCTCAGTTTTTATATCTGATTGTACTGTAATAAAACTCTATCACATTAAAGCACATCATACTGCCACTTTGAGGATTTGGCCCCATCCACTGTGTTTGATAAAACTAGGTGTGATATACACTGACTGGACAGAACACAGACTTTACTAGTCCTTATGTGATGCTTCACTTGACTTGAAGTGTCTCTGAGAATGATGAAATGGATCTGTGTGCTACACGAAACTTCACTACTGTCTCTCATTTCTGCTTCGCCTTTCTTATTTCGTTATTCATGGAGAGGAGTTTATGATTTTCTCTGGAATAAAGGGTGTTGTCTAAGACATAGCTAATGATTGTAATTCTACTCACAGTGCTTAGTTTTCCTCAGGTGAAGCTGTAAGATGTAAGAAGTCACATAATAAACTACTCTAAGAGCATTTTAAGCTATGCAGGTCGAGGCTGTCCTGTCTTCTTAGCTCTAAAACCCATATGGATATCTTTACAGGATTGATAGCCGCATAGAATCATAAGGGATTGGAAGGGACCTCAAAAGATCATCTAGTCCAACCCCCCTGCCACAGCAGGATCACCCAGACCAAGTCATAGACTCAGTCTGGGTTAGAAGGGACCACAGGATCATCCAGTTCCAACTCCTCTGCCGTGGACAGGGACACCCCACCCCACATCAGGCTGGCCAGAGCCCCACCCAGCCCGGCCTTAAACACCTCCAAGGATGGGGCCTCCACAACATTCCTGAGCAACCCATTCCAGGCTCTCACCACTCTCACGGTGAAGAACTTCCTCCTCACATCCACTCTAAATCTACCCAGCTTTGATCCATTGCCTCTAGTCCTGTCGCTACCTGACATCCTAAAAAGCCCTTCCTCAGCCTTTTTGTAGCCCCCTTCAGATACTGGAAGGCCACAATAAGGTCATCTGGGAGCCTCCTCTTCTCCACACTGAACAGCCCCAACTCCCTCAGTCTGGCCTCACAGGAGAGGTGCTCCAGCCCTCTGATCATCCTCGTGGCCCTCCTCTGCACTCGCTCCAGCACGTCCACATCCTTCTTGTAATAAGGGCTCCAGAACTGGACGCAGTCCTCCAGGTGTGGTCTCACCAGAGCGGAGTAAAGGGGGAGAATCACCTCCCTCAACCTGCTGGCCACACTTGTCCTGATGCAGCCCAGGATCCAGTTTGCCTTCCAGGCTGCAAGTGCCCTCTCCTCAGGGCTACTCTGCAGCCAGTCACTGCCCAGCCTGTATTTGTGCTTAGGATGCAGGACCTTACACGTGGTCTTGTTGAACCTCATGAGTTTGGCATGTGTCCACCTCTGCAGCCTGTCCAGGTCCCTCTGGACGGCAACCCTGCCCTCCAGTGTGTCTGCTGCACCACACAGCTTGGTGTCGTCAGCAAACTTACTGAGAGGGCACTCAATGCCTCTGTCCGTGTCACCAATAAAGATGTTGAACAAGACTGGTCCCAGGACTGATCCCTGAGGGACTCTGCTTGCCACTAGCCTCCACTTGGACATGGACCCACTGACAGCCACTCTCTGGGTGCGGCCATCAAGCCAGCTCTTTACCTATCTAGTGGTCCACCCATCAACGCCACGTTCCACCAGACTGGAGACCAGAATGTGGTGCGGGACAGTGTCAAAGGTTTTGCTCAGGTCCAGGTAAATGACATGACACAGAGATCTGGGAAGGTTGATGGGGCATGGTGCTCGGGCAGTCATTCACAGACAGTAAGAGTTTGCCTTGGTCCCTACACTCAGCTGTCAGTAGGGCTGGCCTGAACACACAGCTGTGTCCTAGGCTGTCCCACCCATGTCTGCCTTAATTGTCCTGGACAGTTTGCTTCCTCCCACTGCTGAGGAGTCTGTACACTGAGCTGCTCCTGTGCCCCAGCAGCTCTGCTGCCAGTTACAGTATGTAGGCCCAAGAAGAGCTGCTCATGGGCCATGCGTGGCTCTGCAGCAAGGGTAGATGCACAGTCCCCCTGACTACTAACACACAGATGAAATCTGAACACAAAAGCAGGTGGCATTACAACTTACCATGTTTTAATTTTAGGCTGTGAAGACAATTCTTCAGGAAGGTAAAAGCTGTGACATTTTATGGACTGAAGCTGTTCTGGAGACATGGTTTTGGAAACATCATAATAATGGCCAAACTTTGTTGATGTTGTCGGGCTGGCCTGTGGAAACACCACATAACACCATTACAGTGACCTAGGAAGTTATGATGAGTACTAAGAAAATAAGTAACTAGCAAGACACCAGAGAGAGACCTGGTTTGTTTCCCGTTCGGCTCCAAGTAGAACAATATTATAATATTTATCACAAAGTTTTATTTCCCACTGGTTGGCATTCTATAATGTGAATTCTTCATACAGAATTCAACGTTTACTGTTCCATCACCAGAGTGCAGTCAGACACTTAAAAGAATGTGGTTTTGCCGTGTTCTGAACAAAACGTTCTCAAGTGGCCAGAAGAATGAAGAGCACAGACCATGCCAGGTTCCACCTATCTGATTTCTCAGTATGTGGGAATTCTGTGGCACAACAGAAACATTTTCAGTTGTCTGAAGTAATGTACTTTATGATCAGTGAGAAAATGAATTTTAATAAAAATCTGGAAAAAAGGAGGAAATGGTTATAAAATACTTCTAGTTTTGCTCTGAATTTTGAACGAATAGCAGGTTGAGCACTCGACAGACAATGTGCACAATAACCAGGGTCTACTATAATGTGGGTAATTTTTAATCAGCTCTCAAATGTGGGTATATAAACCACAACCAATATCATAAATCATAACCAGTATCACCAAGAGTCAAACAAACTGACTGGATTTCTAACTGGTAAGATGCCTGGCTTGAGAAATGTGCTGGATCCAAGACTTTTTCAAAAGAAAGGTCATTTATTAGTTTATTAAGTGGACAACTGTGAGTAGGTTCTGTATCAACTTAGAACATTCTATGAGAGGATTTCTCCTCTGAGTAGGCCAATATATCAATTTTACCCACTATCTGAAAGCAGAGCTCCAATCTCACCATTGGAGGACAGGTAAAGTGAACTAAAACAGTAATGGCATCCCAAAAATTCCTTGTGAGTTGAGCAAGAAATGGCTTAGTTCCAACCCAAATTATTACAGAAAGCGTGTGGTTTTCATAAACATAGATGAGCACTGTAACAGTCCAAAGACTAGAAACATGCCAGGCTTGGCCATGGGCATGCAGACAGCTTTCTGGAAGCAGTCATCCCATGTATTTGAACAGCTTTATTTCATGCATCAGCTTACCAAAAATACATGGAACTGTTAAGACTAGTTATAATAATTTCATTCAGAGTAAACATTTTGAAATTATTTGATTAATGGATGTTAGCTCTGGTCGGTTACCCGAGAATATAAATAAGAATAATAATACAATAACCTTCCTACTAAAGTTCAGTTTTTCATTAAGCCAAATTATTTGGGTTTTATTACATTTTTACATTACAAATTATTTTCATTATTTATTATATGATTTTAATAATTACTTTTAAAACATTTATACTGTTTTTACTACCTTTACTACATTACAAATCCCCCACATTTGCTCATGTATGTCTTGTTATCAGTTTTACTCAAAACAAGGTTGAAAACCATGCTCTCTAAATCAGTGTTCTGGTTTATCAGCACCTGATTTTTAAAAGAGGAAATTCACCCAAACAGAGCAATCTCTCAAAATCTAAATATTTTTATTGTAAAATGGAACTTTATTTAAAACAGGGATTCCGAAAGCAATTTAAACAGGGGCTGTTCTTTGGCCTATAATCTATTCTTTATCCGGATTACTGATCCAAATGTTTTTACTGCAATCTCTGCCAGAGCTCATCTTTTTATTGTGTACTTCCAAGCCCCCTTAATGTTTTAGAAAGGCCTTGACTAACTGAACTTTGATCTGATGTCTTCATTGAGAAAAGCTCCAGGTTGCCCATTTCAGATGCAAATCCTTACTGAGGCCCAATGGAGTTTAGTGAAGACAGCAAAAAAGAAGAAACAAGAAGTTTCCAGGATCCTCTTTGAGAATCCTGAGGCACATTGGTGTCCTTAATCCACCCTGCTGCATGGATTAAGGTAGGTGATAACCTTTCTCGATTCAAAAGAATAAGCACAGCGCCTACAAACTGGGTGGAGACTAGGATTTGGCTATAATAAACCACCATGCAATAAAAGCTCGGGCTATGTCAGAAGCCCATGAATAGGCCTCAATGTTCTGCATTCCCAGGCTTAGCGGGGAAGCTTGCAAAAAGCCTACCTGAATCAAGTAAGCATGAATAATCTGCCTTAGCAGAATGACTGTGGAGAGCGCTGAGCGGAGACTTTCCATTCCTCTTAAGTTCGATCTGATAAATTTATTAGTGGATTGGAGGCTCAGCCCTGTTCTTTCCTGGATTCCTGTTCTGCACAAGGAGAAATACACTAAATTGTCAGTGAGCAGAGTGAGCTTTTATGCTACCGTCTGCTGTTAATGTTTCTAATTGCAATACTAATGTGCTAGAAATCTCAGATTTAGGATGAATCAAGGCAGAAAATTGATTTCATGCTGTGACAGTTTATATATTGCCCCAAGAACATAAGCAGTTCATTCAAAAAAAAGAAAAAAAGGGGGAAAAAAAAGAAAAAAGGAAAAAACCCAACCCCACACTGTCTTGCACTGCAAAGCATGATAACCTCTGATACGGAGCAAAGGAACAGCCAGGCAAAGTTCAAGCACAATACCACCTGTCCCACATCTATCAGTTCATCAGTTCAATCAGTCTGAGGAACACACCTTGAAATTCTAGTAAACATGAGTTTTTTCCACCAAAAAATAAATTCAAGAATAAAACTGAGATTGCTAAGTAAATGATAGCAATAGGTGTATTAAACATCCAGGGGGCTGCAAGGGCATTTCACGTTTTTCCACCATGGAGAACCATCACTAGGCTGAGCACCAACAGGTTATAAAAACTGCACTGTAAGATACTGAAAAATAGAAATTCCAAGTACCAATTTAACTAATTAGAATATCCTGAGGAATTTTAGCTATAGATAGCTTAAGAATTAGACTTTTATTAGCAATTTATAGTAAATTTAATAGTAAATTTAAAATATACATAAACAATTTTGTAATTTAACTCTTCAGAAGGATCAGCATCCAATCAGAAAGTCACAACGATCACAGAGGAAACGCGCCATGAAGGATGACTTCACTATGTTTTGCAGAAGGACGCTACATGGACAGAAGTGATCACTTGTATGTAGTTATAGAAGATGAGTCCACATCTACCTGTACTATTTTGTGTTTTTCAGTCAACACCACGCAGTTGGTTCCATATCAACACACAAGGAATTCTGCTCCATTTTAAAGCAGAGAAATGATTTTGTGGACAGTTCAGAGTGGCCTAGCAAGCTCCACAATAATAAAATTGATGAGGTGATATGATTACCCTGAAGGCTGTTTGATTTGGTTTGTCACCGTATGTCTTTTTCTTTTGGCATGTCTTCTCTGACACAACTCTATAGCCATGTCCACGCAATTTCACAGCAACCCAAACATGCCAAGCCCTGTAAGATCATTTTGTCACATTCCAATTATGGTTTTTAAGAGCACAACTAACTTACCAGGAAGTTATTCATATAAACAAACACAATGTACAGACAAAACAGGGGTGTTTTTTGGTCTGGGAAGTGCTGTCATTTTATTAAAGGCCGGTTGTGTCACTGCATTAAATAAGAAAGCCAGCAGCCAGGGGAGCTACATTATTCACAGTACACTAACAACTACAAACTCTCAAAGACTGACCACTGTGCTTGTTTCTTATATTCTCCCTGCACAGTGATTAGTTTCTAGTGACAGTGAAGCTGATAAAATCTCAAGTGCTTACTTTAGTTGTTATGCACATGGATAAGCAGGTCAACAGCTTGCTATGACACAGTACTTTCACTGCAGAGACCTAGTAAGTACTGCTGATTAAAGCTACTTAAGTAATTTGTGTACAATTAAATTTGGGCAAAGTTTGTAAGAGACAAATTACTGAGGCTTTCATAAAAAGCTGCCTCACTTTAATGATGCTCACTGGAAAATCCCATGGGAATTTAAGAGTTTCCCTTTTAAATTATTATTGTCTGTATTAAGTTTTATGGTTCCTGCAAACTCACAAGTTCCAGTTCTCCCTATACATCTGAAAGGCCTTCACTCTGCAAATTCACTGCAAGAGGGGAAAAAATGGTAAGAAACTCTGATCACCTCCATTTTTGGTAGATTTTGGTAGCGCCACGCTATTTTCATGGAGTCTTGAGAGTCTTCAGACTTAACAGCTGTTGTTTCTTCCATTTCAGTTTTATGGGTATCACCAAGCAAAGGGGCTGGAAGTTCCTATGGGTGGATAGTGAAAGACTGTCAGCTATTTAAAACAAGAATGGCAGGGAAAGACTGTGTACAGGGTTAAATTTTCAGATTCCTTGCAGCCTGTTTACAAGATACATTTGTACACAATAAACTGGTACCACTATGTGGCTGTCAATTTAAACTTTATGTGTCACAAAGCTACACAAAAGGCTGAATTTTAATTTCGGTGTTTACAATTGTCATTAAATTTCTAGATTTATAACAAACGTTTCAGTAAAATAAATAATATTTACTTCTATCAAAATTTCTTTATAGCTCCCCAGAGAGAAAAAAAGCAGAGAAACTTCCAGCCCAAAAACAAATATTTTTGACAGTTAGGAGAAAATGGAAACAGAACATTGCACTGAAATGTTCGGAGGGAGTACAAACACAAACAGGAGCTGACAAGCACATATATGCAGATATGGGTTATTTGCATTTACTCCTAAGCATTAGATAAAGGGTTTTTCTGAAAATGTTATTTGGAATTTCTGCTTTTATAACTCAGATAATCCACAATAAAGAGTTAATCAATTGTAATTTTCCAATTCAGGTCTATTTTGAAAGAAAATTACTGAATGATTATGATGCAGATATAATTTCCTAATACAGTTGTTCAGAGATTTAAACTGGCAAAGGTACCTAGGGCTTTCTTTTCCAGTGAAGAACTGCTGGTGCCTGATCATCTCAAAATATGGCTCAGTTTTGCTAATTACAAACAATATTAATCTTCATTTAAAAAGTGGGTTCTGTAAAGGAATAATGCCACGGGCCAAACCAGCATTTCCAGTTACCTATTCTTTTCATTCACCAAGATCAGCTGGCTCACAAGGTACTAACCACAACTTTTCACAGTGGGGGGTAATCATTTGGAAGTGATCATGGAATACTGTCTGAGCATTTCACCAATCCCCAGAGCTTGCTCCACTTTCAGATCCTTCTACTGACAGAACAAGTTGCTGCCTGTTCTTGTATTGCTCTACATAAAGGAAAAGCAGGACCAATGTTTTCTAAAAGCTCTTGAATATTTGTCTCCTCTGGAGTCACTGCAAATGCCACTTGTGCTATTGGCTCCCTTGCACTTTGGCAAAGACAGATTTGAGACAGAAACATTTAGCTACATACATTTGCTTTTACAGAATCACAGAATGAGTTGGATTTGAAGGCGCCTCAGAGATCTTCCAGCTCCTACCCCCTGCCCCCATGGCAGGGACACCTCTCATCAGACCACATTATGCAGAGCCCCATCCAACCTGGCCTTGAACACTGCCAGGTAGGGAGCAGCCACAACCTCCCTGGAAAACCCGTTCCAGTGCCTCAGCACCCTCACAGGGAGGGATTTCTTCCTCAGATCCAATCTAAACCCCCATTTTATAGCACAGGGGCTCCAGCCCTCTGATCATCCTTGTCATTTTTCTGTGGACTCACCCCAACAGTTGCATGTCCTTTTTGTAGTGGGGACTCCAGAGTGAGGTCTCACAAGAGCAGAGCAGAGCGGGAGAACTCCCTCTGTTGCCCTGCTGGTGACACGTCTTTTGATACAGCCAGGACACAGTTTGACCTGCTGGGCTGCCCTCACACCCTGCTGGCTCGGATTGAGCGTCTAATCTACCAACACCCTCAAGACCGCCTTGTGCCTACTCTCAACCCATTCACCACTCAGCATGCATCTGTGCTTGGGATTCCCCTGATCCAGAGGCAGGACCTTGCACACATAACGTATGTACTATGCAGAGACCCTAAAACAGAGCAGAGGTCAAGCCAATAACAAGGTTTTGCAAGTATTACCGATAAAGTACAAGCTACTTCAGCATCCTCATGTAACTCTGAAAAAAGTTACTGTTTTGAAATCAAACACAGAAAAAACCTGCTTCTGTGAAACTATGTGGATGGGAGGTGTTTCAGGCATGAGCTACTGCCAACCAAAACGTGCAGTCCAAACCAGAGACAGACACACTCTCAGTGCAACACCATTAAGCACTGTGGTTTGTCTTGACCATTGTGAAGTATGAAACAGATTAAGAGATCAAGGAGGAATGGTTTCACCTGAAGCTGACCAACAGTTCGGCTGCCAAAGATGCAAACCCTTTCAAAGCGTCCATCTGAACCAGCCTTTTGCTTTGCCAATACAGTTTCACATTGGAGATGCAGAAGGAATCAAGAGCACGTGAAGAACTCTCATTCTGAAAGCAACACTTATTAAACCTTAGTTGTTTTCCAAAATGCAGTTACCTAATAACTGCCATGGTTAGTTCAAGTTCTCAGATGTACCTTGTTTTTGTCTCTGTGCAAGAGATGTATTCTCATTGATCCTCTGAGACTTAAGACAGTGTCTTAATGTGTCACAGAATCATAGAATCATCATGGCTGGAAAGGCTCTCCAGGATCATGAAGTCCAGCCCTTACCCCATAACCCCTAGACCATGCCCTCAAGTGCTCTAGCTACTTGGGTTTTAAACCCCTCCAGGGATGAGGACTCCACCACCTCCCTGGTGGTGCCAAATCACTCTCTCAATAAAGACCTTCTTCCTAAGATCCAATCTAAACCTCCCCTGATGCAACTTGAGGCCATATCTTCTATCTCGGCAAACACTTCACTCTAAAGCAAACATATTTGGAATCATATTATTCCACGTGGTCGTTGTGAACTTCGTGGCCTCAGATTCACCTGCAATCTGGTAAGTTCACCTGCAGTCTGCCTTTGGAGCTGACTGGTGTTTTGAAGACCAATTGCTGGAGCTCTGTTTGCTATATTGACAGGGTTAAACACATTTCAAAATGCTGAACTAAAACACAAGGAGAAAAAAATAAATTCCAATCCTATTCATGGTCTGTCTGTAATTTGGACACATTTTAGATAAAGATTAATAAACAGAACTAATAAAGATTGTTTACCTCCAAATTTGCATCCTGACTTTTATCACTATTATTCCAGGTACACTTGATTCATAGAATCATAGAATCATAGAATCATTACGGATCGGAAGGGACCTCGAAAGATCATCTAGTCCAATCCGCCTGCAACAGCAGGATCACCTAAACCAAGTCACACAGGAACCTGTCCAGTCGGGTCTTGAACATCTCCAGAGAAGGAGACTCCACAACCCCCCTGGGCAGCCTGTTCCAGTGCTCCGTCACCCTCACTGTGAAGAAGTTCCTTCTCAGGTTGATGCGGAACCTCCTATGTTCCAGCTTACAACCATTGCCCCTTGTCCTATCACTACATGACACCGAGAACAGCCCAGTGCCATCCTCCTGACACCCACCCCTCAAATATTTGTAGACATTAATGAGGTCGCCCCTCAGTCTCCTCTTATCCAAGCTAAAGAGACCCAGCTCCCTCAACCTCTCCTCATAAGGGAGGTTCCCTCCCATTTTACATTGAACTGTGGGTAAGAGAGGCAGAGCATGCCTTGGCAGTTGTAGGTATGCTTGTGTTGGGTAGAAGCTAACGTGTAGCAGGTAACAAATAGAAAATATAAGTGATTGGTAAAATTTTTTCTTGGGATGTACCAAGTCCTGTGTCTCAGTCCATCAGTTTTAACCAGATCTTTATGTAAGCACATTTGGAAAGGGAAAGAGCTCAAAACTGGTTAGTAGGCTTGGGAGTAGGGAGAATTACAGACACAGAATAGTTATAGGAACCTGCTTTAGAAGCAATATTGAAAATATTGAAATGATCCAAACATTTATCTTTTTATTTCATATTTATAGTTTTATCTTCATAACAGGAACAGGAATAAAATGCTTCCCCCTCTTCTGACACTGCAAATGAAATGCTAGTCTTTGCTTCAAGGCAATAGCTCTTTCCAAACCTGACCAGTTCCTAAATTCCTAATCTCCAGTTGTCAAGCACAGGTATACTGTCAAGGATAAAAAGGCTGGCTGGCTGGATGTGGGCTTCACAACTCCGAAGTGGCATGAAAGGTTTCATTACCATAAAGCATTAATCAGTTCTCAGGCTGAAATAGAAGAACAAAAGAATTGAGGAAAGGGTGATACACACCAGCAGCCAATCTAGGCACTGAGCACAGGCTTTGAAGAAATGAACTGAACACTACAGAGCAGAACACCAAGAGCTGTGGAGGACATGGTATCTCTGAGTGGTAATTAAGGACTGCTAAGTCTAGAGTTTTCCTCAGACTCTGTGTGTGAGAACTGCACTTCTCTATTGTAGAGAAAAAGCACTAAAATTCTGCTGAACTTATCAGAATTTGTACTGTTACCATCAAACCCTGAATTTCAGAAGCCTACAAGATGATGAAGAGGTTTAAAAGTTACTTCCCAAATTGCATCCAGAATCCGGAAAGAAGATTGTTACTTAAACAAAAGACTAAGAAAAGCAGAGTTGATTTATCAGCCCATAATATCTCTATTCAACCTATTTCTCTGCAAAGCATCTCAGCTTCTGCATTATATAGCTCTGAAAAGCTGTGGGACTCACAATTTTGCAGCATCATTGTCAGCTCCCAAGAACTGTTGCATTCTCCCAGATTAAAAAAAGACAAATCTCTCCTAACGTACCAAAAACCTCATAAAGCATGTAACAGTAAAAACAACAACAAAGCAATTCTACTGCATTTCTTGGGGTCAGCTAAATACAAGTCTTTGCCACGCAGCACAAATACATAGACAGACAAACAAGTGCTAAAGTTATTAACTGTGGTTTGGCTGAAGGACCAATGTAATAGAAAGGAAAGAAGAGAGAAGGAAGCTCATTACACAGTCAGAATTGTTGAGGCTGGAAAAGGTCTCTGAGATCATCAAGTCCAGCCTATACATTTTCAAATAAAGAAAGAAGTTTGGGAAGATAGGGGTTTTAAAAGTGCTAATTCGAATTGGCCATGCAATGCCAACACTGCAAACATAAATGATGCATTTCATGTATAACTCTTTAATCTTTGTAGTAAAACAATGTGCGAGTCGTATCCATCAGCAATCCAGGCCTGCCTGTGTTTGCTGCCGCGTTACTTTGCCTGCCTTGTTTTGGCAGATGCAAGAAGTAAAATCAGATTCTAACAGTTTGACCTCTCTCTCTTCTTATGTTCCCTAGGGGATAATAAAATCCAAGATACAATCCCACAGCAGTTAATAAAGCTTAACCTCACACCCTCTTAATTACCAATGCATTACACCAACTATAGGCATCATACTCCTCTCTAGGCTATTTTCCAATCCTAAAGAAGCACTACTGTGCTATTATTTAGCAACATAATCCAAGCTGGATGTGAAATCCTTCTTCTATCAAATCCTTTGATCCTTACAAGTTTCAGTAACTGTATAATTAATAGCACTTAAGAATTTAAAATATTATCTATTTCTGTATCAAAACACCTGACTTTGTGTTATCGCAGGTATGAACGAAGAAATGAGAAGTAAAAAAACATTAAATCGAGTTTGATTCTCTGCCAATCCCTAACTGCAAGGATATTTAAATAGTTTCAACTCTCTTCAAGGCTTTTTTTTCATTATGTTAATTTTCAGAATTTAAAGGACACCAGATGGTAAGTTGGGAAGGGTAAATATTTTCTTTTCAATAATGCGTTATATAAATGTCAGTTTAAAGGGCCCTGCTCCCAAAAGAGGGGAGGATTCTATTATGAGCGTAAACACTTCTGAAGACCAAGTCTATTGTTAAAGAACACAAACGACTTGATAGAGAATTACTCTCCTTTCCGTGGCCCTTGCACAACAACTTATTTCCATCTCCAGGTAAGCCTGCTCTACAGAAATTTTTCTGCGTTATTCAAAAGGACCAAATGGATGTCAACCCCAGACAAATGAGAACTGTATGAAGAGAAAAGTGGTAATACTTCCCTGGTTTATGGAATAAAAAAGGTAAACTGGAAGCATTCTAAAGGGTCTTTTTTTAATCTAGGAGGATAATTCTCTGCTTCACACACATAGAAGTAAACCATACAGTCAAATTAATATATTCAAATAAATCCAAGTTTCTAAGCTACTGCTTTTACAACACATTTAACAGCGTAAGTCAGATCTGTTTAAAAACAATCAGATAATGAAAGAAAATATCCCCATAAACACCTAAGGACTGGTACATAGGAAACCTGAAATTTAAGCCAAACATTTGTTTCCCTTGGTTCTGGAAAGATCTTTTTATTAGACTGGTTTGAACTTTTGACAAAGCCTAAGCTTTACACTTTGAAGGGTTCCCAGCGTGGGTACTGCTTAAAAGGATTTTAATTCTTTTTAAACACAAGTGATTATTTTGTTCCAGTATCCTTTCACACCCATACAGCTTCTCTGTCAAGTTGATAACACAGTTCCGTACTGCAGAAAAATTATACATTATAATCTAGCTAAGATATTTGCATTTTATTACAGGAAAATTTGAAATAGATCCTTGATTTACCCAGTGTGAAAGCAAGAAAGGTAAATTAAAAAGAATAATAAATTAAAGTAATAAATAAATCCAATTTTTCAAAGAAACTTTCATACTCTGAATAGCTGCCAGGGTTAGGTTCAGCCTAGTCCTTGTGCCACAAGCGATCTTTACTTCAGAAAGATAGTAGGAAAGTTCACAAGTGCTGTACCTATAACTGGATTTTTGTGCATTAACAGTATTTAACAGCATTTAACAGCAAGCAGCAGCTGAATCTCTGCAACAAGCCTTCCTCTTCAGACAAACTTTGCACAGGCTTCATAGGAAAAGCAACTTAACTCAGAACACTACTTATTGTCAAGATGAGCTCATCACCAACAAATACAATCCGATTTTTTCCTCTTTAAAACTTGTGAGAATCAGTTTTCCCCCAACCGAGGACAAGATAAAATAATTAGGAAAAAGTGAAAAAAATTCCTCCTAGATTGTTATTCTTACTAAGTTCTTAGTCTTACTAGATTCAAATGCCTCCAGGGATGGGGACTCCACCACCTCCCTAGGCAGCCTATTTCAGCGCCCAAACATTCTCTCGGGAAAGAACTTCTTCCTAAGATCCAATCATTTTGGCTATAGTGACATTCAGGGAAATATTCAAACCCCTTGACTTGCTGGTTCTTGCAAAGAAAGCATCACAGTGTTTTAGTTTTCCTCTGCAATAAATATAACCATATCCTACAATCTGTATGTTCTAGTCTCAAAATTGCTGTCATTAACTTCAGAGTGCTGAAAATTGAGAAAGAAATACCCGCTAACCACTGTGAAGTTAAGGACACAGATACAAGAAGATAACCATATACTTCATTAGTTGCTCTTTAAGCTTGAGCACATAACAGCCTCTCATCACTTGTAATGTAAATTTAACAAGATATGGTACTGCAAATGGGATGTTAAGATAAAGTATTTCCTTCAGTAATTTTATTATTGAGTTAGTTTTCCATTTACCAATGCAATCAGGCTTATTTTATGAAACGTGTGTTACTTTTTATAGAATATACTATTCCCCATATTTATGCCCTTAGAGTAAGAAGTGTCCTTTTGTTGAAGACAGAACAGAAATGCTCTCACGTGTTCAAAATGCTTTCTAAAGACCAGCGTGTATATCGTTCTGGAGGTTTTCCTGAAGGTGTATAATTTTTCAACATTACGTCTTAATGCCAATTTCCTGAAGGAGCTTTGACTACAAAAGGCATGAATATGTTTTCAAAGGATGATGGATAAATTGGTGGGTGGTAATATAATATATCTTAGGCAGCTGATCAGGGCTCTTTATCTGCTGCTTGTCTTTTAGTTATACACAATTTTGAGATAATTATGGTCTATAAGAATGTCTTTTCCCCTTCCTACTATCAGCAATATTTGTCTCGGTTATAGGTTCAAGAAACTTCCAATCATACCATAAAATTTGAATGGAACAATTATGACATCTCAGTAGAGAACTGAATGTATAAATAGACTGACCACACAATATGGACATAAGGCAGTTAATGAATTGCCTTTAAGTAAAAGCCCAGTTATTAGTATAGACTATATTGGATCTACACTTGAATTGTATCCAGTTAAAGAGCTAAGCATAACACGTATAACTCTGGTTGGTACGTGACATATATCTACATTGCCTTTCCAATGAAGAATAACAACCAAGACATGGAAAATAAATTACTAATCTCATGAAACAAAATGTTACCATTATACAGTGTTCAGGTACAATATATTAAAATCCTGACTTGATGGAGACATCCAGTGGGTTATTCTTGGACTTTGTGAAGGACCTGAACATCATCTCTTTTGACAGTCAAACGAGGCAGTTGTAGAGAAAACTCCTCTACTTACGTGTCCACATTTTCCAGGTGAGGCAATGGTAGTTTTAGGTAACACATAGGAGCATTTCAAGAAGTGCCTAAGCTTTCCAAGAGGGTAATTGATGCCCAGCACATTAGAGGTGACTTGGCTGATACAGCACAAATCAGAGAAATTCACTCTACTGTGCCTTGCTGTTAAGCAAAGGAAGAGCTAAATAGCCAAGGTAAGAGCAGTAAAGCACAGACAAATACTGTTGAATAGACAAACATAAAAATGGAGGAAGAAAGCTGCACAGAATAATGTTTACCTCAACCTTCCTGTAGTAATACTGACCACGTATTTATTTCTTACAGTAATGCCACAATAGAGTTACAGCAGAGAAATGCAGGATTATTATTACCTGATGTCTACCTCTGAGAAGTAGGGGGAAAACATATCAAATCAGATGACAGAGCTCAGTAAGTCACATCAAACAAACCGAGTACAAACCCAGACTGCTACAAGGAGAAATGTCTATAGTGATGTCAATAAACTTATAAAGGCATAAAGAACGGGAGCTAGGAAAAATATGACATGTCATGAACAATTGATTCAAAGGTGAATGAAAGAAGAATAAAAGGTATGTTAGCTACTCCATTTGAAGATATTTTAATACAATGCACGAAAAATATTCATTTGAATCATTTAATTTTGATGAAACACCCACTGTGATCAGGTATTGTACAGTCAGAGAATCAATGACTTGATCGGTTATTTAAACACGATTATTATGCAATTAATGTTTCACAATTGAATAGATTAGTGTTTCTTTAGTCCGTATTCTAAAACAGAAGAGTAAACGTTAGAATTTTCGCTCCTAAATGAACATTCTTTTGGTTGAAGAGCACCAAAAAAAATTAGATTGTTTGTAATAACGATCATATAATTTCATAAGGAATATACTTTTTCCTGAATTCTGAAGAGAATATTGAACAAAGAAGACACAGAATCTACCATCACTAGGCAGGAAAAAAGAAAAATAATCATTCTGTCCAGAAATAGTCTCTGAAGACACTTAAGGAAATAGCCAGATCTCACTTCATGCAGAAGTAATCAGGAAATTATATGTTACTTTTGGTATTAGAAAAAAGCAGCCTTAGAGAGACATTAAATATTTAATGAAATTTTATAAGATTATCCTGACACTTCAGCATTTTTGCAGGGTTGATCAGGTTTCTCCCCTTATATAATTTCTTTATAATGGAAACCATGAGTGTTTGATTAGGGGATCACTGAAGTCTGAAAGGTCCAAAGCTGACCATGGTTCCTAGTAGAAAACAGACAGGATGAAAAGTGCAAGTAAAGGAAGTTGTGAAGACATTAAATTATAATTTTCTTTCCTATAGGAAGCTACAATACATATCTACACAAACTGTAGACCACTTTGACCACAATAGATTGCAAACAGTCTAACTACTCGTCCTAATAGGTAGGTGGAAGCTGTGAGCACTTGAGTTAACTCAAACAGTTCAACTCACTCACCTAATCTGACTACAAGACTATTTATAAGCAGGATCCTACCTTGATTTGGCTGTGGGAGAATCTTACTTCATTGTCCACAGAAAGAGGCTGAAAGCTACATTTAATTCCCAAATCTGGCTAGTGTAAATGCTCCTGTCCCAAAACGTTCTTAGGAATCACCAGGATTAATTTCTTGCTACACAATATATACACCTAAAAATGTATTTAAACTCATCAATCACTTGTCAAAAGCTACGGGTATTTACCTTTAAGATATTGTCAGGATGCGCTTTAGCAGAAGCAACAAACAAGTCGTGTCCAGAGACAACTCCCTCCGCAAGAAAATACTTGAACAACAAATTAGAGTAGAGGTTGTATTTATCTTCCTCTGTGGAAACAAATGTGGTTGGATTTTTTAAGTTCGCTGGTAGATAATTCACCCACCTGTATTTTCACAACATTATAAAACATTTTCAAAGTCCTTCACAGAATATAAAACATAGAACAGAGATAACAGGTAATATATGATCGCAGAAGTTTTACAGCAATGCTTGATAACATTGAATTCCTCATTTTTCAAGCCAGAGAGACAGTTATCGATCATTAATTGATTGATCTATCACATCACAGAACGAATAGCACTACCTTCGAACAAGGTCTTCCCTTAAGTATCAGCTATGATTACCCAAATCATGGTTTAATGGAGGAGAGGCTTGTTCATTTAAGACAATTCTCTTAATATTTATATTCTTAATACTTCAAATCTTAACTTACTTACTTAAAATATCCATTAATTGATGGTTTTCAAAATTTAATCACATTTGGCATATTAAAGCCATATAAAGCTGTAATTTCTTACAGCAAACTGTAATGTAATGAAAATGTAAAAAATAGGCAGAATGACTGCATATAATGAAAAACCAGACAATCTGCTGGTTTTGACTACATTCAGAAGACCCATGAACTTGCACTTTGAGTCAGCACTTGTTAAAAGACATTGTGAGATGTGAGATAAAAATACAAATTCACACTGACTTCAGTCTAAAAGAAGTCTAAACGTTTTCTTTCAGCTTTTTTGATCAAAGTTAAGTATCAAAAATTAACAGAATTACAAATTCTTAACGGGCATCATACAATTAATAGCTATCATGTGTCAAAACTATGTGGAAGTGAATGAGTAGATAACACTGGAAATTTGAATAATTCCTGAATTTCTTTATTTTTAGGAAATACAAACAATTTAACTGCCCAACTCAGTGTCCAGATTTTGGATCGTGCCATTTGGAAGAACATTCACCTGATATTTATCTAAAAAGATATTAGCAATATTGTGTCTGGGAGCCAAGTAAATGCACCAATCCAAGTTTTCACTTTTCCAGCTGCTGAAAGATAATACACAAGGATGTTGTGGCAGAAAAATACAGAGAGATTTTCTTTATACCGAACCACAACGACTCTGAATCCATTCTTCGTGTAACTTGGAAACAATTTCCTCCCAGTAATAAATCATATATGAAAATATTAAAAGAAAACCAAAAAACTCCCAGTAATAAAGGCTGAAAATAATAAAGTTGTCATTCATACTCAGCCTGTAAAAATTCCTAGTGAAAGAAATGAAAATAATAACCCCTGAAGATACTGTATTGGCAATGTGGTGAAAAATATGGACAGATCAACACCCTTACAAGCTGTTTTAGGCTAGGAGAATAGATTCTGGGTATCACCTTTCCTTTCCTTTTATTCATCAAATAACATCTGTTGTGACTATAAAGGATGCAGAATGAAAAACCCACCCCAGACAGCAAAAGAATGCTGCTCAGGGAGGCTGACTCATTAAGAGTGGTAAAGAGCTATCTGCCCAGATATTCTTAATCTTAATGGCCCATTAGTGAAACAATCGCTGTAGCTCCTACAGGAGCTGAAAGCTCTTGAAAGCTGAAACCCAAAGTTCAGATGGCAGGGGTGTTCCCTCTACCCTTCAGCCTGATAAAAGGACTCTGCTTTGGGTCAAAACAAACATGGCAAACGAAAGCCATTTACATTCCAAGTAAGGACATCATTACAGCAGTAGCCATTCCTTTAGTCTTCTTACACTGATTTTCATAACAGCAACTTAAAGTAGAAGTAGGAAATGAACTGTTAGAATCATAAGGGATTGGAAGGGACCTCAAAAGATCAATTAGTCCAAGCCCCCTGACACAACAGGATCGCCTAGACCAAGCTGCACAGGAACATATCCAGGAGGGTTTTAAATGTCTCCGATGAAGGTGACGCCACAACCTCCCTGGGAAGCCTGTTCAAGTGCTATGTAAACCTCACTGTGAAGAAGTTCTTTCTAATACTTACGTGGAACCTCCTATGTTCCAGCTTACACCCATTGCCCCTCATCCTATCACTAGATGACACTGAGAAGAGCCCGGCTCCATCCTCCTGACACCCATCATTCAAATATTTATAGACATTAATGAGGTCACCCCTCAGTCTCCTCTTTTCCAAGCCAAAGAGCTTATAATCACCCCAAGTGGCCATCCCCTCCTTCCATGACCTACAGGCTTTCTTATTCCTATTCAGTTTGCCAGCAGCTCCCTGTTTAACCACACAGGTCTTCCAGCTCCCTTCCTTGACTTCTTTCCTGTTGGAATGCTCTTGTCTTGTGCTTCAAACAAGTGGTCTTTGAATGTTAACCAGCTACCTTGGGTCCCTTTAGCTGCCAGTACCCTGTCCCATGGGATTTCCCCTAGCAATTGCTTGAAAAGGCCAAAGTTGGCCCTCCTCAACTCCAGGGTTGTGATTCTGGTAGGTATTCTCTTCCTACCACACGAGACCCTCAACTCCACAATCTCATGGTCACTACAACCAAGGCTGCCCTCAATCTTCACTGCTTCAACCAGACCCTCCTTGTTGGTGAGTACGAGATCCAGCAGCACTCCTCTGCTAGTGGGCTCTTTCACCATTTGCATCAGGAAATTGTCACCAATGCACTGGGGGAACCTCCTGGACTGTGGGTGGCTGCCTGATAGGTCTTCCAGCAAATATCAGGGTAGTTAAAATCCCCCATGAGAACCAGGGCCTGTAGCTGTGAGGCTGCTGTCAGCTGCCTGTAAAAGACCTCATCAACTTCCTTAATTTGATCTAGTGGCCTGTAATAGACACCCACAACAGTGTCACCCATGCCAGCCTGCCCCTTAATACGCACCCACAAACTCTCAAATTTCTCTTCATCCGCCCCTGGACAGAACTCAATACATTCCAGTTCCTCTCTCATTTAAAGAGCAACTCCTCCCCCCCACCTTGCTGGCCTGTCCCTCCTAAAAAGGACGCAGCCATCCATGACCACATTCCCGTCATGCGAGCTGTCCCACCAGGTCTCTGTAATTGCCACCAGATCACAATCGCCTGACTGGACACAGATTTCTAACTCCTCCTGCTTATTCCCCATGCTGCGTGCATTGGTGTACAGGCATTTCAGGGAGTAAGCTGAGCGCTCCAATTTCACTCTGGGACAGCGCGAGGCCACCTGGTTTTCATTAAGACCAGAGCTCTGTCCCACTGGTGCTTGCCCATCAACTATCCCACCCCTCCTTGAATCTAGTTTAAAGTCCTCTGAAAGAGTCCTGCCAACTCCTGCCCCAGAACACTTTTTCCCCTCTGAGATGAACTCTTGCCATATGTATCTGCAAGGTCTGGCATTTGATGAAACCAGTTATTATCAAAGAACCCAAAGCTCTGCCTGCAATACCAGTCTCATATCCAGGTATTAATGGACATCTATTCCAGCCCATGTCCTCACCCCAAAATGGACATAATGAAGAGAATATAATTTGTGCCCCAGACTCTTTTACCAAACGTCCCAAGGCCTTGTAGTCTTTCTAACTGTTGGAGGGTTGATCTAACTATAAAACACCTTGCAGTCCGCTACAGTACTCTGAGGATTAAATGTGTCTCAGAAAGCCTTTACAAACAGTGTAGCTTGAATTGTTAAAGCTAACACATCTGCAAGAATCCTTCCGTTCTTCGATTTGTCGGATGCAGTATGGCTTTTTATTGATTCTTTTCTAGGTCACTAAACTTTTGTGGTATTCAAAAGATCTAAAGTGCACCCATATGAGGCTTTTCTGATAACATCCATTGTACCCTGGCTCCAGTAGTCATGTTCCTATCCCGAACTGTATGAGTACAGCACTCTGCTTGTGAGTAACATTTAGCACAGGTACGCATTGCACACATAAACTGAATGAACTATTTTAAAGAGTATTTGTTTTCTGGTAATGCTTGGGAGTTACTATTTTGATGACCACAATGAATTCTTGGCCACACTGGCCAGTTCCAGGAGAAATTTCTAGTTAAATTTGCAAAGATGCTAATGATTTGCCTCTTCCCCTTCTCCAGCCCTTCAGTCTCACCTCTATATAAGGAGGGGTTCCCACAGCATACGGTGCCACCAGCCGCCCCAGTGCAGGTTTTCTCCAAGTTTCATCTGCACTTTGGTGGCCCTCCCAGCTCCTGTTTGCTTTCCTCTACATTTGCTTTCTTGGGCTTGCTGGACTCTGGACCACTGTCAACATTCTGAAGTGAGGAATGTCCATTAGGTCTTTCACCTCCTTCTTCTTCCACAGAGGTAGGGCAGTGGTGTGGCTGTTTTTTCCCCACCTCCATTCCCAAACCAAAAAAAGGAGCTCGTAGAAAGAAAACCAAACAACAGCTACCCAAAGCAAAGTAAAAATCAGTCCAAATACCTGGGAAAACACACCTCTCCACCCAAATATATTCATTGGCATAGGTGCTGAGTGCCTGAGCCAGAAGCAGGTTCTTCCTGGGCAGTTTTGTTGCTGTTTTCCCACAACTTTCAGGCACCATTGTGTGTCCCTATCCCCATTATGGGACCCAGCTCTGCTCAAACAACAACAATTCTCAACTGTCATCTTTATTTTTAAAAATTACACCAGCAGCCAAAAGAACTACCTCCATCCCAGACTTGTAGGAACTCACACTTCAGTACGTTTTAGTCAGCCAATACTCAAGCCAAGCCTGACCCAAACCCTTCCTCTTAGTCTCCACACTAAATAGCTGTCCCAGCAGCTGCCTGAAGTGTGAACTTCACTTCTAGCTAATAAGGCACAGAAACGAGACTCGGGCACCTGCAGACTCCTTTCTGTGTCCAGTCACCACAACTCACAAAACAGCCCGCCGCTTTCTCTGATTCTTTTAAACAAAGAATGTTCTACAGAGAAGTAGCAGGTGAGTAACTAGTGAAGCGTGAAACTATACAATGAAAAGAGATTATTTATCTAGAAGTTATACATACACTCTCCAGGACAAAACCTCTTCTGATTCTACAGATAAGGACATAAATAAAATTGTTTACTGTGATCGTAACCTGCTGGTCTCTTTCCACAACAATCTGCTTTCACAGCTGAAACAGTTATGAAGAAAAAGCAGCATCAGGGGAAAGAATTCAAGCATATCCCAACCACGAAAACTACAAGGAAAGACAAATTCCTTTTGATGTTTTTGTTCTGTTTACCCCTACACTCTACAGGCCAGTGAACACATAAGGTACATTCTCACACCTTTGTGCTACTACTAACACTAATAGTAGTTACTATTCACACATGAGCAAGGCACTGCAGATGCATAATTTCTGTAAAAAAGGGGGAAAATCTAAGTATTAGAATTGGTATATAGACATGTAGTGTTAAGAAACAACCTCCAGCCATAAGTGCTGCCTCTACACAGACGTATGTCCCAAGAAAAGTTTGGAGAGTAGCACTACAACTTAGAAGGACAGAAAGTCTAGAATAGAGTCCACCATAAGGTAACAATCAGGCACAGATCACATTTACAATAGGTGACTTTTAAAAATCATTATATTAAACTGAAGAAGAGAAGGCTCTTATAGGAACCTTCCAGTACCTGAAGGGACTATAGAATAGCTGGAGAGGTGACTTTTTATGAGTACACTTAATGGTAGGACAAGGGGGATGGGTTCAAGCTCAAAGAGGGGAGACTGAGATGAGATCTGAGGAAAAAATTCCTCTCTGTGAGGAGGAACTGGAACAGGTTGCCCAGGGGGGTTGTGGCTGCTCCATCCCTCTAAGTGTTCTAGGCCAGGTTGAATGGGGCTCTGGGCAACCTGGTGGTCTGGTTGGAGGTGTCACTGCCCATGGCAGAGAGGTTAGAGCTGGATGATCTCTGAGGTCCCTTCCAACCCAGACCAGTCTGTGATTCTATGAACTGGCATGAAGGTCTTTGAAAAACTCCACAGATAATTCATGATACAATTGCTTAAAATTATAATAGCTAGAAGAGTACAAAAATCAGACTGCAATAAAGTAATAGACAGATAGTTTTACTTTTTTTCTCTGTACAAAGTCTAGACAGGCTGCCCTAAAGCTGCTGAAAGCCTGTCACAGCCTATCAGTATTGATCAGTTTTTTCATCAGACAGACCTACAGCATGGTACCGTGACCTAAGGTGTGTCTTTCTGTAGCTATTAAATATCTCTCCAAACTGCTGCAGGTTATAAGATGCAATTCTTTTAATAATCTGAAATTCCATTTAAAAGACACTTTACTAATGTCCACGTTCAGTGAGCTGGAGGGGATACACTTTGTGTCACTTGCATTTAATTAGCACATGTCCAAATATAGTTGTCAACCACCTCAGTTACAATACTTGGCTTTGGGCCACACTTCAGGAAGGTGAATTCTGATATCTTGTATTTTGTAGAATTATATTCAGCAAATGACTGGTTTGTACCTATCTGGAGATTATCTTTTCTCAAATTAAAAGAGATGATAAACTCAATTATACTGACAAGCAAAGAGAACCCTTACCAGTCAGAGTAAATTGCATAATAAAAATAATAGTAGCTAAATAAAGAAGCCCAAACTGCCTCAAGGCTTAGAGCAAACAAGTATAGAGCTGCTCTCATCCAGACAAATTTTAACTTTTAATAATTGACCTCAGCTTCCAACAAAAACCCTTCTACTGATAATCCTTAAAACATTTACCTGTCAACGACCTTGTCAAAACTAAAGCATCTTAAAGGTATGTAAGAGTAATCTCTTATAGGGTAGGCAGGACAGACAGATCTACTTGAGCGTGTTCTACCTCATCATGTGCGATGTGTTATGTACACATGGCTGATATCCAAAAACCCCCAAATATCCTGCTGGCACCTCTTCCTGAGGTGGATAAACCAGACACAGAAGATGCTGAAGTATCCTCATAACTGGAGGGGGAGAGGAACGTGCTTCAGCAACTGCTATTGCAACTGGTTTCACGTTCCTATTGAACTAATTGGATAGTGAGCAAATTTCACTTCAAGCAGGGTCTGAATGGTTGTCTTACTACTTCTTGTAAAGCTAGCACAGTAAGATCTTTTGAAATTAAAGTTAAAAATTAACCATTCTTGCTATATGGACAAAACCCCAAGAAATTTCCAGTTCCTCTAGCAGTCAGATGAGACTACCATGTGCCTCAGCTCTCTAATTGTCATATAAATAAAACATTGTCTCAGGATCATATTATAGAGTTAAGTTCAACTCAAAATCATGATGTGCTTTGTTATGAATTAAGTTTTAAAAAATGTGCTCTTGTATTTCAAACATTATTTCACAGCCTTATCAAGTAACCTGTGCCATGCCTACATCTTCAGAACACAATAGTTAAAATAAATATTTTAATACACAGAATCTACTATTATTTGGTTAAATTAACCAAGATAATGTGTCAAATAATGAAGACGAGCATATAATTTGCAAAGGGAGCTAAGCTAAAAGTAATGCAATTTATTCTTGCCTTAGAGAATGTTGAAGAAAGGGGAAGAATTTAACCTTTTTATAACACATGGAGTACAAGGCAGAAAGATCTTCTTAGGAGGTTTAGCACTGACAGCTTCAATCTTGTATAACATTAAGCTTGCCTAGACTGATCTCATGAAACATTTTTTTTTGGTATCTACTGACAGGATATTCTAACAATGTGGTTACAACTTCATCTGCACCTGCTTCACAAATCAGTCTAAAAATGTCTAGGCTTAAGGTGTAATGAATAAATTGAGTTCTTATCTTAGGACTTTTTGCATCTATTCGCATGTTTGTATATATTTATATTTCAGAATAATATATTACCATATACATTACAGCAAATAAATACTACCAATATATTACTAACCCTATTTAAGCAAATTAAATCTCACCACTGAATATTGCCAGTCATGCACTCAGAGGAGGAGAGGAAAAAATATAGTACAAATCCTATTGTTTTCAAATAATTGAGTCTCGTCATCTCCTTCATTAGAGCCCAAAGCTCTGCCTTTGTACTTGCTTCATCCACTGATGTTAAGGTCAGGTCAGATGAGTAACTAGCTCCATGCTCAACAGCAGCCAACAACACATATTTAGAGAGAGGTAATAACTGAACAAATACATATGATGCTTCATTCAAGCACTTGTTCAGCCTCCCACCATTTGTGGATTAAGGACTTCCTTAGCTGAGCCTGATATCCACTAACCTAGCAATTGGCTTTCTCGTCCATCAAGCTGCCCAGTTTCCCACTGAGACCACGGTGTTTTTAACATCCTGTGGTCAAATATTCCACCACTTATTTCTATGCTGTTAGCAGGACAACTTCCTTTTTTTTGATGACAATTTCCCAGCTAGTAGGTTCATCTGATGAACCAGTTCATCTACTGGAAGGGCAGTGAATACAGTAATGGGATGACAAAACTCATCTAATTTCATAGTTCCCGATCTGTGTAAAGTAAGGTAGGTCCCAACAGGTTTTTTTTCTTCCTTTGTCCACAGCAAAACTGCGGCTCTTCTCAAACTGAGTGAGAATAGTAAAATCTTCACTGAAAACAGTAAAAGAAAACATCTGTCATTTTTCATGAACTTACAGAAATTTGGGTTAAATTTCATGGGAAAATGAAGCTTAACTGGCACTTTCTGCCTTGAAGAAAGGTCCTCAACCACTGTCTCTCCTGGCCCTCACTGTTCAGTCCTATCTTTCCCTTGTGCCAGCTCCAGTACTTGTCTCACATCTTAGTGAGATGATTCGGGTCACTAAACAACCAGAAAATTCTCTCTTTTTCTCTGAATTTTCAGTCAGCTTGGGAGAGCTGGAAGTTGAAAAGCACTAGTGCTGGCTCGAGTAACAACATGACTGCAGAGCCAAGAATTGGAGAAGGATTTGGATGACTTCTTCTGGACAATAGTGAACTCCTGCATCTATTCAGTTTTCTCAGAAAACTGGAACTTCAGTGGTAGGTCAGTTATTTTTTCTGGCAGGCACCTACTCAAATTACTCAATATGCACCATGACATTCACTAATTTATACACTTTATGGAAAAATAAAGATTTTCTAGGATTTGCTGAGACAGAGACATCTGAATCTGATGATGGATAAAACCATATAAATCACATTGGCGTGTATTAGTCTGTTTTTTCCTTGGCAAAGCTGAAACCCAGTCACTGTTCTCAATTAGGAAACTCATGAGATTGCTGTGCTTCCTCAGAGAGAAGATTAACACCAGAATTCTTAGAATTTACCCCTTTTATCTATAACTAGCTTTTCCACTTTGCCAAGTACCCAGTCAGCCTTTCTCTCGGGCTTCTTATAACTACTGAGATGCTTAAGAAAAAATCTTAATAATTCTTGCTAGTTGTATGTTACTCTGTACCCGAGCATTTCATATTCTGTCTCTATACTCCCACTTGACAATTCCTTAAGAATCTGTGAGGCATTCAGAAGCTCAACAATTAGGCAGGATGATGCCTCTTCCTACACTTTTAATCTTCTGCAATGAGAAACTGGATTTTTATCTGGAATAAAACCTTTTTCACTCTTGTGTTCCATGTTTTATCTGCCAATTTCAAATCTATTCACAGTTGTCTTCCTGTTATTTGCTATTTTAACATCAAATAATACATTTATTTTGAAAGCTTTAATATAGGATTTTTGACACTTAATGTGCAGACATTCAGACACCGCATGCCATTCTCAAATGCAATGGAAGAAATATTTTAATCACACCCACAAATATGGATATTAAGGTACTTTTCAGTGGGAGAAAACAATCACACAACTTTCTAGACTCCAACAGTTCAGAGAAATTGCAGAGACTGGGAACTAGTCTTCTAGTTCCCAGAAGAGCTAGAACTATTGTTTTTTGTTCTCTGCTCCCACAACTTGGTATGAAAAAATAGTATTTAAACTGTTAGACTATTTAAGATGATGAACACAGGTTACAGATTCACACTATTTCTCTGTACCATCAGCTCTTTTTGCTAGGAAAGTAACAAGCTTTCATGTTTGTCATAAGAACCACTGATCTGATTAAAACAGGAAAAAAAACCCCAACATATTTCTATTATCATTCAACCTTTACATAGTTTTGAAGTAGTTTTGTATCCTTAAGGGGTTTGAGACTTACAACATCTTAAAGTCTGAGTTTAAGGGACAATGAAAAGACAGACATGAGATAAATACATTAAAATGAGCAAAAAAAGTTCAGAATATTGATTTAAGTATCTCTCTATTCTATACTAACCAATAAGGAGAAGGGTTCCAACAGCTACGCCTCCACCTGGAAACAAAGCAAAATGAAGAAGAAAGTAAGACTACATTTTAATACTATGTTAGAGAACAATTAAGTTTTCTTAGTTTGTAAGTCAAAGAAAGGTGATAACGGGGAATTTTAAAATATAAAAGTGAACAACATTTTAATTACCTTTGCTATACTTCCTACAATTGCCTATTATGAAATAATTACACATTACATGTAATTACATATTACACATTACAATTACTTTCACAATATACTGTACTATCATCATTGCGGTAAAAAGACCCTGCAGAGCTCTGCGCAGCTTGGCTTCAGTACTGTGATACTGATGTATGGCCTGCGCCAGGCAATTTTTACGTGGGTGACTCAAGTGAGTAAACATTCTCCTACTTAAGTCTGTATTAATCACCACCAAGTGATACTCCCTTGTACCAAACACCAGCTGTGGAAACCAGGTATGGAAAGTGACCTCCTAAGATGCCAGCAAATTCTCACACAAGTCTAAAACCTAGTTCCACTGGGTTTGATTTTATTAGTGAAAACAGGTATCACAATAAGCCAGGTAAAAGTTCACCCAGTGAAACCCAGACTGACAGATCACAAACATCACAACATGTATCTGAAAACCCTCCCCGCAACTAAAGCCTTCTGCAGGGTGTCTTGGACATATAACCCACTCTGTGGATGCAGTTGATTGAAATATTTGTTCAAAATCGAAAATACATTTTGACAAATGTAGACAATCTGTTGAATACCAAACAGAACAGACAGTCTCAATATGTTTTGATACACAGATTCTTATCCTGTTGATCTCAACAGTGTGGAAGACCAAAAAACCAAGGGATTGAATCAACTTCTTCTTAATGAAAAGGTTGACTATGGTGGGACTATCAATGTCTATAGCACCTGTAATGTTGACATAAACCTGGAAGGAGGAGGAAAAAGGAGTTTTTGTTTCCCATTAAAAACTACAACAGAATAACTTTGCCATGATCCTTTGAGCAGTACAGCACAATGGAGATGTTTAGTCAGCTATTGATATCAGTGGTAGCTAAACACACCACAGAGTTTTTTTAAGCTACAGCCAGAGTTAAGATGTACAAATGCTTCAAGATTTCTGGCAGTGTTATCAAGTAATCAAGCATTTCCTAGATATTAAAAACCCAACCAGCTGTAAGTACTGTCTATTGTAGTTTACACTGACATGTTGAATCCTTGTGTTCTAATCCATCAATTTTTGTTTTATTTGTTTGGGGGATAGATGCAAATGAACCCAAAAGATCTCAAAGGGAAGATTCTCAAGGATAAAGGAAAAAAAACCCCAAACCAATATCCTAAACCACACAGACAGTTTATATAAAACGTGTTTCCACTGAAGGGGTCAGGCAGACACAGTATCATAGAATCACAGAATGACCAGGGTAGGAAGGGACTTTGAGGATCATCCAGTCTGAACTCCCCTGCATAGGCAGGATGCCTTCACTAGATCAGGTTACATCCAACCCAGCCTTGAACACTTCCAGGGATGGGGCTGCCACACATTCCTTGGGCAACCTGTTGCTCACCCGGAAGAATTTGTTCCTCATGTCCAACCTCAATCTCCCCTCTTCAAGTCTGTAACTCTTTCCTGATGTCCTCTTGTCTTCTCACTACACACCCATGTCAAATGTATGGGCTACCAATAGAAGTTTAAAACTAGCCCATGTTCGACACTGCATATAGGAAAAACTAGCTCCAAATCATGTTTTACCAAATCTCTGCTTGACATCGAAAAGATGATTGAAACAGCCACAAGCCATGGCAATAAGGACTTAAAATCTTGATTATAAAAAGTGCTCTTTCAGGCACCTCAGAAGTAGTGCCTCTTCTGCATTAAAATTGCTGGCACAGGAGAGAATTTGTTTGTCAAACAGTACATTGATGCACTCAAAATTCTCAGAAGTTGCATTTTCAGATCATTAATTGTACCATCTCCTTCTACAAGCCAGTGCTGTAACATACGTGCACATACCCTGACTGCTCAAGGCAAACTCAGGTCAGAAAACTGGCTTTACATCATCAGATGTAGTGAATAGTCTGAACAACTATATCCTATTAGATGTAATCTAAAAGTATTGCTGTTACCATGGTGACATGTTTGTATCACAAAACCAGCAAATTAAGCAAAAAACAGAGGATGGGGAACAAGTAACAGGAATTGGTGATAGAATCAAAAGGAAGGGGCAAAATCTTCAAATTTCCTAAGGAAACCACTCTGAACTTGCAATTCTTTACAATTTTGCTATTTGAATTTTTCTTTGCCAGTATCTAAGGCAATAATAAACATAAACGATTGAGCAAGATCGCAACTTTCCCCATGGCTACTTACAGACATGAGATTTAAGATCTTAAGGACAGAAAAACAACAAAGTTTGCAAGTTGAGAAGTGTCCCCATTGTTTTCAAAGCCTCTGTGACCTTTTCTAGCAGCTCGAAACAAAACATTCAATGCCAAGCATGTGATGGTTATATTACACAATAGTTTCAGCTCATTACAGGGAGCTGCTTTGACACTAATCAGGCATATATGGTCTATAAACCTTGAAAGTAAACTAGAGTATAAAGCCTGGAGTTATAAAGAGCCCCTAAATGGGAAAATGACACTCATGTACCTCTTCTTTTTGAAAGGAAATGCATTTACTAAGAAGAGCATGCTATGTGCATAAAGTAATGTATCAGTCATTGGTTGCAGGGTACAAGAAGTTCCTCTGTCTTTCCTCTCTCCTGAAGTTTCTAGTTAGACCTGTGTCTGACTTATGCTTTCCCTTACACTCATCATTTACTCACACACTGTGTCTTCATCTCAGATAATACTGTGTCACAGCTTCTGGACAAGGCAAACTTAAATCCAAGCCCAAAGTGAGAAACGTAGATGACTGCCTTTCATATGTCTATGAAAAATACCAAATGAAACCAGTTTGCATCAAGTTCCATTAAGAATTTATACAAAACCAGTTTTTCCTCAGTCCCTGGTGACAATAAAATTAAAGATTTTGTACAAAGACCTGAGCAAGAAACTCTGATTTCAGTGCTGAACTTGCTTTAAGGTTGCAACAGTAGATGGATTCCTGAGTTACCTCCCCAGCCTCCAAAATTAATGATTCTGTACAAGTCCACCTTGCTCGGTGGCCTGTCTCCATCAATGCCTAATACCTGTTATCAGTGGCAAGTAATAGTGGCAAACAGCACGTCTGGCCCAAGTCTTTCCTGGCCTGCTCACTCGGCCTCCAGAAACCAGGATTTTAAGGGCTGTGGGGTGAACAGAGTTAAGAGAGGAACAGAGGGTTTTCCAGTTTTTCAAAGATGCCACAACCCAAAAGTATTTTCACAAGTTGCTACTCCTAGGGCTGAAGAACTTTCTTGATGTTCAAGTGCAAAACTTTTTAAGGTCAGGAAATTAGTGACTATTTAAAAAAGACTAACAAAAGGTTCTTTAGAAGGAATCCTGGGCTTACTGGAAGAAACGTTTCCAGTTACACACAGATATACAGATCATTAGGGGTTGGAAGGGACCTCCAGAGGTCATCCAGTCCAACCCTCTTGCTTGAGCAGGACCATAGAACCTAAGACAGTTTACACTGGAACACATTCAGATGGACTCTTGAAAGTCTCCAGAGACTTCACAACCTCCCTGGGCAGCCTGTTCCAGTGCTCTGTCACCCTTACAGAATTCTTCCTCATGTTGAGGTGGAACTTCCTGTGCTCCAACTGACACTCACTGCCCCTTGTTCTATCACAGGGTGCAAGTGAAAAGAGATTATTTCTTTCTTTTCTAAAAGGTTAGGGTTAGGGTTAGGGTTAGTTGACACCTAGCCCTCATGCATTTATAGACAGTGATTAAGTCTCCTTGTAACCTTCTCCTCTCCAAACTAAAAAGTCCCAGGTCTCTCAATCTCTCCTCATAAGGTATGCGCTCCCACAACAAACTACTAATT
The DNA here is from genome assembly GCA_013400115.1 of Rhinopomastus cyanomelas. Taxonomy (NCBI): domain Eukaryota; kingdom Metazoa; phylum Chordata; class Aves; order Bucerotiformes; family Rhinopomastidae; genus Rhinopomastus; species Rhinopomastus cyanomelas. The sequence goes on along the minus strand of VXBP01004084.1, from coordinate 282,403 downwards.
AATTGGCAAGTGCCTGGACGTGTAGGAGATCGCTACTGTGGCAGCTATCGACACTGACTGACCCATGCTATGCAAGATCCACATATTCCAAGGCAATATGTAAAACAACTGAATATTCAATACAAATCTTATACCCATGTAATGAAAGAGTTTCATAAATTACACTCATCTAATGAACTACTTCTATCTTAAGAAGCTCTCTCTTAAGACCTCTCTCCACAGGGCTGCCAAGCACTGCTTAAAGTGCAGATGTTCCCTACCAAACAGACACAAACACAGAAAAACACAGAAGTCTGATTCTCCTTAAGACACACAGGCTGCAAAAACTTCTTTATAAAATGGATACAACTTTTATAGTTACAATTACTCATCTAGAATATCCTTAGAAAGAGAAGTTATATATCTCTTCATGTCACATACTCCTCCCAAGATGAATGGACAAGAATGGACAGAGCTAAAGGCACACCTTCCTTACCTAGAAGGGGCCCCATCTAAGTACCCTGAAGATGTTCTGCAGTTCTACCAGTAGCTGGTAAAAGGTTCATGCAGCCCTAGTGCTCACAGATGTAACACAGAGCTTCTACCAATAAAACAAACTCATCAGCAGGTCAAGCAAACAGTGCTGTTCACACCACAGATTACAGCATAACGTCTGCTCTGGCAGGGGGGGCTGGACTTGATCTTTCAAGGTCCCTTCCACACCTTAGCATTCTGTGATAATGCCCACACCACGTTAGTCCATGGCACTACCCAGCATTTCAACACTGACAGGCGGCAAAAGGAGCCTCAAGAGCAGCAAGGGCAGAGCATACCAGTGTAAGATCTGTGTCACACCACTGTCCTCCAAACAGGGCATTTCCACTGAGGTGTCAGTGACAAGCAAGGCAGAACAGATACAGCAAGGATCTGGTCCTATGGTCAAATACATCCTAGAAACTGCTATAGTGAAGATCCATACTCCAACACATTCAACCATGAATTAATATGGCGAACACGTTTTCCAGTTCATAGAACCAAAGAATGTTTTGGGTTAGAAGACCATCTAGTTCCAGCCATCTAGCTCCAACCACCTGCCATGGGCAGCGACACCTCTCACCAGACCAGGTTGCCCAGAGCCCCTCCAACCTGGACTTGAACACTGCCAGGAAGGGTGCAGCCACAACCTCCCTGGGCAATCTGTTCCAGCACCCTCACAGTGTAGGAATCTGACGCGAACGTGTTCCTAAGGACAATCACAGAGCAGCTTCCCAGAGGGAAAAGGCTGCTCCGGGCGGTGCAAATGGGAAGAGAAACGGCAGCTCCCGATCGGGAGCGACTGCCGCTGCCCTCCTCCTCAGACTGAGTGGGGGGGCTCAAGGAAGCAAACGGGCCCTGCGGTGCCACCTCCTCTTCCCCCCATCCCTCTCTTCCATCCTGGAGAAGGAAGCGCCTTCAGCGTGACGGGCGGTAAATGACAGGGAAAGGCGAAAGAGGCCTGGCGGGGGAGAAGGGGGTTGTCCCGGTTCCCGCTCCCCACCCACCTAGAACCCAGTCGAGGGAAGGGAGCCCGCTGGAGATCAGCAGCAGTCCGTGACGGACCGAGGGCCGAGTGCCCGCCACAGCGACCCGGCGGCTGCCGGTCGAGGTTCTGCGCTGGAAACTGGTGGCCCCGCACTGAGAGCTGGTGGCCCCGCACTGAGAGCTGGTGGCCCCGCAGCCCCCCGACGCCGCCATCTTTGCTGCGCCCGGCTGACAGGAGCGAAGGGCCGACGGGAAGGTTCCCGCCCTTTTCTCTCCGCCAGTGGAAGGGCGACGCGGGGAAGGCGCTGTCCAATGGGAGTGTGCGTTGTTCGCACGTCCCGTGCTAACGGGGCGGGGGGCCGGAGCGACGGCTAGGAGCGAGTGGGGAGGTGAGTGCCGCCAGGAAGGGACGGAGGTCAGCGTAGACCCTGCGAGGGTTTCCGTGGCTGGAGCTGAGGGGTTGCCCCGGCGTTCAAGTGGAGGAGGGGGATATTCTGGGGCTGAAGCGCGTCCTGGGCTTAAGGGGGTGTGTGTATAGGTGGGTGTGGGGTGGGGGGGTGTGTGTGTGTGTGTCGGTGTCCTGGGGCCGAGGAGGGCGGTGACGCGTCTCGTCCCGCCCTGTAGCGGGGCCAGTGCCGCGGAGGGAACCCGCTGCCTTCTCTGGGGTGGGAACGGGATTGTCGAAAGTATCACTGGGGTCTGAAGAGCGAGACTGCCCCGGCCGGCCTCCCCCAGGCAGTGTCTGTGCCTCCTGCTGGCAGCCCCCTCCCGCTTGGGGGAAGAACGTTTGTGAGAGCCCAAGAGGGAACAGTGTTTGTCAGGTGTCGTTCCTCGTGTAACGGTGTTTGAATGTCTGTCTGTCAGTGCCCTGGAGCAATGTTTTGTATGTCAATGGCTGCAGATCTGTAATAAAGGTGAAATTTAGGAGCTTTCACTTGGAAGCAGGGTTTCACATCAGTGCTTTGACTCCGCTCCATGCCAGAACCCCAGAACTAGAGCAGGAAATGCTGCTTTATGGGAGAAGAGCGATTTTTGTGCTACATTACTGTTTATGATGAGATGGGTTGTATCATAGGGTATGATTTGGTGTGTTTTGGCATATTAACGTGGTTTTACCGTTTATTAGAAATTTATAGATAGTAGCCTGTGGTCTTTTACATGGCAGCAACAGCTGCCCTAAACTGAATTTATGTTACATATGGTGAGATCACAGAATGTTCAGGATTGGAAGGGACTTCTGAAGATCCAGTCCAACCCTCCTGTTACAGCAGTATCCCTGTGGAGCAGATGCTACAGAAACATGTTCAGCCAGTTATGGAATATCTGCAGAGCAGGACACTCCACAACCTGTACTGGGGGTCTGGTAGCTTCAGTGCGCTTCATTTTTCCTTTTCTGTTCTTATACAAAAAGCGAGTAAATGCTTCTTAATAATTTGCTTTGAAAATCAACACTCTGTTCTAGTTCTGAATTTAAAAGCAAACCCTGTGAGAATTTAGAATAGACACTATTGCAGGTATTTGTGTGACGTGTTTGAACTGTCTGGTGTTCAGATGCACCCTGAGCTACATGAAGACCTTTGCAGAGTAATGGGAACATTAGAACTACTAATGTTCTAATTCCACACTGTTACTCTTTAAGTGAGCAATTTTTTTTTTTTTTTTTTTTTTTGCTGTTAGCATTGGGTTTTGAACAGTTGTGGATATTGAACCTGTCTATTGTTTTTAATTGAGAAAAAAAATCCTCATTTTAAATGTGCGCATCAGGAAAGAGCCACAACATATTAACAATCCCGAACCTGACAGTTTTGCCTTCATATCCAATTCAAATGTATGAGCATGAAGTTTTAGAATTGTGCTGTCTTATCTAGTGAAATTCAGTTCATTTTGCTGCTGGCCAAGCTAATTTTATTTACGTGTTAAGCAGCAGACAAGTCTTTATCATGAGTATTGAAAGTTTGTCTTAACGTGTTTTATTGGCTGCTAAGCTGTGACATACTGAATAATAAGAATTTAATTTCAAATGTTGAATATTGTTCAGTGAAAGTTAGAAGTATTTGTCTTTAGAGGAAAAAGTGAAAGGACACATTTAAAAACGCAGCAAGAAATCAATATCCCTATTGAATGCCACTTCTTTAGGATCAGACAGATGGCTTGTGATTGTCTGGAATAGAAAAATCTGTAACAAAACAAAAGCATGAAGCAGAGTTCACTACTTTTTAAAAAGTTCAGGATCTGTTGCTCTTAGTGGGATCATATGGTGTAAATTCCTTATAATTGACTGAGGAAGCTGAAAATGATTGAAAGTTCTCTGCTTTACATCACATCAACTCTTCCATTTCTTCCTGTCTTGTCATTTCAGAGTCCAGACGCCCAAATGTTTCTGATGTGTGTGTGTAGCAGTATTAAAATTTGTAGAGTATCTGTTAGAGAACTTTGTAATAGAGAGACTGTAACCCAGTGAGGCTATAGGTGACCAGTTGATACCTACGTGTGAGAAAAAGCATCAAATAATCACTGAGGCCAAGTGCATGTAGTTTGTAGTTTCCCCATTTCAAGCAGTACACTTCCTTTTCTGAAATTCAGTGAGATGAAATAGTTCATTTCTTATTATGTAAATAAAACAGACTAGCATAGGTTGTCAAATAGCTGTCAGTAGTTGCCAGTGCTGAGCTTCTCTTGTATCTTTCCATTTTTCATTACTGCTTCTCTGACATAGAATCATAGAATCACTAGGGATTGGAAGGAACCTCAAAAGATCATCTAGTTCAATCCCCCTGACACAGCAGGGATCACCTAGACTAAGTAATGTTTTTCTTTTTTCATGCTTTGTTTTCCCACAGAGTAATTAAAACTATATGCTAAATAGGTATTTATTATTTTTGGAAGCCACATGGTGAGAGTGTCTTGCAGTTGGAATACCCCTACAGCTTTTAGAATTTTGTTTCCTGGGAACGTCAATGACTCCTGAGATAATCGGTGGTTAGTGTTGCTAACAGAGGAAGTCTGCTCTGCTTCCAGTCCAACAAAGCCTGGTGCTTTACAGATCCTTTCTTCAGCTGGATCAGCTCACTAATCAGACTTAGAACTTAGTATCAACTTCCTTAATAGTTTGATTGTGTGTCCTGTTGCTGAGGTGGTGCAGTCAGGAAAAGGGCAGATACACACAGTAGGGAGGGAGCACTTGAACCTTCCACCTCTTGCTGATGGAATCTTATGGCTATTTCAGCATGTCATGTGTTTTTAAATAAAGTGGTATTTTTGTAACAAATGCTGTGAGTTTACATCCTTGGAAACACAGAGAAACTATATCTTACACTGTGATTAAAATAAGAGAGACTGGTCCAGCTGTAACAAAAACAAGGAGAGACAGAAAGTTTGTCTGTTTGAAAACTATTGCAGTTGTTCTCTTGGTGGTGTTCATTTTTCCTCCATTGCATTTTAAGGTGACAGGTACAGTTGAAATCCTAGTCCCACTGTTTTAGAAAGGAGGAGGAAATAAGCTGTTTTTCCAAGATTTAATATTTAAGAATAATTAAATATGTAATAAAGCTTTGCAAGTGAACATGTGCTTATGAAAATGCTACTTAGAGCAGCTGACTTGGTCTGCATTTCTTTTCAGACAAACAGAGAAGAAAATACGGATATGAAACAGAGAAGAAAATATGGATATTTCTTTAAGTCAATGATGTTTTATTTGTAGGAGTAATAGAGTTTTTTCCACTTTGAGCGATACTAAAGGTTTGATTATTTCCCATGTCCACCTACCAAATGATGAATCCTCAGCCTTCATAAAAGCTGGGGGCTGTCTGACACAAAGCAAGACCATAGGAATTGTAGTTCTAGCTATTATAATCTAAAACTTTGTTTGTCCTCAAATACACACATTAGTAGATAGAGAAGTCCTACTGTTCCTGCTCTAGGGATGGAATTTAAATTGCAACAGAATTGTTTTGAAACTAAAGAACATGAAGACCATTGCAAGTGATCAGGAAATGTCTTGGCCAGTTACTTCTTGCTGGCTGAGCTATGGCAGCTGACTATGATCATCTTCAGCAACTTGTAACAAAAGAATTTAAGTCGTTGTGTCTACATTGGGATGGCTTAAACCATAGAATAATCAATCTCTCTTGTGGCTGACAAGTAGACCTGATTAAATTTTTATATCAGTTTTATCTGCAACTCTTAACCCTAGTTTGAGGAAATCAAGCTTGATGCTTTCCATTTCTTGTAAACTTGCCGATCCAATTCAACTACTTGCCTTAGTGAAATGCAGATTCAAAGGTGCATTAAGAGGCAAAAATGGAGGAAATACAATGTATTAGAGAGATCAATAACACTTGGGAAAAGGTATGATTGAAATCTGATCATAACATCATAGAATGATGTGGAGTGGAACATCTCCTTGATGAGGAAAGGCTGAGGGAGCTGGGTTTCCTCAGCCTGGAAAAAAGGGGTCTGTGGTGTAACCCCATTAATGTTGATAAATATGGAAAGGGCAGGTATCAGGAAGACTGAGCCAGGCTCTGCTCAGTGATGTCCAATGATAGGTCAAGGGGCAATGGGTGTGAGCTGGAACATAGGGGGTTTCACATAAATATGAGAAGGAACTTCTTTACAGGGAGGATGACAGAGCACTGGAATGGGGTGCCCAGGGGTGTTGTGGAGTCTCCTCCTCTGGAGATGTTTAAAACCCACCTGGATGCGTTCCTGTGTGACTTCGTCTAGGTGATGCTGTGTCAGGGGGATTGGACTAGATGATCTTTCAAGGTCCCTTCCAATCACTAATGTTCTGTGATTCTAACACGTTCCTGTGCAACCTGATCCAGGGGATCCTGCTGTGGTGGGGGGATTGGACTGGATGATCTTTAGAAGTCTCTTCTAATCCCTAATGTTCTGTGATTCTGTGACCTCCCAAGGTCATCTAGTCCAACCACACTGCAGTGAGCAGAGACATCCTCAACTAGATTAGGTTGCCCAAAATCTTGTCCAGCCTCACTTTGAATATCTTCAGGGATGGGGCTTCAACTACCTTTTGATCTGCAAGTACATTATTTCTCTTCTAAGCTGTAGCCAATGAATTTTGTGAAAATCCTGGTGTCCCTGAAAAAGCAGCACGTGCTAATCTGTGCTTTGGCAAGGGGAATCATGCCTGTTATGGCTGTCATCACCTCCCTCCTGTTCCACGTGCAGCCTACATGGGTTGTAGGTAGAATCTCTTATGACATTCAGTTAGTGCAAGCTGTGTTGTGTGAGCAGAGTTCCCAAACAAGATGATGTTATTGGTATATGTATTTTATTTTCTTCACTTTCAAATTAATGTTTTAATCATGCCGTATCAGATGTCAGGTTGGGGACTGATCTGTTGGAGAGCAGTGTAGGAGAAAGGGACCTGGGGGTCCTGGTGGCCAGCAGGATGACCATGAGGCAGCAATGGACCCTTGTGACCAAGAAGGCCAGTGGCATGTAGGAATGGATCAGAAACAGGGTGGTTAGCAGATCAAGATAGGTTCTCCTCCCACTCTGCTCTGCCTTGGTGAGACCACATCTGGAATATCATGTCCAGTTCTGGGCCCCTCAGTTCCAGAAGGACATGGAACTGCTGGAGAGAGCCAGCACAGAGCCACAAAGATGGTGAAGGGAGTGGAACATCTCCCTGATAAGGAAAGGCTGAGGGAGCTAGATGTCTTGAGCTTGGAAGAAAGGAGACTGAGGGGTAACCACATTAATGTTTATAAATATGGAAAGAACGAGTGTCAGAAGGATGGAGCTAGACTCTGCACGGTAGCATCCAATGATAGGACAAGGGGCAATGAGTGTGAGCTGGAACAGAGGAGGTTCCACGTCAATATGAGAAGGAACTTCTTTCTAGTGACAGTGACAGAGCAGTGGAAGGGGCTGCCCAGGTGTGTTGTGGAGTCTGCCTCTCTGTAGATGTTTCAAAACTGCCTGGACATCTTCCTATGCAACCTGATTTAGGTGATCCCGCTGTGGCAGGGGGTTTGGACAAGATCATCTTTCGAGGTCCCTTCCAGTCCGTACTGTTCTGTGATTCTTTGATTTGGTGTATACTCTTCCTTTCTAGGGCAGTGAGCAGCACGCTGCCCGCTTTGGAATAAAACACATCGGAGCCTGCTGTCTCAAAACCATATGTCTGCCCCATCAGTTTTCTGTTGGGTTTAAGTGTGGGATAGAGAACTAGAAAACCGCATCCTAGTGGCAGATCCAGTTCATAATCTTATTAGTGTTTGCTGATACACTGCCAAGCGGCTTCCCTCATCGCTTCTGGAATGTGATGGTATTAGACTGTACTGATTAAAGTGTTATAGTCACCAAATCAGATTAGCCATCGAGTCACCTGACCAGGCAGGGCTTGGGATCATGTGATGCAGTGCCCTGCTGAGTGCCTGCTGGGAGCTGAAACAAGGTAGTTTGCTTTTGAGATGTTCTTAAGTATCTAACAGCATGGGTCGTGGATTATGGCTGCAAAGAAGATGGCTTCATTTTCCTGATCTTTGAACTAGCTAGAATAGGATAAGTTTGAAAGTGCAGGATCTTCAGGCTGTGAGCCAACAACTGGAAAGAATGTTTAATCCTGGAAATTCTGACACCAAAAAGACCTGAGGTTTATTTATTTATTTACTAATTCGGGTTTTCCCCCACTATTTATTTATTTTTTGAGGTTTATTTATTTTTCACTATTTATTTATTTTTCCACTGTTTATTTTCCCAGTATTTACTTATTGTTCCACTACTTATTTTTTCACTATTTATTTTTTGCTGTTTATCTTTTCACTATTTATTTTCACTATCTATTATATTCTCACTGAAAAATCTTAAAGGCTACTGATCTAACCATTCCTCGGAAAACAAGAGGATTAGTGAGAGCATGTAAGACATCCCTGTTGGATGATAGCATATGACTATTTATTCAGTGAGCCCCTGGATGTTACCGAAATCTATCTGGGTGAACTGAATAAGAGCCATAACATTTAAACCTATGTCAAATTTAAACAGGTTTTTTTAAAATAGAAGCAAATCAATCAGAAGACCTGAATTTAAGTGGCATGTGCTGAAGGTGGTAAAAATCATTAAAAATTTATTGCTTCCGTAATTCAGATTATAAAAAACTACACTATTACTGAAACAGAGCAATAATACTGAAAGTGAGTTGTAAGTTGAATGTAATGCCTTAAGCTTCATACAGGTTTATAATCAAATGAGGAGAATTCTCATCTAAAAAATATTAGTTTAAAGATACTTGTGCAGTAGGAATAAAAGCAATGGGGGGAAAAATAACTCAGCAACCAGGAAGAGAGTGTTATTTGCATTACAACTTGTTATTCTGTAATGTTTTCCATACTGGGATCCATGTCCATATAAAACTTATTTCAGGATTAAAACCTACAAGTTAAGACAGATTGATTCTAGCCTTTTCAGATGCTCAAGATCCAGAAATCTATTTCACATTGAACACAAATTGCTGCCCTCAAAGTATAAATGTTTGTTGCTTCAGCATGTCAGAGGAAGAGGTAAAGAGTAAACGTTGTGTTTCAGCTGGGAAAATGTAATTTAATTGCTTGAAAAGCAATTTTCACTGGACTCTAACTGCACAAATTTCATTACATAGGCATTTCTAAAGCTTGGTAAATACTGTAGGAACCTATGATTAATGGAAAAGAAAGGTGATCCATTTTTTATGTTAATTATACAAATAATTATTTATTAATATGATATTAAATATAATTTAGTGCAGCTCACACAAAAGTTTAAGGTAACCTTTATTACATGTACCTAAGAACCTAAGATTCATTGAATATCTGTAAACATAATGAGTATGATGAATTTTTAGTTGGCTAGTGTTTTCCCCTGATGTGTCAGGCAACTTTTTTCCCAGTGTATTATGAAAGTTAACAGTGGTCTTATTTTGGATTTTAAAAAAAAAAAGCATTTTCTCTAAACTGTGGGCTTTATTTTTCAAAGGATGTTATACCAAATTACCTTGTTATTTTTGTTTATAAATCTACAGTATTAGCAGATGCTGGAACACAGTTTTTGCTCTTCACCTTCTTGGTGGGATTTAACCTGTGAAATACTTTGGCCAAAGCACTCAAGTTCTACCCGTGGCTAGAAAAGAGTTAAAATAATTCTTATGGTGATGAGTTAAAATTGTAGTTAATCTCTTCCTTCTGAAATATTTTTGAGGAGTTTCCATAACAGAGGATTTTCCGTCTCTTCTAATGTTAGCCAAAACCAAACAGCAGTGTGACCCACGGGTCTGATGTCTCCCCTTTTATAGAAGGGAGTTGTTAACTCTATTCCTACAGGTAACTTCTGACTGCTGTGCTCAAGTATAGGGTCTTTCATTGCTGGCACAGATTTTCTGGTTTAGCTTTCAACAATAGGCTCTGACACCCACTGAAGTAACACAGGCAGCCTGGGTGAGGTGAAGTGTGTTCCTACTCTTGGGTAGAATGAACTGACAATTGAAAATAAATCTCAGAGCCTAAAATATTATGAAGATGGGAATCTTTGCCGATATGATTACATGTGAGGATGCATTTTGACCCCTTTATTGCCCATTCTGTCTCAGATTTAGGAATTATTCCATCTTTAGTCTGTTAAAGACACGCACAAGATGCCGTTCCTGACCCAACTAAGGGTGTTGGTAGTCCTGACTTTTCCAAGCAGTGATGTTGGTCAACAGCTTCACAATGGGCAGATTTCATGAAAACAAGATACTGCAGAGAAATGGGAACATTCAGATGTATCTGATGGACTTCCAGCCAAGAATTTATCAAGCAACTGATCCCGTAAAACCAATTTTAACTATAAATAGCCAGATCCATAGTGGCTACTTAAGAAAACTTCTATTGTTTCAAACTTGAAATGGTATCTTGATGAAAAAAAGCAGAAAAAAAAATATTTGGCTTTTTCTTTGTAGCAAACTTTCATTATCTCGATGGATCCAGCCTCTTCCATGTCCTGTACTGAGCCTGCTAATTCTGTGCTAAAACTGCTGTATTTGCTCAAATCCCCTTTGAGGAGTTTGTGTCTAGGAGTAGGTAACCAGCTCCCTTGAACTGCAGTGTTTGAGAATCACTCTCTTGAGTTACATCTGCTGAAGCCGACCTTTGAGCTGCTCATTAACACATTCAGGTTTGTGTTGGCTCGAGTTAGCTTTTGCTAGTTTAGATGTTGGTGCTTTGACAGGTGCTTGAGCAGTCTGGTTTATTGTTGAAAGCTCTTCTCATCATATGAATTTTGTAGGAGTACGAAAAAAGCTTTGGTGATGGGAAAGTATAAGAAGGTGCCTGAGCTGCATGGCTGTTTCTTTCCCTTCAGGTACTACTTTGAGATTATGTTTGAAGATGAAAAACCATAAATATATACTTACAGTTGTAGAAATGGAAATAGATGGAGGGAAACTGAAAGACCATAAAGATAATTGAGCATTTTTATTTCTAACTGGTAACTACAGAATGACTTATAACATTGTAAGTGAGCAGACATGAGGTCGTGCTTGCTGGTGGAAGTGTGAGCTTCACTCACTGGTTCAAGGCCCTGTCTTGTTTATATTGATGCCATTTTTACTAATTATACAACAACTGTTTCATGAGTACTTTCTGTTTCTGTTTTATGAGTACTTATTTGTGTCCTTATTTGATACTTGGATTTGAGGTGCTTATTTGTGGTAAAATAAGCTTTAAAGGCTGAGGTTTTTTTATCAGTGATAAAGCAGTTTGGGAGGTTGGAGTGTGCTCAGTGTCTTGCAAGTACCTCAGCATAGAATCGTTTGCTAAATTTGAGAAAGGCACCTATAGTTACTTGATTCACTGAGTAGTGAGTTTCTCACTTATTTTCATATCAGTTGTATCTCTTTACTTTAAGCCATCACATTAAATAATAGTTTAGGCTGCCTTTTTATTTTAGCTCATGCATTTAAAACCTGGAACTCAGATGAGAGAGGATAATTTCAGAATAAATTCTGTATATTATTTATGAGTGCAGCAACATATTAGCATGGAGTTCACAATAGATCATATCGCTTTTATTCCATCTTACAAGCTTAGCAGCACAAACAGAATAATCAACATATTATTTGGCTGTCATCTGCTGAACAGAAACCAGAGATCACAAGGAGGTTTTCCCCTAGCTGTAGTGATGGCCTTTTTGTTCCAAGCCCCCATCTGGGAGGGCCATGGTGTGTTATCATATGGAACGCGGGGTTTTCTGTAATCTCCTTAGCTGCACTGCAGTTTGAATCCTTATTCCATGTTTGTGTAATTTATAATTTTAATGAGACCACAGCTCTTGTGGGCTTTGAAATATATTAAAACTCTTTTGTGCATATGCTTTTGTTCTTGCTTAATAGGCTCAGTGTATTTAAAACTGATGAATTTTTATTCATGGATTTGGATGTCTGGGGATTAACTTAGACTGAATATCATTGCACTCATCTATGGACATTAGGAACTTTTTCAATATTTGTATCTGTAAGCAGAGAAGAACTTTTGGAACTTTTATTTTATATAGAAACCTGCTCAGAAATCAATAATAAAATTTCATTGAGCAGTGAAAAAAAGGAAGGACTGCAGTTTATTTGTAATGCATAAATCACACGAAAACCAGTTTGTGCTGTGAAAAAACCTGTAGTCGAATCCACATGCATGTGTGTATTTAGAACTTCCTAACTGAAAACCAATTTGAGAAAGCCATCAGACCTTTTGCAGCGTAACAGTGGTGACAAGCACTTTGCATTTTTCTTCTATTCAGGTGTCTTGAAGCTGTAAATGCTGACCTCACTTGTGTGTTACCGAGTTTCTTTTCACCTGGTTTGTAACACAGTATTAAATGCAAGCTGTGTAAACTGTATGTAATGAGAAGGTGATTGTACTAACTGGGAAGTGCTGATGAACACACAGAAAAATTGGTACTACTATTTTCTGCTGTCAGAAAATAGAACAGGTTTGGTTTTTGCTTTTGTGTTTTTCAGACGTTTACTAGCAGGCTTTATTCACTATTTGTGTTAAGACCTCATACTGTGTGGTTTCTATGTTTATAAACCACTGTTGGAGCACTCTTGAATGATGCCAGTCTAATCTGAGACTAACGCTGGGGATAAGATTAAGACACTTCTGTTTCCTTCTAAACAGTCTTGTGGATGCTCTACATAAATACATGGCTGGCTTTGATGTGGAGGAGGATTTTTGGTCTTTTGCTTGTAGTAGTTTTGTTGTTTGCTGGTAAAAAACCCCAAGCAATCCTCTTTGTAATAACAAATATCTTACGTAAACGGTCTTCATACTTGTCAGTGCGCAGGGGAATTTTCTACCTGTTTGCTGTTCACCCCTTTCAATGGTATTTCCAAAAAATAGCACATTTTTCTAGAAGGTCTGTAGGCTTGTAGATTCTAAGTGCCTAATGTGAAAATTAGGCTTGTACTGCTTTCAATTAAAACGATGTTTACATGTCCATGTCTCTTGAACGTGAGTATTTTTGTTCAAGATAAATGTATATAGCTCAGAATATTGTTATCTGAGCCTTGTCACATGGACATGGTGTGTTTTCTGTGTCTGTGCTGTCTGCCAGACCTTTCGTGTTTGTGCTGACGTTGACGTTGTTACAGGAGAGTGAATATTTCAGCATCACTCAGCGGCTCCAACTTGCCACACAGGACTGTGCCTTTGCTCAGCTGTTTGAATTTTGCTGTTCAGCAAAGATGAGTGTGCACAGAGCTGGAAGCCCTGGAATGCACCATTAGTACTGAGTTTTGGGACTGTTAGGAGTTGCTTCCCAAAGATAAGTAGAACCAGTCAGAAAGGCTTGAGATCTGTCTTGAGAAATTGCTCATTTTCACGTGGGCAGTTTCTAGTTGTTGAACCCAGAGCATTGCACTATGTGAATTTACATTTGCAGGACTGAGCTCCTCTCAGCTTGAGATCAGAAGACGAAGGGGGACTTGTTGGAGACAAGCTGTCGGTGCCTTTTTCGCGTTTGCCAGACTGAGCCCAGTGTTTCTTCTAGAGAGAATCAACAGCTAGAAGTACAAATCAAGTTCTGCCAGACCAGCTGTCTGGAAAGACCTTTTGAAAATTGTTCCTTGGTTTGCATGATTAGAATTAGACTATTTGAAACATTTTGTATTGATGAAGTTGTGCATCTGATAGGGGAAAAATCTTTCCCAATAAACATGATATCTATCCTTAAGCACTATATATATCCTTTGCTAGTCTAGCACATGTAACATTAATTTCACACAGTAGTTTTAAAAGACTAGTTTAATACTAGCTCAAATATGAGTATTTGAGCAGCCTAGACAGTGTGCAGGTTTTTTGATGTGTGATTTTTAGGTTTTATTTAAAAAACTTGTCATCTCAGAGAAACTTTTTTGGAAAGAGATGGTGCAATCTGTGGGATTAGCCTGTGTGAAGAGAGATGTCTGGTTAGAAGCAAAAAGTGTTGGGGGTTTCTGTTAGCTGAGGAAAAGCTGATAAGCTATCACTAAATATTCGGTGAACGTTCAGAATTAGGAAGCAATATATAAAGCAAAGGTGAATGAAAATTTTTTATGGCAGTGAAAAATCTATTTCATATCAAGTCCAATAATTTGTTTAGTCACACTTTTGTCAGCTGTGACTTTGATTTTCCCGTGTTTAAAATTTTGGCACCATATGTTAAACTGTCTTACGCAGTGCCACCGGTTTTCTAGAAATGATAATTCTGCTGATTGATTTCCTGATTTTATTATGTACACAGCTAATTGTAATCCAAGATTACAGCAAACAAGATGCTGATGTCTAGACAACTTAGGTAGTTTTCCCTCAGAGTGCAATTCTTGTAGAAACAAAGGATACAAAGAGAATACCATTTGTGCTATCCTCACAGGAGCTGTCAATAAAAGATGTAATAGGGGATTTAGGAATCTGGAAATGGCCAACTAATTTATGTGAATCTACTTTATTTCAGCTAGAAAGACCAAGCTCTGTTTCGCCTGCGCTGCATATTGCAGAGCACAAGCTGTCTATAGAAAACCAGGCGGCTGCATATGGATAGTCCCTTGATATCATTCACTTGCTGTGTAATCTTATTATGCAAAGTTCTAATCTTCACCTAGAATGAATGCCTCTGGGTCAGAATATAGTCATATCAGGGTTTTTGAGGTCATGTTTTGTGATCCTTAGCTTATTCTTCTAAGTAGGGCTGGGATTTAAAGAGTATTCCCCAGACACTAGCAGAGATAGACGGCAAAACCTGCTGCCTTTCTGGAAGACAAGACCAACATGAGGTCCCTGGTAGGATTAAACTTGATTTGTAGCTGTAGGATTTTTTAACAGATGTATTATTGGACAGGGAATAGGAGGCCACCAGCACAGCGAAATTGGATCACGATTGGCATTCTCGGTGAGTCCACTGGCTGCTAAAACAGCAGCTGCATGTGGATTTGACTTCTTTCAGGTGAAGCGACTTCCAGTCATTTGGAAAGGATGGGATGAAACGGAACCTTGGTGATAATTTTGATATCTGCAAGATTTAGTACCAATGTAATGGGATTATCAGTAACACCTTCACTGCAGAAAAAACCACCTGGCGCTATAACTGGCAGCAACTGTGAACTAATCCTTTCCCATCTCTTGGATGTCATTCATGAGGCTCAAAGAGATTTCCACCCTGCTAGCTGTGATTAATTTTATAAACAAACAAACAAAAAGAATCAAATGATGAAGGCACAGCCTGTGTAAGGAAAAGGAAACAGTAGGGATAGACCATAGTAATTACATTTTGCATTTTGTTTGCTGCGAGGGATAAACTGTACAGTTCTTATAAAATAAACAAATTGTTTTCCATGTGGTAAATATATTTATGGATGTGGAACCTTTTACAATCAATATCTATGTTCGGTATAAAAAAACTGTGTATTTCAGTAAAATTTTCAGCTACCTACCCCATGATTGGATGTAGTATCTGGAAGCCATTCCAACAGGTTTTATGTTCTTAGTTCTGAATAAAGCTGTTTCTACAACAGTTTTCAAGGAGGCTATTACTTAAATAATTTGGTTCATTGTGCTTAGTGGGCTTGTGCCGTATCTGGTGGAGTTGCCTGCTGGCTGTACTTTGTATTAAAATTGTGTGATGCAGAAAAATGCTCAACCATTTCACCTTCTTGTGAGCAGCAAAATGCGATTGTTTTAAAAATACGCTCGTAGACAGTTTTCTGAAGAAACAGAATTGTATTTTACTGATCTGAAGATGGAGCAATTTAAGATAAATAGTGTGTCGAATTCTTCTTAACAAACTAGTGTTGTTTCCTTTTTTTGACTGTGTTTAGTCTTAGAGCAACCACTCACTAACTAGAAGTTGTTCTTTAAAACCCTTGGAAACTTTCAGAGTTGTAGTTACTGCGTGAAATGAGCATTAAATTGGATAATCTAAAGATAGACCTTAAGTTTAAAAAAATAAACCACCCCATCCCCTGAAGCTGGCTTGTTCGTTTCAAATTGTGCATAATCCAAGTGTTTGTATATATATTTAATTTTAAATGAATTTTCTTGAGTAGTAATAAATAGTCTTTTATAGCAGTTCAGAGTTTTCCCATTGTTATCATGACCATGGGATAAGCTCGGGCATTTAAAAACAAATCTGTCATGCCACATTTATAATCTGGGATTGGCAAAAAGCCTTAGGGGTTTAGACTTTAAGAGAACTGGTGACAAAATTTGAGATCTCTTCACTCCTGTTCTATCCTTGTGGTTAGGTTTATACCATGACAGCTCTATCAGTAGGTAAAGCTCATTTTGAACACTTGAGTTTCCTTGAATAGTGTTTCCAGTTTACTGGGAGACACCAGAGAGAAACAAACATGTTCAATGTAACTGCTGGGATGTCGTGTCATCCAGAGGCTACCAGGAGATCAACTGCAATCAGTTTGAAACTTATTTTAGTTATAGCTGTTGGCATGAGATTTACATTTCCCCTTGATAAGTCTGTCACTACTGTGCCATTTGCAGTCAACATCTACCTAATGTGGTCAGTGTAACGCAGCGTTCATGCAGTTCCCTTTTCACCTGTAATACCCCTTCCATACTGTCGTCATATATGACTGTAACATTTCTGACTGGTGGGGATCTGAAGTTACAGGATGTAACATCTTCTGTCTACCTCAACTGCAAGGCCACACGAGCTGCCCTTCTGGCAGTTGCTGGTAAGAAGTATTGACGGTGGCCTTCTCTCAGAATAAAGCTGTGGTCATTCATTCGCACTAGCTCTGCAACTCAAATCCATCTGCTGACACTCCATCTTCCTCTGTCTATAACAGATCTTCTGGCCCTGAGAGGAACGAGATGGTCCTTGAGAAGAGCTAACCACTTCTCTGACTCGCCAGAATTCAGTTTGCTGAAAGAGCATTTTGTTACAGCAAAGCTGTTGTACTTTCTACAAGGTGTCAGTTTCAGAAATTGCATCTAATCCCCAAAGTTTGACTTAAATATTTGGGAGGTGGTGTCAGAAGATTTTTCACCGCCTTGTGTGCAGTAGGACTCAGGCTAGCGTACTGTAGTTGAACACAGAAAGAAGACCTAAGGCCTCATTTTAATATGCAGGTGTTTGGGCAGTGGAGGTCTAGTCAAAGGAAAGCTCTGCAAACCCTCCAAAATTCCCATCAACAACTGTATTAAGCTATTCAGGACACTCTTATCCTTAATTTCTTCTAGCCTTTCAAGCTTTTTCTCATTTGAGTGAGCATAAAGTCACCTTTTTTTACGGCTTTGTAACTTCAGTTTTCTGTGAATGTAATTTCAGTTGTGAAATATCTTCAAATCACTTTAGGTGATCTAATGATTCTCGGTTTTGCTCTTAAGTTTTAAATACTAGTGCTTGAAGGAAAGAGGTGATTTAACCTAGGGGTAATCTATGTTATTTAACAAATAACTGCATCTTGGTTTATCTGTCACCCAGTCAGGAAGTTAAAGCCTGTGTTTAAAGGTATGATCACTGCTTTCCATACTCCATTCAGCCAAACTGAGTGGAGGGGAGGATGTGCCATAACTAGTGCAGGTATTCAGACATTTGTTGGCTAAGCTTATCCCGTGGCTTGGCTGAAAGGTGCCCAGCAAACAGCCCTGACACCCTTCTCTCAGTCATTTTTTTTAGTTGGGTAGAACTGGTCTTTATTTTTTTATTGTTTCAGTTCCTACTCATCTGAATCTCCCTAATAACCTGGTGAGAGGAGTCTATTGATTACTACATGTGGAAGGGGCTGTGTAGGAAAATAAGTCTTCTTGTTGCCATTTGAGTGTAACCCATCCTAATCTCCTCAGATGTGTCTGTTTGGTTTCTTCACTGCCTTGTCTTGTTGCTGTCCATCAGTCGTTAGATACAAAATGCACTTTTGTGAATGTTTGGCCGTCGGGTATCAAACAAATGACCTTCTTCTGTTTTACTGTAGACTAGAACCCGCTGAAGGACGTGTCACTGTACCATGTTTCGCAATGGCCTAGGAAAAACCTTTCGATTTCTGGGGTATACTGTGCAATATGGCTGCATAGCGCACTGTGCCTTTGAGTACCTTGGAGGAATTGTTGTGGTAACTCTTCCTTTTCATGATGTTTCAAAGAATATGAAACTATAATAGTGAGCTTGTTCTATGTGTTAATGCCCATGTTTCAGGTTTCTTCACTTTCTTTAAATTTTTTCAAAGTGTGCTGGTAAATGAATCTCTTTTTGGAGGCAGGTCCAGCATTTATGAAAGTTACGTCATCTTTGGGCATCTTGTTATTTGCTGAGTTATTGCTTGAGGCGTCACTGGACCAAATGGAAAACTATGATGAAGCTTTTCCAGAGTCTTTCAGAAAGACTGGATTCACTTATCATACCAGAGGAAATGCTCTTGTTTCCAGCTTGGGGCTGCTTTCTGGGTATATTATGCCCTTTCCTCTCCAGGGTCCAAACCCAGCAGATACTGCTGAACGTATTGGAGTTGGGCTGCAAGCAACTCTTGCAGCTTTTGATTCACTTTAACAGAGGCTGGTGGAAGCTGTCAGAGCTTGCACTGTACCTTCTAGTAATTTCCTGCAGATTAGGTGCTGAAATGAATCTGTAGGAGCTTGTAGCACCTTGAGGACCAGTCCTGAGCAAACCTGGAGCCATAATGGAGCCTGAGATGCTCTGGAGGTTGTCCTCACCCTGTGAATGTATCAAGCATTCCTGGGAGGATCTCTCTTTTTGTAGTTATTCTTTACTGTGCATCTTTTTTATTAGCAAATAATTTGAATGTTAGTGTCTTTCAGATAAAAAATAATTGAAAATAGTAATTTCTTTCTCATTTATTTTTAATTTGCAGTGTTCTGGACCTTCAATGGAACCAACCATTCAAAATTCTGATATTGTCTTTTCGGAGAACCTTAGCCGCCACTTTTATTGCATCCGAAAGTACGCTCCTGTGTTGAGACTAGACTGCACATTCTGTTGGCCAGAGCTTGTCAATAAGAACATTCTACCAGCCTTTTATTTTGCATATATTCTGCTTCGAAAGCGTAATTTTTCATACATACTGGAAGATCTATGGGCGGAATTTAATGAGCACATAGAGCCCATTGAACAACTTGTCACAGTTGTACTGTTCTATGTCACTTAAACATAGTGACTGTCACTTCAACAGCTTTTCCAAAAAATGAAAACGTTCTCATTTTTGGGGATTTTTGGCCTAAAACAGTTCTCTTGTGTGAATGAAACTTCTCCTCTCTAAGCTGTTTTTTCTTCCCTGCAAACCAAGCCGTTGGCATTGCTGTGTTCAGATGGGTTGTTAGGCCAGTGAACAAATGGTGTAAGTACCATTTAGGAAACGTGATTTTATTGCTGCCTTGCAGAGCACCGCAGGCTCCAGGCCCATTTTGGTGTGGGCTGTACAATCACATGTATGCAGTCAGGAGGCAGAAGTAGCAGAAGGTTACAAACTCTGATTAGACGTGTGGTCAGTAATGCTTAGGAACATAGAATCTGTTCTGTTCCACATTTATGTAGTAACAGGATTAAGTTAAATGGCTTTCGTTGTCAATTAAAGTGTAGTCTTACATGTTTGATAAGTGATCTAATAACAAAGAATTTATCCAAATGCGCTTAAAAAGTGGTTCTAAAATTGGACCCTGAGTATAACTGTAGGAACCAAAGTTGGAGGCCATTTTCAGCAGATGGAAATGTCTGCAATGTACGCCAATGTTTTTGGAGCACACACATCAATGCACGTGAATTCAGCCTAACAGAGTTCTTCAGTTTGTCTTCTGTTTCTGTTTTTCCCTCTCAGAGGAGATATTGTAATTGTGAAAAGCCCAAGTGACCCCAAATCAAATATCTGTAAACGAGTAATTGGTTTGGAAGGGGATAAAGTCTGCACAAGCAACCCTTCAGATTTCCTTAAGAGTCACAGCTATGTAAGTATTAGAGTTTCTTCCTCTGTAAGTTAATGATTTCGTAAGTAGCCCTGGCAGTCTGTAAAGGATTTGCAATATTTTAATATCATTTAAAGTATGACAGTCATAATTAATTTCTTCTTGTCTATGTACAGTAAAATGTTGTCATTTGCAAACCCCACTTATGGCAAGCTGTCTGTCTCTGTGTCTTGTGTCTGTAGGAAGTGCAGGCAGGTGATCTGTTCTGCTCTTTGCTTAGGGCATCCTCTCCAGAAAAGCACCCTCAAATACTCTGCATGAAGACCATTACAGTGGGACACTCGTGGCCTTGGTGTTCAGGCAAAACCAGTTCCTCCATTGTAAACACCAGGAAGTGGAAATTTTATTGATGCAATAGCTTTGAGGATTTTGCTTTGAAAATTATCCTGTAGCCTACCTCTGTATTTCAGTGTAACAATATCATTTTAATTTTTCTGAGCATAGCTGGGAAATGGCTGACTTCCTTAACTTCTCAAAAACGTCAGGTACCAGGATCAAACATAAAGGAAAAATACTCCCAAGTGCAGTTGTCCTGAATCAGACAGACCTAACAGAAGTTTGGAAAGATCCAATATAAATTATTTCCAATATTTAATCAAGGAAGAACAGAAAAAAACCCCAAAGCTCAGAAAAAGCAAAGAAGCTTGAACCCACCCTTCTTAGCAAATGGAAGCAATTTTCTAGTAACTCAGACAAAACTTTCCACTGAATTGCCTGTGAGTATTTTTTATGAAGGACAACGTGTGGAAGTAGAATAAAGTGACATGCAGGCTTCATGCCTCATGTTGAGGGGAAGAAACGACCTAAGTGGAGATCCTGGTTTTTGTTAGCAGTGCCTGGTTTACTAGTGTGCTTAGTGGTGGTTGAAGAGGTAGATGTTTCCATGTGCTCGGGAGCCACTTCCCATTTGTAGGAACAGTGCTAGGTTTTCATTGACTGTGGCAGTGTTCGTGTTGGCCTGGTCTCCAGATTTAAAGTAGGGATCTTTGTGCTTGGAAGCACTGACCTGTATGATTCTTATTCTGAGGCCCAAGAGAATGCTAAAATCAGATCCTGTCTCCAGTCCTGTTTTCCTACTAATAAACCTCTCCGGATGGCTTGTGCAGAGAGGGAGGAGAATGGAGAACTCTGTTTTCAGCTCATTGCCTGTAAAATCACACAGATGAAAAACTTTATTGGTGCAAACAGATACCTGTAGATTTAGAAACAAAAAAGTCCCAACAAACCAACCTTTCAAGATACAATGAAAAGGAAAAAAAAATCATAGCTGAATTGAATAAATTGCTCTGAGAAGAGGTATTTCAGTGGAGTAAAAAAAGTCTTTCTAGTGGTAAAAAACGTCTTTTGCTGCTATAACTTAGCTGAAGTAATATGTCATAGGAAAAAGTTCCTGCTGTCAGGGTGTGTGCTAAGTGTGTGGCTGTGTATGGTCTTTGATGGGGTCATTGTTGGCTGAAGGCTGATGGAACTAATCCAACATAACCCAATTGATCGGTTTAAATTAAAGTCCATAAGGAACAGTCTTACTTTGGACCCTTTCTGATACATGGTACCTCATGTACCGTGGAGCCTCTCTGCCAAGTATTAATGAGGAAAATGTGCTATTTGCATGAAAGGTAAGCTGATGTCATGTTACAAAGTTAGAAAACATTAATTTTCATGGCGTTTTTATTGATCTTTGGTCTGGAACACGAGCAGCAGGCTGGTGGTTTCACTGGGCTCTTTTGGTTTTCAGCTTGGTGTTTATAAATACTAACAAGTGCATTTCCTGTAATAAACATAGTATCTGTGTCAGCAGCAGTGTGGTGTGAACAGAAAAGTTAAAAAGGTAAGCAACTAACTTTTAGTAGTGAATTATTAAAAACTGCCTTTACTGACTGATTCATTTAACTGCAAGGCCTGAGTAATGATTGACATAAGGAAATAATAAGGAAATTACTCAATCACAGTAAACCCCTGAAATGAGCTTTAAAAAAAAAGACACCTGAAAGGGTTATTTTCATATTTAGGTTTTTATTTCCCATTTTTAAAAGTTAATACAGATGCAGGTTTATAATTCAGACTGAGGATCCTATTGTTATATTTGAATTTGTTTTAATGTCATTTACTTTAGCTTTAATTTCTTCAGTACCATATGTTCTGGTGCTGTGGCTCCTATTTACAAATTGAAAAAGTGAGGGGTATGTCATCAGATTAAACCGGCTTGTATGTCGTAAACCACCGATACGCAAAGCCTTTGTGTCACTTAAACAAAAGTAGTACCTAATAATGTCACTTAATACAGCTAGAGTCTGTAAATAAGGAACTGCCTTTTGCAAGTCATGGTGATAAAAAGCTGAGATACAAATCCATATCTCAGCAACACTGCACTAGCAATCAATCATGACCCACCACTAATGCTGAGAGCCTAGCTGATGGGGGGGAGCATGTTTACCTAGCGCTAAAACTAGGTTCATTGCGGAGGTGGCGTCTCTTCATCCTGCGGTTGACTCCAGAGCTAACATCATTCCAAAGATAATGTGTCTTACTGTGTTTGCAGATCAGAGAAGTGGTCTCACACAGCGCTGTTAACTCTTAAACAGCCCTTGCTGCATGTAGTAAGAATATTGCCTAGGCACTGGATGTAACGGAGCAAGGGTAATCATCAGACACTGCTGCACATCTTGGATGCACGGTGTAAGACACTGGGAAGCTGGTGTTTCAGTGCGCTCAATACCATGAGGTAGTCCCTTAACAATATCCTAAACAGCAATTAAAGGTCTCAAAACACTTGTTATTTTCCCTTTTGTCCTTCCTACCTTAAAAGTGAGTAAACAGTCAAGGTTTAGTGTTTCAGCACTTAATAGCTGCTGATCAGGAGACAGGAAATACGCGACTCTTCCTTGTGCTCCTTAGTCCTAGCATTGTCCAGGCTCAGGTCAAGTTATGCTGTAGTGTCAAGCAACAGGTCTGCAGTGTCTTCTGGAAAAGGAGAACTGGTGTGGCATATTTACTTAGTGTGCAGGTGCCTGGGACAGCACTGCCCAGGCTCTGACACGTTATCCTACCGCTTCTGCTCAGCCAATTCATTCCTGAAGGAAAAACCTAAAGAAATCTCTGTTTAAAGATCATTAATTTCTGAATTTATAGCAGTAGCTGCTTTTTCTCTGGGGCATCTACCCTTGGCTGTACTGGTCAGATCAGTCTGAACCTTCACAGTTTTATGATTCTGTTATTTCTCTGCTCCAAGGTCAGTACAAACTTCTGGGAAGCTGCTCAGGTTGATAAAACTAAGTGCTTGAGGACTCCCTGAAGACTTTGAGCACAAGGTTCAGTCTGCCTGCATCAGTTTCATGTCTGAATGAGGGACCTGTTTTAGTTTTTCCCTCCTCTATGCGCACTACCCAAAGCTTTTCCACTGTCTTTAGTGATGAGGTTGTGCAGAGCTGGGGCCTTAGACTGATAAGGAGAGATTTCAGGTCACTCCTGGCAGAGATGCCAGACTTTTAAGATTCTTTAACTGCTCAGAGTATTTATCAGCCATTGCTGATACCAGGCTTGTGAGCTGAGGCACTCTGTACAGGTATCCCTTTGTCCAGGGCATACCAGTGAGGGCAGTGTGCTTTGTGCTTTAACCAGTAAGTTCCGGTTAGAGTTAGAACCTGGTAGGTTTTTTGTTCTCAGACCTATACTTTTGGGTGACCCTGTTACATCATCTGTTTTTTGGAGAAGAAAAGAGTCAAATCCTCCTTAATGACTGCTGTGGGAAAAGCCTATGCAAACTGCCCTGTCATCTCTGCTGGGTTTGTAATCAGTATTTTCTTCAAGACACCGATCTTCTATAAATCAAAGCTGGTAAGAATCTGGACTGATGAATCCCAGAAACATCCTGAATTCTTTTTTTTTTAAGGAGTTCCTAGAAGTGGCTAGGCAATTGGTTTTTAAAAATGTTGGTGATTAAAGTGTGAAACTTTCAAGACTGTAGTGGTGAAAAAGCTAATTTTTCACTATTTAAGATGTAAAAAGTGTGTGGGGAATCTGCATGTTTTTCTTTGTAACAGTAATACTTGCTCAAAGCTTTTATTAATTCTACTCAGTCAGTTTCAGATAATATCCAGATTGTATAATTATAATTTCAGATAATGCTATGGTTATGGTTAGTAATTTAAAGGTAGGTTTGCAACTAGAGGTTTTTAAAATTAGCTACTTGCCTTTCAGACTGGTTCTGATCAGCATATTTATTAATATGTTCTGGATCCAATGATCAAAGAAGATTTATGGAGTCAAGCAACACATGACAGTGTTTGAATTGTTATTTAACACAGCTGGAAACTTTTGCAACAGCCAGAAAAGGAAACCAAGAGAAAGAGATCTTTTTGGCATTTGACTGGCATGGACATTTCTTGTGGGAAAACACAGTGGCCTCCCCTACAAAGCAGTGAGTGCAGTAATGAAACCTCCTAATCCCAAGTAAGCAAGCTCAGGAGCTGTAGTAGCTATTTGTGTAGTAAAGTGTAGAAGGAGCAACAATGCTTAAAGCCCCCAAACACTGAAATAACCAATGAGTGCTGGAACTGCCTCCCCAAGTTTTCATTAAGGAACAACACGACCGGTGTCCTTACACAGCAGAGGAAAATGTCTTACAAATTCAAGTTAAACTACCTTGGTTTTCTTGAAGTACAGGAGTCAACATCACCAACACTGATGGTTATGTGACTTTAGATTTTTTTAATAATACATTTAAAAACTTAAAGATGAAGGACTCTTCCTATCTTCTAATAAATTTTCTGTTAAAACAAGCAGTGACTTGAACATCCAGAATGAATTTGCAATATAAATATTTAATCGCAGTGAATTTAATGTCTGGATAAAAAGCTGTTGGTGTTTCATTGTCATCTTTTCTGCTAAGACTCTGGACCGAGGAAGGTTACAACGTGTTGTTTTTGATAGGTGTATTCAACAAACTGGGCCGAGTGCATCATGTCTTATTCATAGGCAGTTTGAACTGTACAGTAAGTAAAATGAGAACGCTAAACTGTTTGGAAATATCTGTAAGTTGAAGGTAGATTCATTCGAGTACATTCTTCTGAGAAATACTAAATTCCTGGTAATTCAGCTTTTTGCTGAATCTTGGAAGATGTTAAGATCTGCTGTGCTGGTGTGGTGGTTGTTTCAGAGCTTTTTCTAGCAGCAAAAAAACCCAACAAACCAAAAGAAAGGGAAATCTTTATCCTGATTTTGAAAATGCAAAGCTAACAATGCTGTCGGGGTTTGCATTGCTGTTGGCTGCAATATGAACAGCATTTATGATAAGGCTACAGGAATGGTGCTCGGAGCATCTGGATCAATGCAAAAGGAAGAGTATCTGTTAGGCATTACTCACCCTTAGTTCTGAATTAATAAGAGATTCAGCAGTGGTTACGTGACACCACGGATGGAGTGATAAAACGAAATCCCACATTTCTACGGTGTATATTTTATCCTAACAAGATGCAATTTACTTAAATAAGGCCATTTAATCAGTATTTAGTAAATTTGTCATCCGATAGTGTCGATTCTTTCATCATATTTCACTTTAATCAAGAAAGGTAACACCTGTGGTTTATTCACAAAAGCCGCCTTTGTTGAGCGAACACCCGCGGGCCAGGAGGCAATTACATTTGGTGCTCGCGCCAAAGTAGGAGGCACTTCAATAGACCTTCGTAGGGATAGATGAGAACTTTGCAGACTTTCTTCTTTTGTACAGCACTGAGATTAGTTCTTATCATAGCTCAAGGAGGAAGCCCTGAACTGAAAAGAAAATATGGGAATGATTTAAAGTTCTTAAGTTTGAAACTTTGATATTGCTGGAGGTGATGTGAATACCTGTGACCTTAGCAAAGTTCACACTCCAGCTACTCTCAGCTGGTTGGCCGTGCTGGTGTTCTTTGACAAACACACGCTGCTTGGAATTCCAAAGGGAGAGACTGCAAGTGATTCACGCTTATAATTCTCCACTTATGAAAAAAATCCAGAGTTTTCCGTTTTTAGTGCCTTCCCCCTTCCTAAATCCCCTAAAATCACAAACTGAAACCCCCATCAGAACACCCCCCAGACTGTTTTCCTGTGGTTGGTTTTGGAGGTATCGTTGAGGCAGACAGTCTGTTAATCTTGCAGCTAATCTTAATTAGTTTTACGTTTAGGCAGTGCAGGTTTTGAAGTGAGGTAACTCCACGAGGTTTGGCATCGCTGTAAAAAGGATTCTCTCACTCATCTCTCTAAATTGCTGCATCAGATCCCTAAGCTGCATTCAGTTTTTGCCCCTTGAGCCGTTCTTTGCAGTAAGTAACACAGCCCCGAGAACGTAGCCGGTTTGTTGGTGTGAAAGATGGTTGTATAGATGAGCTGCTGCTAGAAGCTACAAGCTCAGTTCTGAATGATAATCCAGTCTCCGTGCTCCTGTACTAGAGCCCTCGGAGCCTTGGAATGGGGAGGGGGAAGAGTCGTGTGTCTGCTCAGCATCCTGTATTCTCAGCGTACAAGCTGCACCTCAGGTAACTGGTTCTGTCAGAGAGCTGCTGCTCCTTGGAAATAAATCCCCAGATAATCTGCACAAAAGCAGAGGCTCAAGGGTTGCTGGGCCAAGAAGTTGTCTGCAGCCGACTGGAGCAGTGTATTTCCACATGAACCTGTGCAGCTGGGGCACTGCTGGTTTTGCAATGTCACACCAGTTAGCTGGGTGACAATTCAGTTGTTGGGCTGCTGAGACGTTGACATCTCAGGTCTGGCCCACGTGTAAGGCAGAACCCAGCCCAAGGTAAATGCTCATGGTTCTTGCTGTGTTCCCAATGCTTGAGCGTGTAGTAACAGCAACTGTGATTTCAGCTCTGTTTCTTGGAGACAATTACTTTTGTCCAAGAGGTCCTTGGCCTTTAGATACCCAAATGCAACCCTGCGAATTGTCAAGCAAGCGGCTTCCCCATGGCCTTGGGTTTTGTGGCAGCAGCAGCCCCTTGGTGGGGAATTACGTTCTCGCTACAAACACAAGTCTTTTCAGTACTCTGCATCCTGATTCCGCAGAGGCCGATCCTCCAAGTTAACTCTGTTCCTTCTGCGTCATCCTTCTGAAACCAGCGGTGTGGTCTGGAAACTGCTTGGCGCACAAACCCTTGAGGGAGCCTTTGTTTCAAAGGGGTGTAAACAACCTTTTTATTTTTTCTTTTTATTTTTTTCTTTGTTAATTAATGATTACAGCCTGTCACTGGAATTTGGTTTTACATGTTCATGTAATTCATGTGATTTTTATTGCTTGTCTTAATTCTAGGTTGTGGTGAAGTGCCTGAGTGATGGACAGGCACCACACAAAGGTATTACACTAGATGAATCACACATTGTGACAGCTCTCCTCACGACAAATTTAGAGGTATAGGGTCCTGTCAGCCCTTCCGTGGAGAACTGTGCAAGTTCCATAAGTGGTGAATTTCAGACTAGAATAATAAGCAAATATGTTTTTAATGCAAACGATGAACATCTAGTCTAGCCAGGTAATTATTAGTCCTATTAGCAGTAGTAAGTGATACGCCACAGGCACTTCATTTTTCATACTGTCAGAGCACAGAAGGTCTAGAAGGGTTTGGTTATACTTTGTGTTACAAATAGCTCCTTATTCATGTAGTAACAGCTGAGCTTCACGTTCTGCCCAGGGACCGGTGAGGTAGAGGGGGAGCTGGTAGTGTCCTGGATGTGAACAGCAGCACAATGCAAGTGATGCATTTTCAGCAATGTGAGATGTTGTTGTGGGTTTGCTTTTGTTTCATTTAAAAAAACTGTCGTGGTGTGTTAATCTGTGCAGTTCCCGTTGTGTGTTTGCTGGATAGTCTTTCAGAAAGGCAGTGACACGATGTATGAGTTGTACTTCTGGTAGAGAGTTTGTACCAGCAAGGCCAAAACGCTGCCTTGTGTTGTAATAGGCACCTGAAACCCAGACTCATGTGAGATGTGGACACAGGGAATGCTTTAGGTACCCATCCTGGAGACCAAAGAGATGCAGGGGGTGAGTGGCTAGGAGAAGACAACCACACTAACCACCTGGCGCCGTGGCTTAGCTGGTTAAAGCGCCTGTCTAGTAAACAGGAGATCCTGGGTTCAAATCCCAGCGGTGCCTGGGCCCTTGTAGAGCTCCCCAGATTATTTTAGGGGAGCCCGGGTACATGTAGCATCCCCAACTGTTCCGCCAGCAGTGCTCGTCGTTGCCATTTCTCTGGGTCTGGCTGGTTCAGTTGGTGGAGCATGGGACTCTGAATTCCTGAGGTCATGGGTTTGAGCTCCGTGCAGGACATCTTGAGACAGTACTGTAGGCTGACCCTGCTCCAGCAGGGGGGTTGGATCTTTCGAGGTCCCTTCCAGCCTCTAACATTCTGTGATTATTCTGTGTTTGCCATAAGAAGTGTCTCTTTTTGCCACTCTCAGAGACAAACTCCTGGGCTTAATCCATAGTTTATACTTGTGTAACCGCTCAACCAAGGGACTCCTGGGTACAGACCTGAGTCTGGCAACAGGCAGGGAGGAGCAGGATGAAGATGGAGCCTAAAGGTGTATTTGAAGACTGCTCTCCATCAGTGGTGTGTGGCCATGTACCTTTCAGTACCAACTTCACCAGTTTCCTCAAGCGTTTCTTTGGGGAACCTAGTTTTGTTCTTCATAGTTTCCACCCAGAACTTACTCCTAGAGTGGTTGTTTTATTGTTCAGTCTGTTCTCTGTGAATTCTGTACATGTAGGCTGTTGTGTTAGAAAGCCATGTGGCTCTTTTCTAAAACTTTGCTGTTCATACTACTGAAAATGGGAGTTTCAGTTGGTTTTAGAAGAAAAAAAAAAAGATTAGAAAAAGAATTCTTCTTGTATTTGGTGTCTCATAAGAGGTGCTTTGTGTCTGATCATGTTTTTTTACAAATAACATCGTGTATTCCAAGCGTACATTTTAGTCTGAGTCTTAATGCAGCGGCTCTTGCACAGATGAAAGCTTTCTGCTCTTATTTAGGTAAGCCATACCAGTAAGTTGCTCTTTCTCCTTTGTCACCGAGTCAGTGAATGCCACGAATCTCTGGTATGTAATACAGTTAATGCAGAATCTATATAGGCAATGAAAGGTCTTTGTCATATAGGATAAGGTCACCATCATTAATTTTCAAATTATAAGAAGGGATTTGCTGTTGTGTGATCATCATTATTGCAATATAATGTGTTGTGGATTCTGCCTGCACATAGAATGAACTGTGATCTTAATTAGAACTTTGACAAGCCTACTCCGATAAAATGATGAGATTATTCATAATTGATGTCACAATCAATTACCAGTTAGTTCATCATGAATCTACTAACAGGTCTAGCCTTGGTGCTGGCCCCAGGATGTTGATGAGTGTGTGGCTGCCCTGTTCATGCTGTTACTGCGACAGGAGGGCAGATTTTCAGTCAACATCCTAATGACCTCTTTTGAAGTCTATTAAATTAATGACCCTGTCACACTGGTCTAACCTCTTACATCTTCATTTTGGATTTTTTGTTGCAAACCATTGGATTTTGAGCATGACAGAACAGATACTTTGGAGCACTCCTCATCCCTCCAGAGCTGGCGCTGTGTCTTACTAGATTCAATAAAAAACCACACAGTCATGAACTAGAGAAATCAGAAAACACAGTGTAAGGCTAACGGAGCTAAATAGCGTTCTGCGCTCTCTGCTTTTACCTTTCCATCTCGCTTCATCGTAGGTGCCTAAAGGACACGTTTGGTTAGAAGGTGATAATCTCAGGAATTCTACAGATTCCAGGTGCTATGGACCTGTTCCCTATGGGCTGATCAGAGGACGCATTTGCTTTAAGGTATATACCTTTAGAGGATCTACAAGCAGTCACAGTAATTCATCTTTAATATCTCGCTGTTAGGTATTAAAACTTCCCTCCTGAACTGGCTGGCCAAAACAGATGTCAGGGGAGGCTTTCCGTGTTGAAAGGATCATTCAACAATGGTGGCCCTTTATTTGAGGGAGGACTTGCTGTTTGAGCAGCACTTGGAGCCTCTGAAAACCGAATGATTTTGCAAGCAAGTCTGAATCTGGTAAAAACAGTCCCACACCCCACTGCCTGGATGTACTTGCTGTCCTTAACTCAATTCTTACCTCTGCAAAGCGGTGGAAAAGTGCAGCTCCACATTTCATCATTGTGGCAAGATGTCCATAGTTGAAAAAACAAAAAGGAGGAGGTTTTTGCTTATAAGGCTTTAGGCACATGGAGTGGCCTTGCTGCTTTTTAAATCTCAGTGGTCTAAAAAGCCTCAACGGTAACGACCAGTCCAGGCCATCATAATTAGCCACCCCATTTCTGTATAAAAATAGCCCTTTGAATGACTGTTGCCTTGGATAAACCTCCATGATTCCTTTGCAGCTTCATTTCACACTAAGTGGCTTTCTCTTGCTATCTGCATTATTAATTTACCCATTTACCAAAAAAGAAGAAACAAACACAATTTCCTTTCCATAAAAAGTTTAAGAAACAAGGGAATGTGTTTTCCAGACTTAGGCAGCAGCATTTAGAAATCTGTGTTTGAAATGGTGCTGTTCAGAACCATAAAGCTTCTGAAAACCATTCCCCACGCATTGCAACACATCCTGCTCTTAGGACCCAAGTTTTCCCTTGGATTATGAACTGCTAAACTACAGGTGGTGGTGATGTGTTCCTGTGTGACTTGGTCTGGGTGATCGTGCTGCGGCAGGGGGATTGGACTAGATGATCTTTCGAGGTCCCTTCCAGTCCCTAATGGTTCTGTGTGCTGAACCCTCTCCATGTGAGTGTGGTGTTGATGATCTGACTGGAAGAAAAGGCTCCAGCTGCTGCGCTCCTATAGAAAACCCTGCCATTTACTACTCTCAGTCATGTATTTATCAAGAACCTGTGGACATGGTCAGCTACAATTAATCACAGTATCTCTCCAGAGCAATAAATCTGTGTCCACTCTGCTCCCCATGGCGGAAGATGTTTGAGACTTTCATGAAGTGACTAACAGGACTGAACTTTAAATACAGCACAGAGTAAACTCCGTAAAAACAAAAAGGACAGCACTTCCATGGGGCTATTCCATACGGAAGAAGTACTTCGGCAGTCCAGAACATTGTCTGTTTAAAAGTATAATATGCAATCACTTGAGACTTAATCAAAATAATTACTTAAGCAAATTTTGTAGCAGCCCTTTTATGATGGTTCATAGTGATTATTAACATCTCAATGAGATTTAAGTATATGGTGCCTAACAAAAGCAAAAAAAGGAGTTTATTCTTCAAATGAGTGTTTATAGTTTGGGTTGTTTATGGTAATTCACAGTCGAATACAGTGATCTCGCTATTTATTGTGTGATGTTATTGAACGCCACAGTGAAAGGCAGCAGAACGCAGCTACTCCGCAAGGCGGGAGCTGATTAGGAGCCCACTGGCCAAGAATTCTGTGTGTGCTTTTAATGCAGGCTGCTGGAGGTTTGGCTTCTCGCTCGTGAAAAATCTTCTGCTGCATTGAGAACAGAAGCTGGTGTGGCTGTATCTCACGGAGGTTTTAGAGAGGCAGATGTAACAGCAGCTCTGAAAGCTGAGTTGCGTGTTTTTGGAAGCAGGAGATTTCAGATGAAGAGAGGGAGCTTGTACCAAGTTTGTTTCAGCAGCCTACTCCTAGCAAAACATCAGCTAGAGTGGTAATTAACATCTCTCTCTGAAGTTTAGACCTAAGCTTCTCAGACAGTGTTGCTGCACCTGCTTGTAGCCCATAGAGAAATAATACTGCTAGATTCTATTTGTCCCCTTTCCTCTCTGTCACCACAGTTAACAGCCACTCTGAGAGACAAGTTCATTCTGTAAAAAGGCCACTGAAATCAAAGTAACTGCAAATTCAGCAGAAGCCAGGGAAGTCCTGCTTTGTCACAACTTGTGCTTCATCTGTCCTAGGTAGGTAGGTCTTGTCCATTCTCTGGACTTAGGCTCCATGTCAAAACCAGACCTGTGGTGGATCTTCAAAAGAGCTAGTTAGCCCCATTTATCCCCCATCCATCAGCTCAAATCTAGGCCAAAGCAAAGCGGGCAAGAGGAAATAGCTGCTAATTGGAGTAGCCAGATTGATCGAACAAGTCACTGCAACTTCTGTCACATCTTTAGAAGACCTGGGAATTACTACACACAGTGGCATGTCTTTGTTTCACAGAGAAGGCTTGTTCCATCTCCTTTCCAGCCCTGATTCCTGTTTCTCACGTTCCCTCTTGCACACCGACTTGATAAAACGTAATTTTCAACTTTACCACTAAGATTATTGTGAAGGACCGGCAACTCAAATTGTCAAAACGGCATTTAAACCAAATCTGATGACTTCTTTTACTACAAGTGAGTCAAGGTTCAGTAGGTGTGATACGAGTTGCCTGTGCCGTAATGGATGACCGAAGAAATTCCCTTCTTGGGGCCTTTACTCGGCTCGGATTTGTAACACGGGGTGTTCCTATTTCCTTTTCCTTGTGTTTGCCTCAGAGGCCAAAGACAGACTGGGCACCCAGCCTGCAGCTGGCACGGTCCTCTGGGGAGCTTTGAATTCCACAGCTTTGCTTCTAACCATGATCACAAATACCCTCCTGCAGTTGCCCCGGCACAGTCCAGCTGTTGGCCGCATACCATAGTCCTGCAAGAGGCCTGCGAGTCTAGGGAGCTGCTGTCAGAGCCCTGACCCAGTCTAGCAGTTAGCAGATGCCTTAACCTTGCTCACCCCATCCTTAACCACCTTTTCTGTCACTGTCTTTGGTGCTGGGGACGAGTCATGGAGTTTGAAATATTGAACCTTGGCACAGTGCTTCCTCTTTTAAACTGAGAAAATGACTTTTCGCTCCACTCGGAAAGCAGCAAAGGCTCCTTCTGTTCCAGGAACTCGGAGAGTAAGCTGCTGTTCCTGGAAGGTGACTGCATACCTCCATTAAGATCAAATCCTAAGGAAAAATGAACAAGATAAACATCACACTGACAGATGCTTGGGGAACAAGGTAGTGTGTCATCTTTGTCTGTCTAGGACACTTCACCCTGAGCAGTGGCTGAGGGTTTTATGAGACTAGAGGCACGGAGGGCATTCATTCTTCAACATTATCTCTTTCCCTTCTTCCTGCTGATCCCTTCGTGCCATCTTTGAATGAATGTGTTGTAAAGAGTTACAGGTAGGCAAGGGACAAAGTGTAGAATGTCCTTGAGTCCCTGTTACTCTTCTTTCTGCATCCAGGCTCAGCCTACATGTAATTAGTGACTGCTCAGAGGGAAGAACTCCTGGGAGTACTCAGGAGCAAACAGACAGCTACGCAGCTGATTTCTGGAGAGAAAGTTTTCTTTTAGTGGTAAGCATCACTCTCTAACACTTGGCGCTTGTCTCTGGTCGTGATTTGTGCTCCTTTTGCTACATCATCCTCTTCTCCAAGGAGCCCCTGATGGTGGCAATTACTTCCCCCCTTGACAGCTATCTATCCGCTTTCATGGTGTAAGATCACCTACAAGCTTGTCAGCCAAGCTTTGGCGTTGGCAGTTCAAATGCCACCTTGAAAGCCCAACACGCACCTCAGCTACTTTCACTCTAAGGCAATCACAGAATCATAGAATCATTAGGGATTGGAAGAGACCTCGAAAGATCATCTAGTCCAATCCCCCTGCCGCAGCAGGATCACCTAGACCAAGTCACACAGGAACACATCCAGGCAGGTCTTAAATGTCTCCACAACTCCCCTGGGCAGCCTGTTCTAGGGCTCTGTCACCCTCACTGTGAGGAAGTTCCTTCTCGTATTGATGTGAAACCACCTATGTTCCAGCTTACAACCACTGCTCCTCGTCCTATCACTAGATGACACTGAGAAGAGCCTGGCTCCATCCTCCTTCAAATATTTATAGACATTAATGAGGTCACCCCTCAGTCTCCTCTTTTCCAAGCTAAAGAGACCCAGCTCCCTCAGCCTCTGCTCATGAGGGAGGTGCTGCAATGTAGGCTCATTGCCCTACGCTGGACTCTCTCCAGCAGCTCCACATCCCTCTTGAACTGAGGGGCCCAGAACTGTGAGGTTTCTCCCTCTCTTAGATGGACCAAAAATAACTGTGTTGGCTTTTAGGTTGGTCAGAGGTTTAGAGGTTAGAAAAATCTGAAGGATATACTTGAGCAATGGCTTTATTTTCAAGGCTGAAGAATAGACTCATTAGTGAGGTTCTCCACAGCAAGCACGCTGTGTACAAATGAGTGTTGTCCCCAGCCACTGGGGAATGATGATTCCTCTCTGGGTACCTGGTATTTATTACTCTCAGTAAAAGACAGACACACGTGAGAGAAGTTCATCGACCCTGTCAGCCCCAGATGGACAAAATTATGCAGTTTCTGTAAAGCAGCAAATGAAAACAACAAGCCATGAGTTGTGATAAAAATCTCTTGTAACTCTTTTATTTTACAGATCTGGCCTCTGAATGACTTTGGATTTCTACGTGCAAGCCCCAATCTCCACAGATTTCTTGATGATTAAAAGATTTTAGTAACTATTGCCAGCTTTCTGAATCTTTTCTACTCAAAGCAATGGAGCTATTTTTGTTTGGAATAAACACAAATACTACTGACAGAGACTGTGTCTCTTTCTGAGAGAAAGCAGGGATGGTACAGTGCTGTCATCAGCAAAACTGGTCCAACATGCCTCTTACTGTGAACAGCCAGAGGACAGAGGAAGTGCTGAGATTTCTCAGAAAGCTCCAGGGTTTGCTACAGGCCCTGGCTCGCACCGATGATTAACGTGAGATGGAAAAGACAGTGTTCTACTACGGTGTCACTCACTGGCTATTCTAGAGAGGGCAAGTAGTGTGGGACAGCAGGGTTGGAACAGAAAGCATTAACACCAGGGTTCAGGACCTGTTACTCACTTGCATGAGTTTTGCAGGGTTTTCCTGAAACTGGCTCCAGTTTGGCCCAGTGGACTGCATGTCCAGTAGGGTTCAGAGCACAGCTTCCTGGCTTCTTGTCTTCTCAGGAATGAAGCCTGCATTTGTTCAGGTGCTGGAGAGAGTCAGTTCAAACTGAGCTCCTGTCCAAGCCGAGTTATCCCAGTCCCATGTGTAGGCATGTAGGCACAGCACGTTAGCTCTGCAAGTCTCAAGTCCTTAGGAGGATTTAATGAAGTTAAATATCTAACATGGAAAAAGTTCCTGGTGCACCTCACTCTTGGTTATCAACAGAAGCTTCTCATAGGTACATCTCCTGGTTAAGCTTTGTCATCTCAGCTGTTCAAAGCGTTTAAAAGGTAGGGCCAAGGCAGAGCCGATACAGCCCGAGACTCAAAGAAGCTCCTCTGTTGTTTCATAGACTCATTAGGGATCAGAAGGGACCTCAAAAGATCATCCAGTCCAATTCCCCTGCCACAGCAGGATCACCTAGACCAAGTCACACAGGAACACATCCAGGCAGGTCTTAAACATCTTCAGTGACGGAGACTCCACAACCTCCCTGGGCAGCCCCTTCCAGTGCTCCATCACCCTCACTGGGAAGAAGTTCCTTCTGATATTTACATGGAACCTCCCATGTGCCAGCTTACACCCACTGCCCCTTGTCCCATCACCAGATGACACTGAGAAGAGCCTTTGCTGGGCAAAGAAATGCCATTTACATCATGAGACCTATTCCAGTGGTACAGAGCTTAGTGTTCCCTTCCGGAGGTTTAGTAACTCACGGCAGGCAAAAAGAACAAGCCCATGGCTGCAGAGCTGTTGGCAAATGAGCACATTTCTCTCCTTAGTCCTGGCTGATCTTGTTCTCGGTGTGTCCTCCCTCTCGTTAACGTACACTTCTGTAGCAGATGTTGTCCCTTGTTTGTCCAGTCTTTCTGTTTCAAGCTTTTAATCACTGAAGGATCTCGATAACAAGCGAACACATGTCACAACAAACCAAAGACACGTCTTTGGTTTCACTCTTGAAGACAGTGTAATTCCCACCGCAGCGACACGCAAGAGTGTAACACTGGTCATCTGCCAAAACGGAGACAAAAAGCCCTCAGTGCTTGAGAAGAATCAAGAACTCATTTGGATTGTCTTCACAAAGCTG
This sequence comes from Rhinopomastus cyanomelas, assembly GCA_013400115.1. NCBI lineage: Eukaryota > Metazoa > Chordata > Aves > Bucerotiformes > Rhinopomastidae > Rhinopomastus > Rhinopomastus cyanomelas. The sequence continues at coordinate 246,385 of VXBP01004084.1, read as the reverse complement.
CTCTTAGTAACAAATGACCTCCTGCTGCTGCACTGGAGACACCAGTACCTGTGCTAGCATTTGGTGCTCAGAACAAACCATGAGGAGTTCCGACATCCCATGGGCAGGGCCAGTGTAGGCTCTTTAAAAATGCAGTTAATACACAGGTGTGCATCCGTGAGACGGAGCAGAAGAAATAACTAGGGGGACACAGATCAGGGATCCCCAGAAAGCCAAAGTAAAACAGAGCAAAGGAACAGTGACAGGATTTTCCCCTGGCAGCTTAAAACAAAAAAAGCATAAAATTCAGCTGCTCTTTCAAACACAAGTGAACGGTAAAAACTAGAGTCGCACGAAGGAAACTAGTAATGTGCTGTGAGGAAACAAACGCTGTATGAAAGCACTTGGGTTTTATCATCACAGAGCAAGAAGATGCATGAGAAATGTCCACAAGAACCTGGAACTAGTCATACAACAACAACAACAAAAAAAAAGAGCCTGGTGAACAGGGGTGCTGCAGGCTGGGGGAGAGCAAGAGAGAGAGAAGCAGCAGTAACGCGGAACAAGTCTCACAAAAAGGTGCCATCTCAGCAGGTGATCACAGAGAACAGCTGCAGCTGAGGAGGATATTCAAAACACACAACTTACAACAAACAAAGATAAGATGCATTAAAACTAAAAAGCATTTGCAGTGATGAGAAACACAGTGGGAACAAGCAGTGACACCTGTACCTTCATTCCAGGACATCTCCTCAAGAGAAATCTGTGCGTGTAGTGGCCACTCGTTGGTCAGATTATCTTCTACAAAGAAAACACGACAGATGTTTAACCCGGGCAACACAATAATAACAGACTCGCAGAGTGACTGAGGCTGGCAAAGACCCCTGACCTCATCCAGCCCAGCCCAGGACCTAACATCACTACAACTTAGACCACGGCACTAAGGGCTACATCCAGTCTGTCCTTCAACACCTCCAGGGGTGGCCACTGCACCAGTGCTGTGGGCAGTCCAATCTGGTGTCCGACCACCCTTTCGTGAGGAAGGGCTTCCTACTTCAGGCCCTGCCCTCTCATGCTGTCACTAGTTGCCTGGGAGAAGAGCCCGACCCCCACCTGACTACAACCTTCCTTCAGGGAGGTCTACAGAGTTCTCATTTCTGCTTGATAAGTTAGTAATTTCTATTATTCTCAGGTTCTTCAGAATATCAGACGTTGCCAGCACAGTGCCAAGGTAATGTGGAAGAGAGAACATATTGAAAAACAGAGAAAACTCCACAAACCACTACAAAAACCTCCCTGCCAGCTGCTGCATGACCCCTGGGAGCTCTGACTCCCCCAGCACTACATTTGAGAGCTGAAATCCCCTGGATTTGGCAAGCCTGGGGAGTTCAGTGCTCGTTAAGCCTTAAACAGGGTTGTTACTAAGCAAGTCCGTGTTCTTGCCCTTGCACCAGTGAGCCTCTAAGCAGGTTCCGCAGTTCAGTAACAGCTTTCCACAGCACAGAGAGAGCTGTCTGCTGCTCCCTGCAAACAGCTGGCGGCCAGTTTCTTATTCCAGAACTCTTTACTGAGCACCTGCTTATAAAGCCAGAAGCCCACGTTATTTCAATTCCCTACTTAATCACTAGGCTGTAGGGTTTTCTGAACAGTTCTCAGCTGCTTCTAACTGCTTTTTGGTTTGGACTGAGTAAAGACATAAGAGACTTTGCAGTTGCCTCCTCCAGCAGTACCCCAGGAAATCTGCACATCTCCAGCCTTTATCTGATCAGTTAATGGATTCTTCCCTTCTTGGACAATGAGGATGATCAGAGGGCTGGAGCACCTCTCCTATGAGGCCAGACTGAGAGAGTTGGGGCTGTTCAGTCTGGAGAAGAGGAGGTTCCCAGGTGACCTTGTTGTGGCTTTCCAGTATCTGAAGGGGCCTACAAAAAGCCTGGGGAGGGGCTTTTTAGGATGTCAGGTAGTGACAGGAGTAGGGGGAATGGAGCAAAGCTGGAGATGGGTAGATTTAGACTGGATGTGAGGAGGAAGTTCTTCACCATGAGAGTGGTGAGAGCCTGCAATGGGTTGCCCAGGGAGGTGGTGGAGGCCGCATCCTTGGAGGTGTTTAAGGCCGGGCTGGATGAGGCTCTGGCCAGCCTGATGTGGGGTGGGGTGTCCCTGTCCACGGCAGAGGAGTTTGAACTGGATGATCCTGTGGTCCCTTCTAACCCTGACTGACTGTATGACTTGGTCTGGGTGATCCTGCTGAGGCAATCCCTAATGATTCTATGATTGTATCACACAGCATCTGGATGCAACCACCATTCTCTTGTGTGGGAGCAGAGCTAACCATTACCTTCTGGGTTTTTAAATAGATAATCTATGGCCAGTTTAAACAAACCCCAAACATTATGTCCCAGACTTCATGTTGCATCTGAAGTCTAACCTTAACTGAAAAGTACATTACGTATCCTTGGCAATGAGCCTCAGCTAAATCAGTTTTAAGGAAGGAGATGACAACAAATCAGACACCCTGGAAATAACGACTGCCAGTACAACCTTTCTGTGACTGAAAGGTCAGAATGAAAACAAAATGAGCCCACGTGCACCTTCTATTTAACTGCTATCTAAAGAAAGGGAAGGAATAAATGGGCTGGACGGCCATGAGGAAAGAGAACCGGGAGATCCACTTGTCAGTCAGTCGTTCCCATTGTTGCACAGGCTCTCAATTCCACAGACATGAGCTACGGGTGATGTTCTAGTTACACAAAATAATCACAGATCTCATCATCCCTGATCAGAACATGAGTTATCCACGTGAAGTGTCTAAAGTAAAAGGTCAGATGGTCTTCACTCATCATTATTACAACCATGACTTTCTTGCATAGTGGTTCTCTGCACCACTGAATCAGTGTGTGATTTTTCACTCTCGCCGTGGTGGAACTCTGTGCTGAGTTGTGCTTCCTGAAACACTTAACACACACCATTGTGAAGACCTGGTCATTCACCTTAACTTGAAACCTACATTTTAATTCCCAAGAAACAGAGGCTGCCTGGCTTTGCCATTTATTGGATTTGTCTGACAACAAGAGGTGAAAAGATTCTGCAGCTCCATTGTCTCAAGTGCAAGGATCCAAGAAAACACTGCCAGGCTCATCAGGGAGGTTTATGAGCTGCAATTCAAAGAGATTAAAAGGAAAAAAAAAATCTACTGAGATTCTTTCAGGCTACAGAACAACATTAAATAACTATTAGCAGCTCGGTTCAGTAAAGCTTTACTAGGGCCCTTGCTGGGTCATTCAGAGAGGGTAAGAGAGGAAAGGTATTTACGTTTCACTTCAGGATACAATAAATATTTCTTGGGCTGTTTAAGGCTGAGTTTTAGGGGAAGGGTTGCAGGCAGTGAATGGAAGTTCAATCCTTTTATCAATTTATGGTAATAGTAAAAATACACAACTTAGAAAGATGTTTCTAGCTATTTATCTTCTCATATTCTTAGGACTGATTTTTGTTAAACATAATTTAACAGAGGGTCTGCAGCAGTAGAATCCAAGCTGAGGAGTGGGGAAAGAGCCTGCGGAGGAGGAGTCACCTTCTCTTTAGCTGGAGTTGTCATTTCAGCTCTTAGCTGAAATAGATAGCTCTTAGCTCGGGTATTCCTTCTTCTACGGTGTGACTGCACCTTTACACGAGTCCCTTTCTGAACCCGCAGTAGATGGGAAACACACCCTCAAAGGCTTTTTAATTAAAGAGATGGGTATTGCCAGTGAAAGCTCAGTTAGCAACCAGACACTTCAAAAGGAGCTACTTCAGGCCAACTAAAGGCTTTTGTTGTGCCTGACTGCCCAGGATGGTGCAGAGTGGGTGGAACACTCGAACCAGCCTTGTTCTCAGCAACAAGTTGCAGAAGGGGGAACTCCAGCAATTCCAGTTAGGACCTGCAATTCCTTATGTCCAGTGAAGGAAGATGATGCTGGAATAGCTATTCATGTATGAAAACGGCATCTGCGATATTTTCCTAAATATACCCTGCGTGCAGCAGCGAGAGCGCCGGTCCCCGAAAGCTATTTTGTCAAGGTTTCTGGGTGATCTGGGGGTTCCCTGAACGGGAAAGCTCGGGGACAAGGGAAGGCAGCCACTGAGGTTTGGGTGGTCTCGCAGGAGAAGCCAGGCAAACACCACAGGGGGTGCGGACCTGGAGCTCTTTAAGCGAGCTGAAACCGGAAGCCACACACAGACTGCACACAGCAGGGAGAGCACTGGCTGCTTCAGCTGCTCTAACTGCCAGGGGGCTGAAAAAATAAATCATGGTAACCACACGGCAGCAAAGGAGGACCAGGCTTCGGTCACCGCTGCACATGGATGTGGGGACACAAACAGAGGTCCCCCAACAAGATGAAGCTGTGCAGGTGACAGGCTGCCCAGAATGCAGCACTCTTTTGTGTTTTCCTGGCTGCACACGGTGCGAGCAGGTAGATTATCTGCTTGACTGGGCAGCACAGTTGCAAGATGAGGTTGAAAGGCTGCAAGCTGAACTAGAAAGGCTCAGGAGAACTAGAGAGGCTGAAGTAGAGGTAGACTGGTGGAGCCAGGCTCAGCAGCCTGGACAACAGCTAAATAAGAGCCAGATTTAGAGGGGGCTGTATCCTATAGTTCTCAGGTGAAGGACAGAAGCCCAAGTCGAAGGGGTGAGTGGAGCCAAGCGCAGGGTCATGGCAGAAGGCATAGTACCACCCTTGCCTGCCTCACCTCCCCAGTTGCCACTGAGTAATAGATATAAGCCCCTATTGGAAGGCAGCCAGTCTAATATGGATATAGAGGATAGAGAACCCACACTGAAGGTCCTGGCAAGTTCTCATAAATCCAGGAAGTCTTCCAGTAATATAACAACCTCCTCCACAAAGAAGAGAAGGGTCCTAGTTATTGGAGAGTCGCTCCTGAAAGGGACTGAGGGCTCAATATGCAGAGCTGAGCCTCATCACAGGGAGGTCTGCAGTTTACCTGGAGCCCAAATCAGGGACATCACTAGGTTACTTCCTAAGCTGGTGAGATCAGGTGACTATAGCCCACTGCTGATCGTCCAAACAGGAAGGGAGGAAGCTGTATTCCACAGCCTGAGGGGAATGAAGAAAGACCTGAAGGCATTAGGACGTTTGATGAAAGAGTCTGGGGCATAAACTGTATTCTTGTCATTTCTTCCATTTTAGGGTGAGGATATGGGCTGCAATAGAAGGATTCAGTCCATTAATGCCTGGCTACGAGACCGCTGTTAAAGGCTGGGCTTTGGGTTCTTTGATAATAACTGATTTTATCAAGCACCAGACCTTACACATACATATAGGAGGGGTTTATCTCAGAGGGGAAAAAGTGTTCTGGGGCAGGAGTTGGCAGGACTCTTTCAGAGGACTTTAAACTTAATTCGAGGGTGGGTGGGATAGTTGATGGGCAAGCACCAGTGGAACAGAGCTCTGGTCTTANTACAGGCAGCTGACAGCAGCCTCACAGCTACAGGCCCTGGTTCTCATGGGGGATTTTAACTACCCTGATATTTGCTGGAAGACCTATCAGGCAGCCACCCACAGTCCAGGAGGTTCCCCCAGTGCATTGGTGACAATTTCCTGATGCAAATGGTGAAGGAGCCCCCTAGGAGAGGAGCACTGCTAGATCGTACTCACCAACAAGGAGGGTCTGGTTGAAGCAGTGAAGGTTGAGGGCAGTGACCATGAGATGGTGGAGTTCAAGGACTCATGTGGTAGGAACAGAACACCTACCAGAATCACAACCCTGGACTTGAGGAGGGCCAACTTTGGCCTTTTCAAGCAATTGCTAGGGGATGTGCCATGGGACAGGGCACTGGCAGGTAAAGGGACTCAGGGTAGCTGGTTAACATTCAAAGATCACTTCTTTGAAGCACAAGAAAAGAGCATTCCAACAGGAAAGAAGTCAAAGAAGGGATATAGAAGACCTTCCTGGTTAAACAGGGAGCTTCTGGGCAAACTGAAGAAGAAAGCCTATATGTCATGGAAGGAGGGGGTGGCCACTTGGGGCGATTATAAGACTCTGGTGAGAGGACGCAGGGATGCAACTAGAAAATCCAAGGCCTCCTTGGAATTAACCTTGCAAGAGAGGTCAAGGGCAACAAAAAGGGCTTCTTCAAATACACTGCAGGTAAAACTAAAACAAGAGGCTGAATGAGGCGGGTGCCCTGAGGACAGAGGATACAGAGAAAGCAGAGATACTCAACACCTTCTTTGCCTCTGTCTCTACTTCTGGAGGCTGTCCTGATATCAAGCGCCAGACTGCTGAGGCTCCAGAGGAAATCAAGGCAAGAGGGGAGCTTGCCTTGGTTTAGATTGTCTAGATAGAGTTTCTTCCTAGTGAAGTCAATAAAAATGCCTAAAGTTGCAGGGCTGCTGTTCCAAGATGTTTTTTGCTTTGTTTTACCTCCTGTCAGTTTGTTCAAGCCCTGAAACAGGCTGCCCAGAGCAGCTCTGGAATCTCCATGCTTGGAGATCCTGAAAACTAGTGGAGAAGGTCTGAGCAACTGCCCTATGTGGACTTGCTTTGAGGACAAGACTGATCTAGATGACCTGTGAAGGTCACTTCCAACCTCTCTGTTTCTGATTCTGGGGGATTTTTTTAATTCTTTAAGACTGACCCAAAATCATGAACTCCCAGAGTTCCAATAATTTTTAGTAAGAAACTCTTAACATGGGATTTTTCCAAGCTAAACTGGCTGAAAAACTTCTGGTAATTTTTACTGTCAAAACTGATTTTAACCACAGATTAATCTCTTCTAAAAGGGATATTGAATAAAGAATAGAAAAATCTCTAAGGAGAAAATCTGTTGAGGAAAAACAAGTCCTTATCATTAGGAAAATTGTTATGCAGCTTCTTTTCCATCTCCAAAAACCTGCAGAGGAATTAGAAGCAAAAGATCCACCACTACAGCAGAGCACTCTTATGTGTTATTGAGGAAAGGACAAAGCACTGAATCGGAAACGTTTTCACACAGCACACAAAGGCAGTTCTTGCCAGGTCTCCAGGCCAGAGAGGGCTGGGTAAATATTTGAGCCAAACCTCTAAGTGATGTGAGTGTTGTCCTTTCCTCTTTAATCCTATGGCCCAGGGCACAGAAAAATGAGGAGATCACTGTGATACCTTCAGAGAAGAGATACTAAAGCTCCGTCACTTGTCAACCACTCACACAAAAAGAAAATGAAAACCCTCCAGCCCCACAGAGTTGTGGCTGCTGAGAACTTTGTCTAGAACTGCGACTTCAGCAGGAGCCCAACAGACGTTCAAGGACCTGGAGTTTTTATTCCACTATCACTCAGTTGCCGGGGAGCGCGCTGCAGAGGATGCACAGCTATGTTCCGTGTGGCTTGGGCTGAAACACTGTGTCCTCTGTGTACCTCTATGCCACTGCCATCACCTGCGTGAGGACACAGACAAGTTGTTCTGTTCGTTTACCAGTCTTGCTTATAATCTTAAGACTAAGAACTCGACTAGATGCAAAAGGATCTCAGGGAAAACCAATAACCTTTAAAATCCTGTTAAAGCTCATGTACAGCCATGGCCCTAAACTCCATGGGAAATCAAAGCAACTTACTAAACTTTGATGCTGCTGTTCACTGGAGCAAAATGCAAATTCATGGACTGTAATTAAACCCACAGTTAGTTAAGAGCTGTAACTTCATTTCTAGTGTCTCTGCTGTTGCTGTGCACAGGCAGCGTGTGACTGGAAGGCACAGCTGATCTTGCTATGCTCACAGGGCAAAAGAATGAGCGCGCACAGGGCAGCACAACTTCCTGTTGTCGCACCACATTCTGGCTTTTAAAGACCAAGTCGGAGCTTAAAAATTCATTCAAGTCTGATCTTGGTGCTGCTCACATAAATCAGCACGAGATCCACTGCTGTTTTCATTCTTTAGAACGATTTACTTAACTATCCTGTTTTCACCCCCCTCCCTCATCTCTAGGAAACCCCACACTACAAGATTTAACCAGCAGATCCACACTGGGTACACACAATCCTGTATCACTCCTTTCATCCCACAGTAATGCACGGATCTGCCAGGATGACTGAGCCTTTGTCTCTCCAAGTTGTGCTCTCCGCAGTGGCAGGGGAGTTAAAAATCAGCGCAAGAGAGCAAGGTCTGATGGTGTGCCAGCATACAATGGAAGAGCATTCAATAACAAGCTGCCAAGACACTGGGCTTTTATCAGACACGTTCAGAAGTGGTGGTGGCTACACGTCAATGCTGGGCCGGAGTGTGTTACCGCAGAGTGCGACTGAGTGTTTTCCCCACAGGCAAGACACTATTATTGACTCCCCCCATTAACATGTAGGGTGGATATACATTTATTGAAGGTTCTAATGGAAGGCTGAGGGACTCCTATCCCGAGGCCAGAGCAGAAAGACAGCCTATCACTTCATGTAATGGTAGCCCATGTGTGACAGACCTGACCTACATTTCCCCCCTTTCTTTCTCACAACAGCCTGTCACTGGTTAAAGAAGCTATTTTCTGAGAGGTATAAAAAGAAATGCATGCAGGAGCTGCCTGGTTAACGTGCTATAGTGGAATATTATTTATAAACCTGCTTTCAAAAGACTAGTTTAGACCACAGATGAATTATAACACACAACAACAACAACAAGATCTGAATCATTCCCAACCATTGATAAACCCACGTGAGGAACACTAGGTATAAACAGATTAAACCCTGAGATGCTGCGATGAGACGCGCTGTGAGAGTTAAGACACAATGTCTGATGAAGCTGCTTAATAAAAATCGAGAGGGCTAAGGTCTATGAGGGTAAGATTTTGGTTATTAGGAATAATGCCCCTTCATGTTTGGTTGGAAGGGAGTTAATGTTTTCACTCGCTAATGTATGTGGAGCACAAGCTATAAATAATGGATCCACGCCTCAAAAGTAGGACAAGAGGGAAAGAAACATTTGGTTCAGCAATAAACAGCATTTTAAAATATCACCCAGCTACCACTCCCAGCCCCTGCTTATTTAAAGAGCTGCTGCCACTGGAGCACTCCTTGGCAGGAACCTACCCCGCTGCCGCTGCAGGTCATACTCTTGTTTTGTCTCTTCGTTCCCTAGAATTTTCCACGCTTGATCGATTTCGATGAACCTCTGCACGCGCTTCTCCACTTCTCCTGCTGGCACATCTGCCTTCTGTTTGTCTGGATGATACTGCCAATCAAAAACAACCCCCCAAAAAAGATTAAAAACAACGGAGGGGAGCGGAAGTGAGGAGGGTGGAAGAGGAGCAATCAATAATGCATTTGAGATTCAGTGGAAAGGACAGAGGAAAGGAGAAGGTCTGAGCTAAGGTGCCACAGGAAGGGAGAGGACGACACTGGGCACAAGAGAAAGCTGCCAATTTAATTAGACCATTGAAATGGCAACAAAACCACCAGTGGCACAAATGTCACCGTGCGCACTGACGGGATTTTCTGGATAATTTGCTGATGGAATCATTGGTCTTATGGACAATTTACCTAGAGCGAACGAGTATCGCAAGCAGAGGCAGGTACAGGCAGAGGACCACAGCTCAGGAACAACAGGAGGTGCTGTAGGTGCCAGCAGCCCTCGCAGCTGATTTAAACACGACCTCCACATTTAGGTGGAGCTCCTCCGGGTGAGCGGGATGCTGCTGTGTTACGCGCACCTAGCCTGCACACGGTGATTTCAGTGATAAACAGAACATACACCATCAAATACAATATTTCTGCTTTTGAAAATGTGCCTCAACATCTTTTAGCTCCTTCCAGTTCAGTGAATCAGTAGCCCTTCCAAATATTTAAAGTCATGGATCACTGCCTACAAAATTGTGTCATTTTAGTTAAGAAACGGTGATCCAAGGGCACGGCTGCGAGAAATCCCACGTTAAATAGAAGTAACAATGACAACGTGAACAACTGATTCCGTGACTCCATGTTTATCATCTGGACTGCAGGTTCTGAGTGGAGCAGCTTCACTCTTTTTGGTTCAAATCTCTACTGCGCAGTCACTGTCCAGGCTCCATCTTCCTTAATTAATCTCCAGTAATCTGATCTATTTAAAATAGTCATATTTCAAATTGCTCAGTGCAAGTGATGGACCAGCAGGAAATGGCATTTCAGGTGAGAAGCTGCAGCAGAATCCAACCTGTCAGCTGTTACCTGTGTTACAAAGCCAAGGTTTGCCTTACTGAGGAGCTGCAACCTCTGCCCTTTACGCTCGCATCAGGTAGGGCCCTGAATCCTACAACAGGTTTCAAGGCTTGGAACACCTGTTCTGCAAGTGTTGGAACAGACTCCTGATTCACTGAACCTCTTTGTTTTAGTTCCTAATTAATTTTGGGGAGGAAAGAAATACTATCTTGGTGTGCTCTGCAAGATCCAGAATGTCACAGGACCACATCTGCTGAAGCCTGTTGGCTCACTGATGTATGGATGTCTCTCATCTGTGCTCATGGGTGGTACCTGGAAAAATACCCTGCACAAGAAACTTTGGACTTCAAGGTTCAACTTTTTTCCACTTTTGAATGTAGGATTGTCAAAACCCTAAGTTAAAAATGAACTCTTACACTGAGAGCCAGTCCTCAAGAAATACTGACAATGGGACACTGAAGACAAACATCAGGGGAGGGAGTGCGCAAGGTATTCGTACAGGTAAGTGATGAACTAATACATTTCTATTATCAGTATTATTTTTAGCACTCACAACAGTTGCAGAGGATCACAGCTCCACAAGGACAGAAATTCCTGGTGGTCTTCAGTAATGGAAAGGGGGCAGCACAGTACTTCTAGCAGAGGTTTGCAAAAGGAAGGATACAAACATCTCTGACCTCCTTCCTTTTTTCCTCCCTTTGTCAGTCACAGCAAAATACCTGCGCTGTGTTTGTAAATCCTACTGAGTAGCACCATGTTAGTCAGCTTTATTACTGCGTTCAGAAGTCAGGGGGGAGAGCAGAAAGGCACTTTTATGGCAGTACTGCTTGTGAAACACGTTGTGGATGTGCAGCTAGAGAGATGTCAATACATCCCAGGTGCAGCAGTGCAGCTGAAAGCAGGGCTCAAGAGACAACTCCGAGCAACACAAAGATAGTCTGCACAGATTTAGAGAAGTTACATTGTTCTAACACCTTGAATAAGAACCTACAACTGGATGTGTAGAGGGAGAGCTGAACAGTAGTTCAGTTTGAGGATAGGCCAAGTAGAAAACACTCATCCATTCTCATCACGGAGCTCGTACCCAGTTACAACTGAGATGAACCCAGAAAGCAGAAAGAACTGGGGGAAGAGGAGGTGATCAGAACCACCCGTTGTACTTCATCTTCCTCAGAACAAAACTCAGCCCCTGGCTCTGCCCAGGCAGTTGCTCTGAAGAGTCTGTTTGAGAGGGAGGAATCAGAACAAGATCTGGCAGCCAAGAACAAGGGAGGACACCAGAAGAGTTAACGCTCTGTCAGTGTCTGAGCTATAGATGGACGATAGCTCTCACTCTCTAACCTTGTTGATTGTTTCACAGATGAACCAAAATTGTAGGGGCAGCTGAAGCAAGAGCCATGGCCGGGTGTCAGAGCATCGGTCGGTCCTGTAGTGGAGGACCAGCCTTCACCCACGACAAGTTGATCTCTGCTGAAGACACAAGTTCCTAAATTTTGCTAGGCAAGCTGGAGAATACGAAAAGGGAGTGAAAGAGAAACGGGACACAGTGACGGGAAAAAAGGATTCTTGGTGTAAAACAGCGAAAGTCTGAGGACTTCTCTTAGTGTAGATGTGGCTACTAAACAAAACAGAGGAACGAGCCCTACGCAATTTTAATGTGACTAAAACCGAGTAACAACTGGAAAATGTTAAGTTTCACGAAAAGGGATTTAAAAGCAAATTATAACCATCTTACAAGAGATGCCAGCTGAGTGAGCTCAGTGCCTATCAACTGAAGGCAGGATTTTTCACCCATTAGCTGTTTAGAATACAGCGATTAAATGCAGCGACCAAATATTTGTGCCTTAAACTTCTGTCACCTTCCTTCAGGAAGACAGAGAAACTCGATGAGATAAACCTTTCCTGATCGCAAATGCTTTTTTAGCAAGCTGCTAGACCTCAGTCCTGAATGCAGAGATGACTTCAACTCATCACTTCTACAATGGAACAATAATACTCCTCTGTGTACCCAAACCCCATACTTGAGGGTTTTGCTTACTTTAGTTTTGAGAGTCCTGAGGAAAAAAGACAATAGAAAAAGCATCAAAACACTCTCTCTGCTGGAGACTTGGAGAAACCTTTAGTGCTGCAGGGAAATGGAAAAGTGGCTGACATGAACTTCACATCAACCACAGCACTGAACTGCTTTCATAGAATCATAAGGGATTGGAAGGGACCTTGAAAGATCATCTAGTCCAACCCCTGCTCAGCAGCCTGGGTGCAACCCCAAACAGCCCAGCACATGACCAATGGGTCCTGAAACAGACACAGGTTCAGATCACAGCTATGCAAGCATCCAAGAGATGTTAAAAACCTTCATTAATCTATTACCGCCGATTCCTGCTACGGCATAAAAAACAAGGAAGAGAGCAAAGTTCTTCCACCTCAAAGAAAAGGTGATGTTCACCAAACAGAAAAAAGAGCAGACACTCCAAGATTACCTGGGTTCCATCACAGGTTTTATTTACGCAGGGTACTCTAGATCTGGTTTTCACCCACAGAGTCCGTCTAAGAGTCTGGACCTCACTCCAGCACACAGCTGCTCCATTCCTTATTTCTGCCTGCGATATATTCTGTCAAATTTGGTGCCTTCTGCACTTTAAGAACAGCAGGATGAATGCCTGGGAGTTACTGAAGACCATGTGGTCAGTGTCTGTAACTGTACACGTCAGTAACCAAACTACAGACCTTAGGAGCTCTCACAGCACGTAAGAGCTGGCTAAGCTGTGCTTGAGCAAACCAGGCCCCACAAAGATGATCCACGAAGGTCCCCATCCTCCTAACACCTGTTTCAGTTGCTTAGCTTGATGCAAGTGCTGTGATGGGGGTGGCAGACTTCAATCAGCACTCAGAAAACCTCTAGTGAAATAAATGGATTGTCTGTCTCTTTGTAGTGCTCATGGGTTTATTTTTCAAAAGAAGGGCAAAGCACCCAGTAAGACTCACTTCATGGCACTTGATGGGAGAAGAAAGGTGAAGCATAAAGACAGACGTTATCTACACTATGTTTGTGGTCTTGCACAGTGTGGAATTCCCTGTAAGCAAACCCCTTGAAATAGTTAAACTTCAACCCATAACTGCTTCCCCATGGAAAGGGGAGTGATTTGGAAAAGGTCACGCCAACGCTATTTCTTCTCACTGATTACTGAAGACATCATCATAGAATCATAGAATGGCCAGGGTTGGAAATGACCTTAAAGATCATCTACTTCCACTCCCCTGCATAGGCAGGGACACCGTCACTAGATCAGCTCACTTTGGCTTGTGCACACAGGGTACTCACTCACAACTCCAACGATGCACCACCTACCTGACTTCATACATCAAACCTTCATCCTTCCTAGTCCTCTGTATTTCCTGCAAAGCTGACACAGTTTGGAGAAATCTTCAGCAGCAAATAAAAAGGAACCTATACAGGGTGAACAGCATGCGGCTGCACTCAATCCTGAACCTCTCTCCCAAGACAATAATTTTGGAGAAGTATTTTTTTAATTGTTATTGTACACCTTGTTGGTTATTTTTTTCTGTAAGGCTCTAAAATTCAACCTAAAGGCAGAGAGAGAATAATGATGGAACCATAATGACTTAAGTCTAAGCTGTAAATAAGAGTCAACAATAGAATATTAACATCTAGAATCAACGGAGTGTGTCTTGGCACCTCCCTTTCTCCAGGTCAGGGACACAGCAGTAGCTACCACAGTTTTACAGTCTGGCAGGATTTGTTTCATTTAGTGAAACTGGAAATCAAATTTCCAGTCAAGATTTAGGGTTGTTTCTTATCAAGTAAAAGGAAGCCACAGTGTTCATGACCCACACTACAACTACAGTATCTCCTGGAAGTTGTAAAAATATTACAAATAATATGTGTAAAAAGGTGTTTATGTTAAAAAACAAATCAGGAGTGAAAGACAGTCAGTAACAGCAGTGAAGACGAATTCAACCTAAAGCTTACAAACTTATGGTCGCTGCCCCACGGCTGGTGAAATGCCCCACCATTGATGAATGACAGAACTGAATTAAAACTGTAACTGAAGAGGTAAAAGTCACAGAACAATGCAGGAGTGGGAGTCCCCATGGCTAAGCTTGGGGGAATGTGAGGGAACAGCAGTGCTCATCAGCGACATCCACTCCCGCTGATAGGAGACTTGGATGAGTGACGGCCAGGGGACACATGAGTTGGATCCTGTGCTCCTCAGGAGAGAAGGAGAATGGGGGGGGGGGGGGGGAACACTGGAAGCAGCTGGATGAAGAAACCCAGTAACAATGCCAGCCTCGTGGCTGGAAATCCAACAGAATGAGGCTTTGACTTCTAAGTGGAACTGCACAGACTAATAAAACCCAGCTCTTTTTAAAAGTATTGGGAGGAGTGGAGTTCGTGTACCAGCAGCTCAGCGAAGAGGCAGGACAGTACAATTTCAGAAAGGAAAGTCTCTCCCTCACGGTCAGTATATGACAGTTTATTTGGTTAGTAAGTCTAAACAACTCTCTCACTCATTTATTCCATGCTATACAATGAGTTACAGTGAGGCATTAGCAAGCAGCACAGTCTCACTCTACACGAAGTTCAGCAACACAAGCACGTGGCACCAAGGCAAACCACACAATCCAGTGCTGGTGGGCACCTTCCAGCATCACCCAGAACATCCTCGTGACAAAACACCAAGAACAAACGGCAGCAGCTAACAAGAACATAAAGGTACCAGAACTGGGACCCATGTTTAAAAACACTTTTCAGCTTTATGAGACACTTACACATTACCAGTGGAATTATTATTATCTACTGGTTAGCTAACGAGGTCAGGACAAAACCTGTCAAGTGTTCTCGTGTGACAGGATATTCATTTGTCTGTGGACTCCAGAGCTCACCCTAACACTTCACATCCTATTAAAAAGAAGCTGCAAGACTGCCAATGTTAAGGAAAAACACATTAACCAGCTCTTTTCCATGTAGTTCCCCATCACAGTCTGAATTCCTGTTACATTTCTCTGCCTTTAAAGACAAAGGGAAGCCGGAGTTAATTTAATGCCAAGCTGCTTCTCAGAGGCAAGTCCTTTGCCCTGCTTACAATATATGAAGTAAACACCAGTTTTAACAGGCACTTGCCAATAAATCTCACCTCCTGACACAGAGTGTCTGTTCATACTCAGGTTTTGGCCGCTCTGCCACAAATGCCAACAAAGGGACCAATTAATGAAAACTTTCTCGATACATTCCCAGCGGATGAATGTCTGCCTTGCAGAAGGTACCTTGACAACATTCATCTCGCACAGGCCAAATGGCTGCTCTGTGGTAGCAATTAAGACACCACCAGCCTTGGCTAGATATAAACCAACAACCAAATCTGTGTAGATCTGACCAAATGCTCGCAGAAATCTGGAGAAATTAACTGCTAAACAAGGTCTGCGCTGGATAACTGCATCTGTTTCTGTAGTCACCTACAGACCACATGGACACGCTGGGACTAGAAAGAAACCACAATTCTGACAACCGGCCACAAGACAACGTGCTTAAAACTAACACTCCTCACAACTCGTCAATGCATTTATTATTCAACTTACCCCAAATCCTACAGCTAAATTTAACATGGTACAGGAGAGGGGGTTCCCCTCAGCACCCCACATCCCTGCAAAGCTGCATGCTTCTATTTCTAAATGGTGTGACTGGCAGGGTTACAGCAAGATTTTTATCAAAATTATGTGGCATAATTCCATCTCCAGTTCACATTTCTGCTAATTTTCCATACACGGTCACACTAAACACTTTGAGCCACAAATCCTTATCAGCATCTAATTCAGAATTCACTCCCATATTTTGTATCACCCACCCCACATACGCAACAGCAAACGATTCCGTGCGACCTTTCACTCTGCTTAGGGCATGATCCACAGGTTAGAATCTTGCAGAGTCCATGCTGTGATGGACTTAAATCAGAACACAGAGAATTACAACATCATTTATCAAACTGCAGTCTGAATTTCTAAATAACTAGATTTTCAAAGATCACATGTGCCAGTCAAGAGAAAGGTGACAAACATGCACTTGGCCCCCACCCAGCAGCACTCGCTGAAAGGTCACCAAAAAAAGCCATTTTCCAGGATGAACCCCCCCCCCATAAATATTTTACAAAACCTCAAGTGATTAATTCAATAATGGAATTGTAAACCAGGAAGGGATTTATTTAGGTGAAGCCAGAGCAACTTGTGCTGCCTAAGGAAATAGATTCATTTTGGAAAAAACATTTGAGTTTTGACAAGTAAACATGAAACTTTGCTCATGTCATGGGAGGTGGGCGAGGTTCTGAACAAACAGTATTAACTCATTACCAATACAGTAATACAGGTTATTAGGAAAAACCTAATTAGCAGTAACTACATCATTCTGGCAGCAGCACCCCATTCAAGACTGCTCTGCAATGCAAAATTATTTCATTTTCAAGCAGAAAATAATTACAAACTCACCTGTAATAGAAAGTTAGGGTGAAACCTTCAGGTGTTGTGATGCTGCCAACTATTAACTTAGCATTGATTTTGCTTCATTACTCTTTTATCCCAGGAGCCAGCAGGAAATCTTACTGCCCTAGCCACTTCCTTCATACTACTACAAGAAGTAGGAATAAAAATTACATAGTTCTACTTAAGTACATAAAAAACACATCTATTTCCTTATTTTGTAAAAGCAAACATTAACGTGATTTTTAATAACCAGACCTGTAAAAAACACAAGTGTGGTTCTTTGATTTGGGCTCTGTTTATCAAGTATCCTCAGCTTTCCCTAAGTTTACAGTGGAAAGCAAAAGTTTTTCAGCAAGGATTGTCTCCTTCACTGCAATATTCCTTTTTCCTTTCCTACAGGCTGATTCTGCACATGAAGGTCTTGAGCAGGAGCTGCCCTGAAGCAACATTCCACTCTGGGCTCTGTGGCCTGCATGGTTCATCAGGTACTAATTAGATAGCATGTTCTGTCAACACTTCCTTGCTCTTCTTCTATTAATTGGTCATTCTGCCCAATTAATACAATGCAACACCACTTCCAGACTCCTTGAGATCCTTTACCTGTGAGAAACAAAGCTGAAGGGGAAAAACACCACCTCCTCAAGGGTCACAAGGTAACCACAGCTGTCCAAGCCCTGGAGTGACAGTAACACTACTATGCTGAAAGGTTAATTAAGTTCCTACCAACATTCTCTTGAGCCTCGCTTTGTTATTTAATCTCAGGGAAACAAAAAAGAAGAGCAAACACAAGCAAAAAGCCCCTAACAGGCTGCAGTAAACTCAGAAATGATACCAGCACAGGAAAAAGGCTGCAAAACTCTAATCACTTAGCCACTGGCAGCATTTCTCATCGGAATATTGGCAGTTAATGTGGTCTGGGTTAGGTACTGACAAGTGTCATGAATATGGTGTGGAAACTACAGCACACTGATCCCACCGCTGCACACAGGAATCCACACAGCTGCCCTCACAGCGCCAGAACAGCCATAAACCAGCATTTTATAAATCTCTAAGAAAGAAAATAACACATTTTCGCCATTTATTACGTTGCAGTAAAGACCGCCGACGATAAAACACCCCCCAAACGACAAAGCTGCTGCCAAATACAACACGCTGCTGCCACCTAATGCTTACTACAAGGTTACACCAGGAGCATCTCGTTGTTGCTCTGCGCTACACTGGCACGATGGAAAAACGGAGACGCAGCAAACAAAGTTCATTATTGCTTCTAAATATCTGGTTCACATTTCTTCCCCCCACCCCGGCTTTTTTTTTTTGTTTTTAAAAGCTGTGATCATTTCCCTTCTTGCACGGAAAGACTGGAACAGGTGAGTTTGGGGAAAATACGGGAAACCTATAATTCATCTGCATAAAAATCAAGAATGAAACACAAGCAATTAACTAGTATTATCACCCAAAGCAATGAGTACACTCACCTCATCAGGTTCCACGTGTGTTTACACCTCTGTAAACCATCCCCTGTGAATTAACCAGCACGACTCACTACGGAATGGCTTCACAGGGCAAGTTACTGGGAAGGGAAAAAGAAGTAAGAACAGGGAGGTGTGGTCTTAAGTGAAACCAGCACAAACCAAAACAACTTTGAAGGAGGTTTTGTTTTGCAGAGCACCTTCACTGCTTCATGGCAGTGAAGCTTGTTCCCTGCCATGAAAAGAATGATTCCAGGTCTTAAACTGGCCTTGCGAGCCCACAATCCATCTTTTCAGCGTATTCACTCAGTTGGCAGAAGTTAACAGGGAACGTGGAAGCGGTTGGCTTTTTCTACTAGCAAAGAGGAGAAACAGAAAGTGAAGAGTTCCCTGTGACACTCAATCTTTTCATATAGAGATTTAAAGTGCCCCCAAGAATGTCCACCCAAAGACAGTGGGATAAAAGAGCAAGGAATTTATCTTCCCGATTCATTACTTCAACCTCTTCTTCCTTCCCCCCCAACACAAACAACCTTTAAGATTTGTAACAAGATCAGGTAGGTGAAAGCTCAAGTTATCATCTCTGCCACTGATTCCAGCTTCCCCTGTCCATCCCCAAGATGATTCTTATTCATAGGAAATGTCCCTCATGGTTTAATTTTCCTTCTCATCTCTTACACCTTATAGCTTCTCAGATGTCTTCCTAACACTACTGACTGATTAACTAGCTGGTAAAGCCCATGTGTGCTCTCATACAAGACTACAATGGGAAAAATAAAAACACAAAGGGAATTTTAAAAGATCCTTTGAGATTTCTGCCCCCTGGGCTGACAATTTACACTATTAAGTGTCACATTAAATGGTGTTTAATGTTCAGGTGCAAGTTAACATGGCCCTGGTCACACAGTAATAGCAGCTACACAAACAGCAAGGACACAGGTTTAGGTAAATGCTCCTTGTGCATGAAAGCAAATCCCCAAATCCTGTTTTGTATTATGAAAAAATCCCAAACAGCAAAACCTAACCAACCAACCAAACAATAACCATCCAGGGTTGCTTAAACTGCTGAAAAAACGGGCTTGAACTTCTCCAGCTGACAGGTACAGCAGTGGAGGGAAGAAAACCCACAGGATGCTATTTCCTAGCTGGGTAACATCTGGCCGAAGGGCAGGGACAGGCGGGCAGAGGCAGGAGGCGTCACCTGGCACCGTGACTTGCAAGATGAAAACCTTTCTGCAGGCTGAGAAAGTCAACTGCTTTGATATCCCACAAGTTCAAGGGGGTTTTGTGCTGAGAGGACTTTAAAAAGTTTATTAGTGACCAAAACTGTAACCCATGTGTTAACAGTTCAAACTCGCAGGTGGTTTTGGCTTCATGTTTTCTTGAAAAGATTTTTTACCTTTCCTTAGTAATACATAAAATATCCCCTGTGTATAATAGGGAATCTGCACAGTATTTGAGCTATCCATGATCTCTGAGTAACAGGCTAGGCCCTAGTGAAATCACAGCTTTAAAATGGACATGAAAAGCTAATAGTAACTCAGGTTAGGAAGCATTTGGGGTTTGCATGAAAGGAGCTTCCTCACTTTAATAGGAAAAAGCCATGAAGAAGTCGCTCCTCTTCAAGGAGGCAGCTTTGAGACTGCCACTGGCAAACACTTTTCACAGCACCCAAACGAAGCCAGAGGCACTGCAGCCTGCTGTACAGACAGTGCTTTCCCACCTTGGGCAATACCAAGTCACCTGAAGCATCTGGAGAAGTTTCAACCCCTAACATCAGAGGCCATGAAGTAAACTATGGCTACAGCACAGAGATCATATTTCACAGATATCACACCAGTGGTAAAAACAAAACCAAACCAAAGCCCCAAACCACAACTAAACCAAACCACTAAAACCACAACAGCATTTGGTTATTTCAATATTTTCATAGCAAGTGACCAAACAGTTCTGAAAGTAATCCCTGGATGACATAAACTTTGCGTTCTTAAGTCATAAATCCAAACGGCGCAGACCAAATTTTGTCATTATTGTTAAATGATTGGGAATATCAACAAACCTTTGAAATATCTGCCAGCCTTGAAGTACCACTGGAACATACTGAAAACTAAGTGACAGCTTATGCAGTTGACCTGCTGGCTACAGCAAAAAAGCTCAACTTTCTTACTCCGACCATACAACCTCTCTGCAAGTATCCTATAAGAGAGCCCTCCAGCTGTAAGAATTCAATTCTGCATTACATCAGTTCAAAGAGCTCGAGCCTGTGGAGCATTTAGGCTCAGAGATAGAAGATAAAGCATCATGATACATTGAGGCAAGATAAAAA
Source organism: Rhinopomastus cyanomelas (assembly GCA_013400115.1). NCBI lineage: Eukaryota > Metazoa > Chordata > Aves > Bucerotiformes > Rhinopomastidae > Rhinopomastus > Rhinopomastus cyanomelas. The sequence continues at coordinate 225,963 of VXBP01004084.1, read as the reverse complement.
TGGAGTGGACACTTACGACACTCAGATCAGGATTTTCTGACTCTGAAATGTTCAAAGATGAAGGCAAGAAGGAATGAGGGAATGTGTTACTGTCGCAAACTTCCACAGTAACTATGTATTTTAAATAGAAGGCACAGATAATTTATTTAATACTAAACTTCAAATACACAAGTCCCCCAAACACCAGAAGTTTTACAGTTTTACCCTGTTTTAAAAATCTTGTAGCTGTTTCAGATTTAACACAAATGTGGTTATTTTCCTTTAAGAGACCCTTCTACAAGCAGATCTATTGCAGGATGTTTATTATCCTACAGTGTCCCTTAATATTTATTATCCTCCCTACTCATGCTCTAGGAATACAGTTTCTTTAAATAACTGACCCACCACTTAACATTTCAGAAGTAGCCCCTGAAGTAAACAGTCTGGTTTGAAAGCACTGGACACCTCGAGGTGCTCCCGAGTGCGACTGCTCAGCCTTCCGTGCAATCAGGACGCTCACGTGAAAGCACGACGGCAGTCCTTGTGGCTGCCTTCTCTGTGTTTGAATTCCTATCTTTCAGCACACGATTTTCACTCCAGACATCTCGGTTTAGAAAAGAGATACGAGGTGCACACACACACACGTGCAATATAAAACCACTGCAGTGTGTTCACTAAAGTGCTGAGAGGACAACCGCTAGCATTAAGAAACACCTTTATGGAATTTAATACGCTGGTACTCCAGACTTCACTTTTAATGAGCATTCTAATTTTATAAAACTTCAGGACACACCGAGTATTTTTAAGTACCAACACCTTTCACAAAAAGTCTACCAAAGGCAGTGTAGCTTCTCTATTTAATAAACTATGATGAGTAACTTTTAAAAAAGCACAAAGTGTTCAAGAGATTCCTTTGCAGAGCACAAGTGACACAAAAGGCCAAGCACACGTCAGCTGAACTTCACATTGCAGCTGCCTCGTGCCTATTCTGTTCTTACACATGTACCTCAAAAATACAGGTGCAGAAGCAGCAGAAGCTGCTGCTGCTGACAAACAGATTAAAATCAGAAATCACAGCCCAAGCTAACATAAGTTTCATGACTGGCTGAGCTACCTGGATAAACAATATATCACTCACTTCTTGGCTATCTGGGGATGCTATGGGCTCTCCTGTACTCAATACAGCAGTTAAAATAGCTGTCTGCTGTAGAGATACACCAACCATCCACTGACATCTTTAAACACCACATAATGAAAAGCTCCTAAGTAATGAAATGTGAGACACTGCTCTATATACACTGAGATACAGTAGGACCACAAAATAAAGGAATACTGTGATAGCATTCAGAACAGCTGACAACAGCACCTGTTTTTGGAACAGGATTGTTGCTAAGGCAAACACTTGCTCTTCACACTTACCAGTTTCATAATGACCTCTTCAGCTGCAAGAAAAAAAAACCCAACCCCAAAACATCACCGCAAAACTACGGCAGACCAAAATATAGAAGGAGCTGCAGATAAGGAGTTGAAGGACGTGCTGCAGCTGGTGGGCTGCAAGCCATGGGGAAAAGCAACTGCAGGGTTAAACATCTCAGCTAAGAAATACAGTCAGCTAGTGAGAAGAACCAGGCATCAGGACAACAAAGAAGAAGGCAAGAAGGCAATAAGGTAAGAAAGAATCACAAGGGACAATAGGGGGAATGGAGCAAAGCTGGAGATGGGTAGATTTAGACTGGATGTGAGGAGGAAGTTCTTCATCGTGAGAGTGGTGAGAGCCTGGAATGGGTTGCCCAGGGAGGTGGTGGAGGCCCCATCCTTGGAGGTGTTTAAGGCCGGGCTGGATGAGGCTCTGGCCAGCCTGATGTAGGGTGGGGTGTCCCTGCCCATGGTAGGGGAGTTGGAACTGGATGATCCTGTGGTCCCTTCTAACTCTGACTGACTGCATGACTTGGTCTGGGTGATCCTGCTGTGGCAGTGGGGCTGGACTAGATGATCTCTTGAGGTCCCTTCCAATCCCTAATGATTCTATGATTCTACGAAAAGGGTTGTGAAATGTATGTGACTTACTAGGTAACCTTGCAGGCATGGCACGATACAAAAAGGCAACACGCAGAACAATAAACATCTTCTCTTCTACCCCAAAACAAGAGTCTGTTTTGTTTGGCACAAAACCAAACAGGTGGATGAATCAAACAACAGCTCTTGGAGCAGGAGAAGCATCAGCATAATCATGATCTGGCTAATCAAGCTGTTTGAACTGGTGACTTCTACAACATGGAGGGTCATTAAATTCTACATACACTAATAATCAAGTTTTCAACTTGAAAATATGGCCTCTTGTATCTTATTAGGGTCATAAGTAGTAAAACAGAATAACTCAAAACTACCCAGAGCATTAACAGCAGCCCTTCAGATTACATAGTGGCTTATCTTTCTTTCTGTTGTAATTATACAAACATCAGGCATGAAAAGAAGTTCCTCGGTAGTCAAGAATTTTCAGGAGTAACACTGGAATTTATTTGGGAACACACTTTAGCACAATCACTAAGCAGATCTTCTACTTTAAATAAACTCTACATTTCTTGTGACTGCAGAACGGAGATGTGTATAGAGATGCGATAAGATACCACAGAAGAGATGGAGCCTTTCTATCTCTTCCTGAAGTTCTTTTGCTTCATTAAATGGAATTTCTACCAAGTTCCTTTTTCTGTTGGTCTGCGAGTCATTCTCGCCTGCACCCGATGCTGTGTGTTCACATTTTCTCCTCTTTCAGACCGATTAAGTAATCGTCTCAACACTCTGCTTGCACTCCTGTACCCACAGCCCACCCCTCCTGATAGGAAGATCATCTGTAGCGCTGCACATTTTCTTTCCTTTCCATATTAAAAACCAGAGCTTCCTGCATATTCCCTGCTCAAATTACATGGATTTTCTTTAAGATTAGGGCACACATTGTAACAGCAGCATGTAATTTTCCTGCACAATAATTTTTTTTCCAGTTGAAAGGTATCCTATAATATCATCAGCATCAACAGGAACAGACACCTGATTCTCAGCTAGACAAAACCTCATGCATTTGGTGATTTTACTCCCTGTAAAAAGCACTTCTCAGATACAGAGCAGCTATGGGAAAATTTCAAAACAATCTGGCAACTCCTTCTTTGACCACAATGTGCTAGACCAAATGGAGATGTACAAATGGTGCCAATAATACAACAATGGGACTTTTTTCCCCTGCAGTGTTCTATTTTTGTTACTCTAATTCCAGCCTCCGTTGATTTTACACGAGTTCAGAAACAGAAGCACTGTCCTTTTTCAAAGCTGCTAGGATTCTCTGAAAAACTAAGTTGCAGAGCACAAAAGCATTTGGGAACTCCTGGTGAAAATACTGGGTATTTAATTGTGGATACAATGGGTACAAGTGTCTCCTATCACAGATGGGAAAAGACCTTCAATTGTTAGCCTAACAGTGAAAAGCCACCCATTAACCATATCTGCAGCACCATGTCTGCATGACTCTGAAATACCTCCACGGATGCAAACTCCACCACCTTCCTGGGCAGCCTGTTCCAGTACCTGATAACCCTTTTCAGTAACAAAATTTTCCTAATCTCTAACCTAAATTTCCCTTGGTGCAATTTAGGGCCACTTCCTCTTCCATCACTTGTTACTCAGTTGAACAGATCAATTTCTACCTCTCTACAACCTCCTTTCAAGTAGTTGTAGACAGCAGTAAGGTCTCCCCTCAGCCTCCTTTTCTCTTGACCTGTCCTCCCGGCTCTAAAGACAGAATATTAAAGACCCAGCCCCTACTGCTAAGATATTAACATATTAATCCTCCAACTCTGTTGTGATTCACTTCTGCAAAGATAACCTCAGGTCTTCTAGGCTTCAGAAAACTTGTGCATGAACTGAAAACAACCAACCCAGGAACCTTTGCACCGAGCTACAAAATACACAACTACTGCTATCAATTGTTAAGTACAAATAAATGTTGCAATAATCTAGGTGAGGATGTGCTTGCTCACTGCAGAGGGTTTGGACTAGATGACCTTTGGAGGTTCCTTCCAGCCTGGGCCATTTTATGATTCTATGATCCAGTATTGGTGTCACAGAAGTAAACAAGAATTTAAAACAAAGAGATCTAAGATTTCATTACGTTGCAAAGAAACTTCATTGAAATACTTAGAAGCTGAGAAGAAAAACAAAACAGATTAAGAAAAATCATCACTTTTCTTGGACCAAGCCTGTGCTGTTTTCTGTATCATGTTAATACTGCTCTTAAAGCCTGAACTGACATTATCTGTAGTGCAGTAATTCACTTAACTCCCACTATGACCTGACAACAGGTACAGCAAAGCAAAATATGGTAAAGCAGCAAATAAGTTCATTCACTGCAGTGGGGTACACGTGCACATTTTATTTGTTAGAGGTCAGTGGTTTTTTCCAACATCCATCTGTTATACCACACAAAACCAAATTATATTTTAAAAGTCAAAGAGTTTGAAATCAATTTACCCTTTCAAAATCCTTCTGACAAACCTGTAATACAACCATTTCTAACTGCACACTACTTGGTGTTATTCAGGTCAGTCCTAAGCTTTAACTACAGATATGGCTGGTTATGTTTGGGATGACATATGGCAACATCTCCAACTCTTCTCAGCTCTGCCACTTTACATCTGCCTGTTCCTTTAAGATGCCACTCATACACGTGTTAACAAACAGAAAATAGAGGATGACAAAAAGCAAATGCTCAACGTGAGTGCTGGGGATCCCTGGCAGAAGCATCAGACTCAGGCATGTGCCATTTTATTTTTAACAGAATAATTCTGCTATTAAAATAAAAGTCCCCCTTCTAGTATGCTCGATACCGTAAGAACAGTCATCACAACACAATGACTGTGCACTGAATTGTCATTGGTATTCAAGATGCAAACAGCCCGAGAAAGTCAGGGATTTTCATTTTAGCTTGAAGTTTTTCAGGAAGTTAAAAGCTGCTGCTACATTGATCACTTGTGATGACACCTTTCACTAGGTACTGTGCAGCTGTGCTCACCTGCTACTCCAGCTTCTCAGTCAGAATTACACTATTAAACACCTGCGTGTAGACCTGTTCTCTGCCCACATCAACACTACTACTACCACCTCACTTCTTCCACTGCTTCAGCCAAAATGAGCACTGTGTCAGTGAGAAGGTGTGAAGCTTCCAAGATCTCCAAATACCAGCTGTACACCTAGGGAGCAGGAGAACATTAAAAGGTTGCAACACGAAAGGTGAGATCCACGCAGGACCATGCTTTCTACTAACGATGATCAGTGGATGTCTAGGGAGCAGTATCAGCGTTAGACGAACACACAGCAACGCTTCTCTTGTAAATTCCACCAGAAGTCTGCTCCTCATGGATTTCTGACTCTGAGACTGTACTTTTGGTTCAGCATGCCACAGCAGACCTTTCCTTCACAAACATCTAACAACCTTTTCAAGTGAGGACCGCCTTGGACTCAACATAATCTGAGACAACAGTGCTGTAATGGTGCAGGTACGTACTGTAGTCTCTTGTCATTCATACAGCCAGTGTTTTATTACCACCATGGTGTTACAGACTTCAGCCTGACTCTGCTAGATGCTGTTCTTAGTAAGTGGACAAACAAGCCGAGTCAGCTGAAAGAAAAAGATGAGCAGAGACAGGACATATGGTAACAACAATAGACAAGCAGCAGATCTGCCTTAGAGAAAACACCTACAAGTAAACATCAGCGTGGCCTTTCAGTCAGAGGTCCACCACAAAGAGCAGAACTCTGAGCCAAACAGACAAAGAAAAAAAGACAAGGTATTTTCATTGTCTCTGATAGTTCTCTCACTGTCTTTTCAACCAAAAGAGCACTAACCAATTAGTTTGGCAACAGGTTGTAAAGAAAAGCCTGTATATTAAAATAGTACTTTCATCCTCTGAAGATGTGGTTACACAAGGAAACAGAGTTGTACATTCAAACAATTCTCGCTTCATACTTCAACACAGTTCCACAAAAAAAAAGGTACAGCGCTACATAGCGCTGATTTAAAAAGAACTAGTATAGGAAAGGCATCGTGTAGTTCCAGTTCTGTGGCAAAGGTTTTACACAGGATTCTAACACCGTTATTACCCACAGATTCATAGTGAAAGAAATATATTAATTCCATTACAGTGTTCAATTCAAATTACCCCTTGTCTGCACAGAAGGGGTATTTTACACTGCAGTCTCCCTATTGTTTTCATTAGGGACAAATAGATCATTATTAGTATTTTATTCACATTTTACTAGTAATTCAGTAAAACAGAAACATTAGGAGGTCCAAGAAAACAGCTACTTCTATTCAGAGTGGGGCTTGATTTCCAAAGCTCTCTCCTACAATGATTCTTCTAACGGTTAATAGTGAGGAACATAGGATTTATGTTCTATACCTTCAAGTATCTTGTGAGGTGTTGAAAATTTACACTCTCCCTACTCAGATTTGTTTCAGACAAAGAAAGGAAGGGAGCCCTGAGAAGAAACAGGATTTGCTTGGGTGCTGAAGAACACCAAAATGTGAAAATTTGGAACACACTGGTGAAAGGACCTTTAAAACAGTTTTTACAAGGGGTGGATTTAAAATTAAAACCAACAAAACTCAACCAAACAACCCAACAAATCAATTACTTTATTTCACCTCTAGCCAATCCCATGCCTCCTGTTGACTCGTAATGTCCTATTTAAAAATACCACCTTCTCATCACATTCATTCTGACCCCTCAAATCAAGCAGGGTTAGCCATGCACATCAACAGTTGAGACAACAGCTACACGAGGTTCTGCTCCCCTTTCTCCCTTCTTCTCTGCCAGGTTCACAGTTTCAAGAAACTTCAGAATTCCTAAGGCAGCTAAATTCCATCTCTCTTATGGAACTTGGTGGTAAACAGTCAATAGAAAAAAAAATATTTACCAGATTCCCTGAGGAAAATGTGGTCTAAGCACATAAAAAAGGATAAAATGAAAATAATTCACAAAACATCAAATCTTAACACACATGACTGAACACAGGGCTCCAAAAAAACACCCTGCAACTTTCAAATAAAATTGATATGAAAATACTCTCTTCCCATACATTTTTCATTCTGCTACTACAAGCTATCAGAAACTCTTTAGCAGGCAGTCTTGATACACTGAGGGTTGATTCGGCACTTGGTAAACTGCTCCCTGATAGCAATCACTATAATTATCAATTAGCAAATTTAACAACTCTGTGCTACAAACAACATTTTCTGAATGAATATTCAGCACCTGATGAACAGGTATTTAGCTCAGCTGATTCATGAACATTTAGGGAGCCACAGCAGTGTTTTGGAACCAGAACACAAAGCACCTCTCTTCATAACATAGAGTACCTTAAACTCTGGCCTGGATGAGTCTCTGGCCAGCCTGATCTAGGGTGGGCTGTCCCTGCCCATGATAAGGAACTGGATGATCCTGTGGTCCCTTCTAACCCAGACTGACTGTATGACTTGGTCTGGGTGATCCTGCTGTGGCAGGGGGATTGGACTAGATGATCTTGTGAGGTCCCTTCAATCCCTAATGATTGTATGTTTAGAACCTTCACCCAACCTCACTGAACTGCTATTATAAACATACTCTGATTTATCATATCTATACCCAAAAAATAAAATTAAGCCCTGCAACTATTATCTTACTGGCCTGTAGAATTTATTTTAGCACCCCTTAATTAACTAAACCATACTTACTAATAAAGCAAGTTTCTGGTACTTCCGTTTTAGCTCTGTTGGGCTGTCTGACGGCTTTGCACCCAGGATTCTGTACCAGTCCTTCTGTGTCACCCTTTCACAGGCCATGCCCTGACTCACTTCAAAACTACTTTCTTAGCACTGTGAAAGAAAATTAAGTAAATAGTTAGAATTTGAAAGAGAAGCAGTTAGGAAAAAACTAAAAAATTACTAATGTGACAAAACACAGGATCATGAAATACACCATAGCCCTCAAGCACAATCACCTCCCCCGCTAGCTAAGGGCAAAATGCTGATTAATTTACACAGCCATTCTAGCCCATATAAATCATCACCTCTGAAGCAATTCAATTTATGTTGTTCCCTGTCCCAGTTCCTTAGTCCATCGGAACTAAGAAACTGCCCACAGAGTTTTGAAAGCATTCTGCCTTTTATCTGGCTCAACTGTTTTGAGCCTACCCAAGTGATACACACACCCCCTCTCCCCCCACCTTTAAAAAGACACCATTTTTATTTTGAAGAAGTATTGCACTTAAGAAATCTCCAATCAGATCCAGACTAACTGATGAACACTCACATCACTTGCTACGACTAGCAGTGACAAATATGGAACCTAACATTGACCATCCCATTAGCCAAAAGCAGGCCCATAGTCCACACTGAAATATGATTTGTTTTTGTTGGTTACAATTGTTCTTCATTTTAAATATTGTATTCTTTTCCCTGTTTTTTGTGCACTACTACAAATAAAACATGTGCAGTATGCACAGGAATTAATTCATTTTTTCCAAACTACAGCCTGGACCCTGACAAGTGTCTGAGACGCAGTGAACCGGCCCCCCTGTTTAAAAAGTTTGAGGACCCCTGGTCTAAAGGTTTAGCTCAGATTTTACACAATGGTATTTACAGAGTGATACCTCCTTCATCCTCCTAGATAAGCAGGTTGGGTTTTTAAGTACTGAAGAGCATATAAAAACAGAACCAAAATTAATAAAAACATTGAAAGGTGAGTGGGTATAAGCTGACTAGTTGGGTGCCAACTATCACCAACCTAACCATTAAATCATTTAAGTTGAAAAAGACATTCAAGATCATTAAGTTCAACCATGAAAGCCACCGCTAAACCCTGTCCCCCAGCTCCAGATCTCCAAGACTGTGCACCACGGCCAGGGATGCCGATGCAACTCCCTCCCTGGGCAGCCTGTTCCAAGGCCTGAGGACAAGTTTTTCCCCTTACGACCAACTTTAAACTCCCCTGGGGCAGCTTGAGGCCATTTCCTCTTGTCCTGTCACTTGTTCTTTGCGAGAAGAGACCAACCCCCACCTCTCTACTTCCCCCGTGTCAGGCAGTGTAATACCCCAGCATGAAAACCATATTTGAACAGCATTAAACGTCGACAGCAGCACTGCAACGCTTGAGGTTCAGCAGATCCCTGGCACACAGACCCACTCCGAGCCTCTAACAGCCGGTTTTCCATTAACTTCCGGAGAAGTACGAACTGTAAACAAGGACGAGCTCTGTAAGTTCCCAGGTTCCCGTTTTTATTATTTAATGATAGAAAAATGATGCTTTGTTTCACGGGGAGGGCAGATTTCCAAACCTCGCAGAGTCACAACCGCACAGAGCGACCCCCCGGGGAAAGCCCACCACGGCCGCCGCCGCTGCCGCTCCGCACCCCCACGGAGGCCTCTTTCTCCGCAGGGAGCCCACGGGGCACTTCAGAAACGCCTCCAGCCCACAGCTGGGCCCCGCCGGCTGGAGGAGGCCGGCGGGATGCGAGCGGCCGCCGCCTGAGCGCAGAGCCCGTTGCGTGAAGAGCCCTGCAACCCCCGGAGTTTCTTCCGGGAACCCTCAGCCCCTCTCGCCGAGGCCCGCCGCCAGCACCCACCTGCCCTGCTCCACCGGGATAACGCAGCCGGCGAGGAACGAACCTCTCCGCGTGGCGCTTTGCGGCTGCAGCGCGGCGGGGGCGGGACTTTCCGCCCGCGTTTCCGCCCGGGCTGTTTTGCCGTTGCACCGGGGGGAAGCGGGGCCTGGCTGAGCCCCGACGCCGTCTCCATGGCGACAGCAGAGCTGGGGCGGCCTAGGCCGGGCAGGGGCGGCCTCGCTCAGTCCTGGCGCCGATTCCCGGCGCGAAGCGAACTCTTCCTCTCAGGGATTCCGTGAGAAGACACCGTCAGCCACCTGGGGCTCTCTGAGCCGTTTCTGTCCTCACACTTATTCACTCATTGCCCCTTGTCCCATCATTGGATGCCACTGAGCAGAGCTTGGCTCCATCCTCCCGACACCTGCTCTTTCTATATTTATAACCATTGATGAGGTCATCCCTCAGTCTTCTTTTTTCCAAGCTCAAGAGAACCAGCTCCCTCAGTCTTTCCTCATCAGGGAGGCGCTCCACTCCCTTTATCACCTTTGTGGCTCTGTGCTGGACTGTGTCAAGCAGCTGCGTGTCCTTCTTGAACTGAGGGCCCCAGAACTGGACACAAGATTCCAGATGTAGCCTCATCAGGACTGATAGGTGAACAAGTGCTGTTGTGAAGGGTGGGAAAATTAAAAGGATGATTAAGGCCGTGTCTTGGAGATTGGATATCACACCTGTGCTTTTACTGCAAGTAGTTAATAGATGTGGTTAATATTCTCACAAATAGATGTGTAGATACATCCTGTATCCACAACACACATACAATATCCATTTTAATACTCTATCTCAAAAAATTCTTAGATGTTGCATACAGAGCTGTTTTTAGATTTTGTTACAGGATTGGTGCCTGCAGTTCCTGTCACAGTTTAAGATCAGTCAGTGTTACTNTGACTTTGTAGGGGAGGAAGAGCAGAGGAAAACAGATTGAACTCAAATGCTACCTACTGCTTCTGACAGCTGCTGGCTGGTAGATCAGTGTGTAGTTCAAGACTTGCTTTTTCCCTTTCAAATGGCAAAACAAAAGTAGGTGATGGGCAAGTAGGAGAAATTTACCATGGGAATCTAGGGGGCACGTAATAAACTCATGGAGAAGCCCTGCAGCTGGCCCAGAATGAGGATTATAGGACCCATGTTCATAAGAAACTGGCTTCATTAGATGTTTAAGTATCAATGAAAAGTTCTCCTGTTTAATGTAAGATAATTTCTAGGTAGGTTGAGATTAATGGACATTTGGTGAGACTATTTAACACTTTAGCAGATGTTTTATTTAAAGCAGGCACATAGCATTGTGTTCTGTTGTTGTAGAAGTGTAGGAGAACTATTTTTGAAGGGTTCTAAGCAATCTGGTCTAATTATAAATAATAACTATAATTAGAATATAAATATATATTTATATTATAGATATTCTAGATATAATTATTACATAACATATAATGTATATATAAATATATTTCTATAATTATTCTATATTACATATAATATAAATATAATATTAATATAAAACAGGCTTGTTGTAGGGGGGCCTTCAGAGGTCCCTTCCAACCCAACACATTCTATCAATTAACTGGATTCCTGTGTCACTTATACAATGAGAGAAGGGCAGAAATGATGGACCAGCCCTTGTTATTTTATTATGAAAGAGATTAAACACTCAGACTTTTTCACTTTTAACTATATTTTTTTACAACAGGTATTTTTCAAAGTGCTATTTGTGTAGGAAAGCTTTGGTGTTTGGTTTTTTCTGTGCGTATTTGTTTTATATTGCTGTGTCTGTGTACAACAGAACAATGAACAGGCTCTATACAAATCATAACACAAGGTTACTTAGCATCTAGAGTATTCAGAGCATTAGAGAAATTACACTCTTTGCCACAAATGCCTTTTTATAGTTGGGAAGGCAAAGCTATTTGTTGTCGTTCCTGTGTGGACAAACATGATCCCTACCTGGACAGTGCTTGTGTTGGTTAAACTCCAGTATATGCTGATGAATATTTAGTTGGTTTTGATGGATTTGAGAGATGAATTTAAGAGTTTAGGCCATGCCCAGATATTTTGTCTTAAATGGCTTTTGTAGTCCTACATTTTTNCCAGTTCCTGACACAGTTTAAGATCAGTGTTACTTGAGAGATTGTGAACACTTGTACCCAATAGTGTAATTATCTGTAATTAGTTCTTCAAAGCACAATTAACTACAAGTGGTAAGGAATTATCTCTGAAGGAAGTGGAACAAGTTTGGAGGTGAACCTCTCATTTTTTGCAGTGCACGTTCAACAGGCTGTTTAATAGAACTGGTGGTTTTGTGCGTGGACTGCAAAATGCAGAAACTATGAAATGAAATCACTGCGGGGTTATCTGGCCTCATCAGGTATTGAAATCTTTGTGTCTCAGTAGCACTTTTATTTTGAACTTATCCTGTTTTAGAAATCTCAGTTTTATGTTGATGTTAGTCACAGTTCATCACTACTTGTCTGGTTGTAGTGACTTTTTGAAGCTGTTGATCAATCTCAAGCCAGTCTGGTAATCTGCTATCACTAAAGGTATAAAAATTAAAATAGCTCAATTTGCTTAAATTGAAATGACTTTGTAGGGGAGGAAGAGCAGAGGAAAACAGATTGAACTCAAATGCTACCTACTGCTTCTGACAGCTGCTGGCTGGTAGATCAGTGTGTAGTTCAAGACTTGCTTTTTCCCTTTCAAATGGCAAAACAAAAGTAGGTGATGGGCAAGTAGGAGAAATTTACCATGGGAATCTAGGGGGCACGTAATAAACTCATGGAGAAGCCCTGCAGCTGGCCCAGAATGAGGATTATAGGACCCATGTTCATAAGAAACTGGCTTCATTAGATGTTTAAGTATCAATGAAAAGTTCTCCTGTTTAATGTAAGATAATTTCTAGGTAGGTTGAGATTAATGGACATTTGGTGAGACTATTTAACACTTTAGCAGATGTTTTATTTAAAGCAGGCACATAGCATTGTGTTCTGTTGTTGTAGAAGTGTAGGAGAACTATTTTTGAAGGGTTCTAAGCAATCTGGTCTAATTATAAATAATAACTATAATTAGAATATGAATATATATTTATATTATAGATATTCTAGATATAATTATTACATAACATATAATGTATATATAAATATATTTCTATAATTATTCTATATTACATATAATATAAATATAATATTAATATAAAACAGGCTTGTTGTAGGGGGGCCTTCAGAGGTCCCTTCCAACCCAACACATTCTATCAATTAACTGGATTCCTGTGTCACTTATACAATGAGAGAAGGGCAGAAATGATGGACCAGCCCTTGTTATTTTATTATGAAAGAGATTAAACACTCAGACTTTTTCACTTTTAACTATATTTTTTTACAACAGGTATTTTTCAAAGTGCTATTTGTGTAGGAAAGCTTTGGTGTTTGGTTTTTTCTGTGCGTATTTGTTTTATATTGCTGTGTCTGTGTACAACAGAACAATGAACAGGCTCTATACAAATCATAACACAAGGTTACTTAGCATCTAGAGTATTCAGAGCATTAGAGAAATTACACTCTTTGCCACAAATGCCTTTTTATAGTTGGGAAGGCAAAGCTATTTGTTGTCATTCCTGTGTGGACAAACATGATCCCTACCTGGACAGTGCTTGTGCTGGTTAAACTCCAGTATATGCTGATGAATATTTAGTTGGTTTTGATGGATTTGAGAGACGAATTTAAGAGTTTAGGCCATGCCCAGATATTTTATCTTAAATGGCTTTTGTAGTCCTACATTTTTCCAAGTTTTTCATGTGGTGGCTAGTAAAAGCAATTAATGTGGTAATTAATAAAACAGTATTTCACTGTGGGGTAATGCTGATACTTGTGGTGAACCATTCTCATTCTGTTTACATCAGTAGAGTGGGAAGAATTGGTTTTCAGATGTCAGAGCTGACTTGAGCCGTGTCACTGAAAACTTTGAATTCAGTCTCTTGAGAGCAGCTCTTCTGTCTGGGAAAGAGAAAATATTTTGTTCAGCTTTGAATGACTTTGGACTTCTGAGGGTTGAGTACCTTCAGAATTTCTTCTAAAAGGGTCAGATTTAACAGGAAAAGGCAAGCCATAGTTCCTTCTCCCAGGAGATATGGATCTGATAGACTAGATGTCATAATGATGTGAACAAATGAGATGTAACATGCACCCAAAATATATGTTTTCCATTAAATTTTCACAAAAATGATTGAAAACATCTTGGGAATTATTGAAGCAATTTACAATATTGTTTAAAATGGTACATCTGGGCATACTGGGTACAGTCTTTTGTCGTTCATTAGCAAGGTATTTAATGAGGGTTTTTTTAAGTGATAGATAGTTAAGGTAACAGACAAGTGACAGATTGTTTCTCTTTAACCATTTCCCTCTTTCAGGCCCATTACAAGGCAATTAGAAACCTGACAGCATTTTTACTCTGCATTACCGATCATCTCAAGTGATGAGAAATGAGAGGTGATGAATATTAATTGTATATTTTCATATAATTATCATAAATTATTACCTTGTCTAGCATGCTGCAGGTGGAGTAAAATCAAGGCAGAAAAAGTCAGTCAAATATGATAATTGGAAAGATTTCATGACTTAGTTTTTTGTATTTCAAGTGCAGTGTCAATCAGTCCCAACAAGGCAGACATTAACTGGAGGGTAGACAAAGCTACTCATCCCTTTTCTGGTTTGGCTAACACTGATCAGCCTGGCAATTAGCTGTTGTGCCCTGTGACATCCCTCTGTCTTTCTCAGCCTGCCACCTTTACACTGAAGTGGTATCTGTCTCCATCTTACTTTTCTCCATAAGTATTTGCCTAATATTTGGAGATTAATAGGATATTAAAAACCATGCACTTGGCTGGAGCAGCTTTTTCACCCACTTGGGATAGATGAGTTGTAACATGTCCCTTGTTTGTATTGTGCATCTGCTCTCGGGGGACCTTCCAGACACGGGGACTGTCCGTATGACTGGTTTCTTTAAATGTGCACCTTGAGTTTGTTCTCAAAACACAGTCCTCAGGCATAAACACCTGTAATAATCAGTGTTTCCACACTTTAATTCATAAATCTTTATGACACCCGTATATCACTAGGCTTGGAAGTTCAAAAGGTCTCATCATTCCCTTCTCAGGCAGGGAGAAAGGAGGTGATTCAAAGAGTCAAATGTCACAGTACCAACAGATGTGGGTGTTTCTGATGCCGCTCTCCTGTGGTTACAGTACTTGCCTGATAAGGTATCTCCTGTGCCCAGAGCAGGTCTCATTGATGCTTGGTGAAAAAACTACAAAACCAGATCAGAGATGTAGAAAATGGGGCTGCTGCTTGTGTTTTGCCTGGGAAATCTCTGTCGATACAGCTTACTCGAGATCGCTTTAGGGTTTTAAGAACAAAGACAAGACTTTTATCCAATTGGTGTAAGGCAGCAGATCTTACCTATGGATCATTCCCTGTTCCTGTGTTTCTGTGAGGTGAGAGAATTTAATAATGGCATTGTACAACCAATCTGTTGTGTCTATGAGAATCCACCTACTTAAGTAAACACTGCGTGAGCAAGTTAATGTTTTTATCTACATTTTCAGTGCTTGACCTTGCAAACTCGATAATGTAAACAAAAAATTATAGTTTACCTTCCATAATGGCAACTTTGGGTGGTTTGGGGTTTTTTCCCCAGTTGTGTGCTCATACATTATGTAGTCAGTGTTTTCATGTGTAGTAATTTCTGTCCCCGTCTTGTCATTTAGTTCAGTGGAATTAATTAACCAAGAATTGCCTCATGCTTTTGAGATTCTCTGGGAAGTTCAGTGCTCTTTCAGGGCTCTCTTTTTCCCATGTTTCTCTTAGGACACAGAACAGTTTTAATGCCCCTCTGCTCTGTCAGGACTACACTTGCAGCTACACCTGGATTGCATGTGGGTTTTGCAAAGAAAACCTCTTGCCCCCTGCCTCTCTTTCTTTTATTTTCTTCTTGCCCCTCTCTTTTCTTTTTTCTTGCCCCTTTTTCTCCCCCCCTCCATCAACCCTTCTCTCTCTGTCTGTCGCCCCTTTCTCTCTTGCTTCCCTTCGCTTCCCTTTCCTTCTCAGACACATATTCCTGTCCTGCACACTCACATGTGTAAAGCCCCATTATTCTGTCATGTTTCTTCGGTAAATTCCTGCAACGAAGAGATGGTTGATCTTGATTCTGATACACTTCAGCCAAATATTGAGGAGTTTGAAGGCCCTTATGAGGAACAGGGCTGTTTCCTGCCACATAGCAGACTTCTGCCTACACAAAGGCAATGGAGCAATGGCTGAGGTGCCTATAGAGCCCCCAAACATGACAGCTCAACAGTTTGCCTTGGTTTGTGTTAAAACCTGCCTCCTGAGAAAGGAAGTATGAAAGGAAATACTTAGCTTTGTATTCTGTTTATTTGTTAATTGTCTTTTCCCAACATACTTGTAGGTATTTCCACGTGTTGGTTGAAGAGGAGTCTTTAATTAATGGAAAGAATATAATTTCTCCACCAGAGACACCCTTTCATGACATAGCCCTGATTTACATATATTCTTCAGACTTAGCTAAGCAGAAATCCTGGTGTCTTTGGTGTGAACTGACAGGTGTTATGTGAAGATACAACTGTGCTGATCTAATGAATAACTGCCGCTGTCAGTGGTGAAATTCTTCAGCCTTTCCTTTTTCACTTCAGTCACGTACTCTTGCTTCACTTGCACTGCCATCAGTGTGACCATGCACAGGCACAATTCTGGAAGATAAATGAGCACAAGCCCAGTTCTGCCAAAAATGTTACAGTTTTCTGCTGATTCAGCTCTGCATTGGCGCCAGCACAGCGAAGGTGGCTGCAGAACCTGCCCGGAACAAGGGCAGGAGGTGGAAGGCAGGAGCAAGTCTGCCCATTTTGATGTCACCTAGCCGTGAGACCGTAGCATTTTGTCAGCAGATTGTGTGCAGAGCTGCACTAGATGGTCATCCACTGAGTGCTAAAATCTCTGGAAAAAATCCCCACCGACAGAAAAATAAGGACATCTGTTTAAGAAAAGATCTGCAAGAAAGTAACTCAAGAAATTGGAGAGGGCAGTAAAGCAACAACCTGTTTTGCAGAACTAGTGACACAGATCAGTTTGTATGCTGAATGGTCCTGTCCCTGTTTTCAGTGAATGGAATGTTAAGTGCCAGTCTCGGTGACTTATACAAAGCCTGTGTTTTGTAGGCTGTGAAAGTAGTGATAATATAGACTTTGAATGCAAACTTTTGTTTAAGAAACACCCAGCAGGGCTCCAGTCCTGCGAAGGAGCCTATAAACTTCTGTTTGCACTGCAGTCATGTGCACATTATTTGCAGGAAGTATCCAAAAGCCAGGGATTTATTTCAGGTTTATGTCAATTCTGACCTGGATTCAGGCTATGTTACCTGAAGGTGTATCACATACCTGTCTCTCAATTCACAAAGCTCCTGAGTTCTTGGTGATGTTGTAGAAACCACTTGTGAAACCCAGTAGCTGTTCGTTTGAATAGAGGCAGTGGAGATGAGAGGCAGCATGGAGAAGACAGCAGAGATGGCTTTACTGAAAGCCTGTATGCCTTGGTTTTGGGTGTTTCTGACCTGATTCTATACACAGAGAATACGATTAAGCCCCCAGATAATGTATTTTCTCAATTTATAGCCTCTGAATGTATCTTTCCGTTCCAGTCTTGCTGTTCCAGAAGAAAGAAATACATGAAGTATATATTCATCCAAATGAGACTCTGACTGAACCCCATCATGTCCCCAAAAGTTGCAAATTACAAGATAGCTTCAAGTTTCTAACCACTGTTTAATCATTGGTGTTAGCAGTTAAAAAAAGCTTGTGCTTTCATCTGAGTTGCAGTCTTTTGTGCTTACAAACAGGGACTGGCAAACAGCAGAAGCCTCCTAAGTGCTGAGGAAGATGCCATATGGCATGTGCATCGCCACACAAGTACGGTGAGCTGGGAACTTTTTGCAAATGTCTTTGTGCCACACGGATGCACAACTTGCAGTATTGAAAACTGCCCTGGCCCTTCCCTCCTGGTGTCTGTCAGAGAGGCTTCGTTTGTGTGAAAAGTTGTAAAAATAGAATTCAGTCAGTATTTTGTTAGCATCAGTCTCCGAGAAGGGAAACATTTCAAGTACTTTTCTACTTTCCATATGTTTTATGTTGTGTTTCACTCAAGTAAGGGGCAAAATGTCTCAAACCCAACAGATAAGTTGATTTTCAGCTTTTGTCTATATTTAAAATTGTCTATATTTAATATTTATAAACTTTCTCTTTATTCTGGATCCATCTGCAGCTGACTATAGTGGCCTGGTGACAGGGTCAGACACAGCCCGTGGTTGCCAGCCCCAGCCAAGCCCATGGGTACCCCGTGGGCTGGGCCTGGGTGCAGACAAGCGGGTCCATGGTGGGACCTGGGTTGGGACACGTCTGCCAGGCAGTTCAGGCTGCGGCTTGGGCCAGCCCGAACGCTAGAGCTTCAACTGAAATGTGGCTCCCACAGAAGGGGAGCAGCCTTGGCTGAGGCCACCCCGCAGAGCTGTCTGGCAGCTCCCCATGGTCAGCAGAGGGAAGGAGGGGCAGCCCTCAGCTGTGCCATCTCTAAGCTGGCCCTGAGCCCAGCAGCCAGATCCCTGGGAGAAGACGCAATCAGGGCCCTTACAGCCATTTAAGATCCCAAGGTGCTGTTTCCCTTTTTCTCTGCTTCACAGAGGAGCCTGGGAGCAGATGGCAGCCACTTCAACTATGCAAGTATAAGTGACACCTAAGTTTCGAACTTTTGCAGCTTTTTATGTGCCTTGTTCTCCACCTAACTAGCAAAACTGTGCTGTGATGACTTAATTATTGATGTCTGTGAGTGCTCATTTCAGTCAAGAAAATGTATGTTCTCATTTTTCACATCGATTTCTTTTTCTTTAGGGCGGCAGCTTCTTTCCTCAGACATGTGTCATGTCCTGATAGTTACGAAACGTAGGGAGTAGGTTTTGCCTATTGCAGGCACTGGAAGAAAATCCTATTTCCCTGGCATTTGGGGTGAGATAGAAGAGGCATGTTGGGTGCTCTATAGTTTCTTGGCTAAGTAAGATAGATGTAAATGCCATTAGATTATCGTGTTACCCAAAAAGGATGTTTTCAACATTTTCTTCTGCACTGGGCACCAGTTGCCTGACTGAGCAGTACAGTTTCTTTTCTTCTCTTTGGTGTAGTGGAGAAAAATCACTCGGGGCCAGAGGTCTGTGGGATGTCAGTGGGGTAGTTGACAGAGAAAGGAGAAGCAGCTTCATTCTATTCATCGTCTCAGAGATCCAGGGTAAGATTTTCATTCAAGCCTTTGGCAAAATTCCCAATGATTTTGGTGGAACATGAGTTTCACACACAGCCTGCACTTACTGGGTTATTACTTAGAGAGTGCTCGTTTAGAATGGATTGTAGTTTTGTGATTGGCTCTAATAGGAGACAATATTGGGCAAAAAGGAGAAGATTGACTTTCCTAATAAAAGGAAAACAATAATCATTGCTTTTCTGCCTGGGCAGCTTTATTTGTCGAAGAAGATCCCTCCCAAAGTGAGACAGATTATAAGGCTGCCCTTTGTTGGGAAAATCAGGATGAAGGCTGTTTCCCAAATATATTAATTTTAGCAAACTGTTAGACTTTGATTTTAATAATGTAAGTCTAGTCTACTGTGGGGTTCCTGTAAAATTAAACCTAGAATTTTCAGAAGCCTTGTGATGATGCTAATGTAGAAAACTTAGCAGAAAGCGTTTCAGGACCGTAATACCTGAAACAACATGTTCTCTCCATCAGTCTAGTGCTGTATTTAATGTCTGGAATGGACAGGCATGTGATAAACAATCAATTAAAAAAAGAGAAGAAACATATATGGAAGCTGGAGAAAAATCCTTTAGCAAAGCAAACAGATAACAGATTTGCTTGACACACCCCCCCCCATTGTCACTAAGATCTGATATTGCCATGGTATTAATTTTGAATCGCTTTGCTAGATTAAAAACAATGCCTTTGCCATGCGGAGAACACTCTTCATGAGAAATCCTACATGAAATGCAAGTGCAAAAATAAAAATCACAAGGTGAATTTGAATATGTAAATGGAGTATTAAACCAAATCACTATATCTTTTTAACAACAAGTGAAAAAAATAAAGCCAAGAGTACATGCTTGTCAGAGATGCAGTATAAATAAATAATGTGGGTGACAATGGTTGACTAGATGTAACAAAGAGACAACCAAATCCTGAAGGGCTAAAGGATGGTTGTTACCTCTGATGTACCTCATTGTATATTGTAAGTAATTGCTTCCATAAAAAATTCCAAGGCTGCTTTATGAGAAAAAGAGACAATTTGACAGGCAACACTAGTAGGAAGCGACAGCAAGTATGAATCCTTGGCAACTGTCATTATCCTGCTGTTGAATTCACATCCAAAACTGTGTGATAACTTTGACCCGTGTAGCTGGTGCTGAACCAAAGTCTGTTAAAATAACTGTATTTTTCACTTATGGAAAAAAAAGTCTCATCCCTGTGCAATTTCTGTCTTAGGAAACTGCACAGACACTTTTGTCTGAGGAAACTGTTGGTTTCTATTTGGAGAAGAAATACAGGGGAAAGTGCTTTAGTCAGACAATAGGGAATAATTACAAAATTGTACCAGAGCAAGAGAGTAAGAGTTTTAATCTGAGGTAGCTAAACAAATTCAACCTGTAGAACTAGCTGGAGGTAAAAGTGCCTTTTGTAATCATTACAGAAGTGGTTTTGCTGTGAAAAAAGAGCAGTTTAATAATTTTGAAATGGGAACAAAGTTTTTAGAGCTCTTCAGGTTTTTAGCTCTTTCCAGTTTACATTTATCTTTTCAGAATCTTTTCTCTGTCTCTGTCTGGGCATTTCTAGTTGTTCTGTGAAAACAGGATCACAACATCTTGGTGTTAGCAACTAGCTACTTTTACCATTAGCTGAGAAGAAAGTTAACGTTGATATGGCTGCCAAACTCTTTGTCTTGGCTAGTAAATGGACTCTCTTAGGAGATTTTCATGTAAGACTTTGTTTAATCTCCTGATGCCTGGGCACTAGGGATTTATCTGTATGTGAGTTTTCTCAAAGTAGTAAACGTGTTAGTAGTGTGAGAATAAGGTGAATGCTTTAAAACCCCCTCAGTTAGGGAATGGGAGGGTATGCACAAGTACCATAAGGAAACAAGGACTGGGAAACAACAAGAAGGGTGGTCCTGTAGTTATTTTCTGTGCGTAGTGCGAGTACGGTGGTGGAGGGTTTCGTAGGTATGACCTACTGATGAATACTAGTAGTCCTTTGCTACACCACAGCACTTACACAATGGATTAGCTGTTGTGTAAACAAACACATTCCTAGTTAATACTAGCAGTACTGTTCATATTCCATCCAAAGAGCTCACAAGGCTTAAGGAAGGATGTTATCTGCTGAAGAGGGAAGTTACCTACAGAATAAATAATGGCAACTAGTAGATAGTTATTGTATAAAGGAATTAGTTTCTGGTTTAGTAGTTACTTTCTGCTCTTGAGTTGGGTAGCAAAATAGTCTTTTAAGGAAAAGAGTGTCTGCAAAAAATAATCATAGAATCATTTAGGTTGGAAAAGACCCTTGAAGTCATCAAATGTCCTCTTGCTGTCCGGAGTCAGAATTCAAAACACAAAATAATGTGAACAGACTCATAATGCTAAGAGTTTTCTTTCACTGGCCCCCCAACTCTTAGTAACCCCAGCCTTAGGATGTCCTGGGTAAACCCACTGCAATCCATGCGGTCAAAATTTGAAGGTCAGGTGTTTTACAACATCATTTTTTATTTTATGAAGTGAATATTCTGGCATTGAAGAGTTATTTGAGTGTGAATGAAAAATGAGGGCTTGATCTCATCCAATCCCTTACTTGCTTCTTGATCTTCAGCACCACTGTTGCCACAGTAATACTGGTGCCAAAGACTGGACACAAGTAGATCGTGTGGCCTGAGGTACAAAGTCATTTTGTGCCATTAACAATAGCCTCAAATTGAAATTTGAAGGCACTTGTTATCGTATTTAATGGGTTTTTTTAGCTTTATAATTTAATATTTATTTTGTATGAAGGAAGACTAGCTCAGACAGTGCCGGTGTAGTGCAGTATAGGATAGCTGAAGTACACGCTGCACTTCACCCTAATCCCATCCTACAGCACTTTAGACTTTTTTAATCTAATCTACCTTGTGCAAAGACTAATTGAGCTAAATTCTCAAATTATTTCAAGGTTTTCAGAAATAAGAATCAGGATGAAACCATTAACACAGTTTAATAAGTTATTTTCCAGCTCTAAGTTGTTGTAGGCTTTTCTGCACTCTACACAGTCAGTCATCACTAATTTAAAGTAATTGAAAAAGTCACCAAAAAAGATATGATTTCAACTATTTATCATATTTCTGCCTCAGAAATTGTATCCCTCTCCCTGTGCAGCACTGGCTGTGAGAAATTGCTCCAGACAACTCGCATTTGACCATAACATGCTCCTGCTGTCAGCACTGGTACCCAGCAGGTCAAAAATTCCACATTTCTCTGCACATCAAAGACAATCAGTTCAGAGCAGTGATGGAGCCGTGTCAGACATACAGACAGCTACAACCCAACCCGTACGGACAATTTCTGTCTCATATCCCTGTCCAAGAGCAATTGAGTGGAAGGTGTTCTAACAGCCCAGCTAAGGTAATCAGAGCTCTTCTCTGACGCTTTTAATTGCGGCTGCTGCAGTTCAGTCACTGCAAAATGATGATTCTGCTGACCTTGCTAATTTTTATCAAGATTTCTTGATCTAATAATTTCTCAGAGAGTATCCCTTAAAAACCTTATTGATTGCATCAAATGTTTCTGTAAGAGAAATAAAATGCCAATAAACCAGGCACCCCTGACTTAACAATGGGTAGGTAATACCCATCAAGTTGACCCTCTGTGAAGACAAACGCTGTTCTTCACAATTAACCCAGAATGAGTTTATTCTGTCTGCCTGGAAAATCCCAGAGAAGAGCTAGATTTTGCAATGAACCATAAAGGTGATCAACGTGAAGGCCTGGTGAGCAGACGTGTCTTTTGGGGCATTTGATTTAGATCTCCCCAGCAAAGCTTCTACTGAGTAGGTGAATTGTTGGAAACTGAGACAAATCTAGATGATTATAGTTATGTTATCCCTTCGCTTTTCCTCAAACAGGACACGAATGGCTCTGCGTTTCTTCCTTCGTAAACATTGTCTAAAAACGCCTTATCCGAACCACTAAATTATTTGTAATTACTGAGTTTGCACAACCAGAGCTGCATTGTCCTGTACTTGGTGTGTGAAACCTGTGAACTCTACAACCAAAAAGAAGAATATACCATTATTGTTCCTGTGAGGCACTAGCTCCTTGCTGGCTGAAAGATTTCCAAGGCTTTTTCTGGAAGAGAATTTCAAATCTTCGGTGCCAAACCAGTTTTGAGGTCTGCGTAAGAACCTCTTATCACAAGGGTTCTTCCTGAAGGGATATTTTATTGCAAATCCCTCTCCTTCCTTCCTTCCTTTTTGAAAATCCTTTTTAAATAGCCCCAGTGGGGTATTATTTAGAAGTTATTTGTTGTGTGAGCATCCTAAAGCAATGTTGTCTCTTTTTTTTTTTTTTTAATTGAGTATTAGTTCATTTAATTTTATCCTGGCAGCTGCACTGAGTACATTTGACTATCTGGGAAGCAGAAACAATTGACAATAAGCCCCACACCGCAGTCACAGTCCCGACATAATTGCTGTCACTGTGATTGAAATTTTGCCTGAGAAAAGACTGTCGTCGCTCCTTACTTTTTCAACTAGAAGCAATAACCTACCTTGTATGCATTGAAAACTCTCTTTGATTACAAGTTCACTCAGAGTCAACACATTTTATTTCTGCAAACTCAGTGTGCGCTGCTTTCAATCTGTTTTGCTCAGAGCAGAGCAATTTCTTTACAGTTTTCTGTTTCTGTAACTTTGGTGCTGCAAAATGTTTGGTGCCCTACGAACAACTTTAAGGACCACACAGTCACGCTGTCTTTTGACACAATTCTTACAAAAGCTGTAAAAAAGAAAAGGGGAGAGGAAAAAAGCCCAGAAAAACATTTGTTTCTTTAATATCCTAAACTGTTTTGCTTTTTTTAGCCAGCAGAATGAACTGTGCTACTTCAGACCCCTGCATGTCCACAGGGCTTTTGCAGGTTCCCAAGTTATTAAAGAGCAGCCAAACGTAATCAGTCATAATTTACAAGGATGGCACGAGAAAGGGCTCTGCTAAAGTTTCCATGTCCTTAAGTCACTAAGCTGTACTAGAAGTTTTCCTGCGTGCACCAAGTTTATTTGCAACTTTGCCTCTACTCCTAATGCCAATCCATTTTTCTTTTAAAATAACCTTATATGAAACTTCTTTTTTGCTCATTCCTTAATTTTTTATCTTATGACCACTAAATGAACTGAATTACAGCATAATGCACGATAGTATTTGACATTAAAAGGCAAGAGCACAATAACTTTAATAATGTTAAGGTTAGGTGGGGTTTTTTTTTGCATCCTATGATTTCTAGTAATAGTTAAATACTAAAAGACTTGTAATGCAGCTGGTAAATTAGTTGAGAGTGAGGGGTTTTTATTCCCAGTTAGATGTTTTCCTGACTAAACATCTAATCAAACAAATATGTTTACAATCAGTATTTCTTACCTCTTGCATTCATTTAGCTGCTGGAGGATTGCTCCGCAAAGCTGAAGCTGATCGCAGCTGCCCGACGAGCATCCTTGGCAGACGGCACCAAAGCACTAGGACCTAAAGACATACCCCACAACGTCGGCGTTTATACTTCAACTGGAGGGACTCTTTTATATCCATTAAAAAAAATAAAAGGTAAAGAAAAAAACAATCCAGAAAAACAAAACTGAGAAACATCAGCAAATGCCTAAAGGGGTGCAATTAAAAATGATTTTCTTCCTGTCTTTTTTGCATGGTTTAACAAAACTAATGTTTACTCATTTACAGCTCAGTAAGAGGATAATGTGCTTAATGAAAGAAAAATCTACTGACAGCCACGTTTATTGCCCTTCATTAGCATTGGTACTTAATTTAATATAGATCTGAATAGACATTAGGGAGCCTGCAGGAGGTTAAATGCTGAAAATGTAAAGAGATTATGAATTTACTGTTTAGTTTCAGTGACATCAAACAGACATAATTAATTAGGCTTATTCCACTAGCAAAACTAGTGCAGAATGTAAGATTTGTTTCATTAATGTCATTGATTGCTATTGTTTGAAAGCAGAATACAGCGAACGGCAGATCTTCTTTGCTACCCTTTATTCATTTTGGATTGTTTGGGCAGACTAGTATTTGAATTAGTCTGCTTTCCTTCTCCTTCCTTTACCACTCTGGTAAATATGTTTTATTTTCTACAGGGTGTGGGGAAGCTAATTCTGAATCCTTTACAGTTGAGATGTGAAAGTAAATGTTTCTCGGTTGTGTTTAAGATCATTGTGAGGTTTCTGCAGCAGATTTGTGGTAATTTTTTTTAACATTAGCTAAAGCAGAGTTTAAATTTGAGATCCTAATCAGTTATTTTATTAAACTATCATTTCAACCAGAATTTATAAGAAAGAGCTTTAGATTGATATAAGCTAATGTGTGATGAAAAGCGAAATTATGATTAGGGTAGTGGCTGTGTAGGTAGGAATCGATGATCCCAGTGTAAAATTCCACTAGGAAATGCAAATAAGAGAAATCGGTTAACATTGCGTGAAACATTCAGATTTGTATCATCTTTTAGTTCTTAAAAAAATTAGGGCTAGTAGAGAAGAAAAACGCAAGCCACTGTTCAACTAGTGTGTGTATTTCACACACGTTATACATGTTGTATTTTAATATCTTTTTCTTTGCACTCGTGGGGTTTTTCCCTTCTGCACTTTGTTCACAAAAAAAAGACTTGGGTTTTGTTTCTCTATGTAGCTTTTAAAAAGCTTTTTCTTACTCTTGGAAGTCTAAGGAGCCTTATTTCAATGTGAAACCGTTCACGCTGAGTTTTCAAAATATCCAGATGACCTCTCGCTCATTCTTTAAGCCATTGATATTACTTACGACACAGTCGTGCTCCTGAAATGTATTTGTACTGTTAATTCCTGGATACTTGCCTGCGAAAATTACTGCTGTGCAGCTCTCTCTCCAAACATCAGAATTTAGTAGTGATTGGTAGTAGTGATTGGTAGAGCTCTTACAAGGCAAGTCCTGCAATTAAAGGTAGGTTTACATATTCATGGAGGTACTGATGAATGAAACTTACGTTAGCAGTGTCTTACAGAACCAATTTTCTATACAATAAGCTGTTGTTGATAATGTAAAAATGATCTGAGTGTGATACAAGTGATCCACTCACTACAATGGCTGTAAGGAATGGCCTCTATATCCAGTGAAAGCACAGACCTTTGCATTTATTTTTATGAAAGCACGTGATTAAAGTCTCATTTTTACTGTATGAATCATTGAAACAACCCCTTTCCTGCAGTATTTTTACGTGGGTGCTGCTCCAAGCCCTGGTGCTCCCAGTGCAGTTTCTCTATGCACAGCACTCGCGTCTTACTGCAGATTTTCAAATCCATCAAGCGAGTCTTTTTGCCTTTCTCTCATTTTCCTCTTGCAAGCCAAGTTCAAAACAAAAACTTGTGTGCTTTGTCTGTGCATCTTTGGCTGCGTTTCATTGCGACATGCACTGCTGTTCCTTTAGCACCAAAATGTTGGCACACGCTATTGAAAATTTCACACCATCTCTTGCTGGATCAGCAAGCTTAACCTACCAAAATCTGGTGTTGTTGAATGGTTTTTGACTGATAATCAATCTTTTTGCTGCTCGACAGTTGTTGCTGGGACACAGACTAGAGCAGGTGGCAGATGTGCCTTGTCTTTTGAGAAAAGAAAGAGTAGGTGAGCTTGGGCACAGAGTAACATATTGTGTGTCCATTAAAAGGGTAAGTATAACAGCAAAAAGTCACTGCTACGAGTAGAAAAGCCACTGGTACCCCAAAATAGCCCTTTTTACTCTTCTGTTTACAAGTGTAATAGAACTGGAAAATGACAGCGGGTAGCGTAGAATTGCAAGTGCTTGAAAAATCAGAACTGATTTCAAAAGCATTCGTCAGTCCTCTACAGAGCATTCTACACCGATTCTTCTGCTTACATGGTTTAATTTATACATCTTATGACAACAGGGCACAGAATTAAAAGCAACTACAATGTACTAACAATAGATTTTAGAGAAGTAGAAAGACAGAGAGATACACAGTACACATATTTTATTTTAGATTTTCTTTCTGTAGCACAGGACTGGGGAGAGAGAACTAACACTAGAATGACCTGTCAGTGTCAACACCCTGATTGCTGCATTTGTGTCCTTAATGCAGAGATCACGGCGTTACGTGTCAAAAGCAAGTCTTTTTTTGCATGGGATCAGAAGATAAGTGCTATGTCTACTGTAGAGCCCCAGCTATACTGTATAGCTAAAGCCCCCAACCCTGTAAATATGTACAAGTGATCCTGTGGAAATCACAGAAACTTTCTACATGTGTAGATACACATAAATATTTGCAAGATCAGCATCTTTGTGGAAACCTGTGATTCAAGTGCAGTCCAAATGACAGTCATTGTGTCATCTGCCATATACCTGTATTGCTTCAAGTGGTAGAAACACCCAGATAAAACATAATTCCCAATCAACCTACGCATTGGTTTTTTGGGGATTATTCACCTTCTCATCTTTCTGACATATTAAAATGTAAATTGAAATTCAGATTAAGTGAATAAGGATTAAACCACAGGCTGACAAATTGGATGAGGTGGAATAAAAATGGAAAGATGTTGCTTCTGTTAATTTCATTCAATACTTCTAATAAATATGGGGTAAAAATGGAAAGCCATTGCTTCTGTAAATTTCTTTCAGCATTTCTAATGAACACCAATGAATTAGTGTATTGTTCCACTGGGAGTTCAGCAAACAAAACCATATTAAGTCCCCAAGTGTTTAAACTGTGTTCTTGGGGGACGGCTGTGGAACTAACGTGTTGAGTTAATGATGATCAATGGTTGTATTGAATTAGCTGGGCATTGGAAATGTATTTGAGTGTTTGTTTGCAGACACGTATACGTTACTGAATTAAAAAATATATTGGATGTTCTGATTTATCTTTTTACTCTCATGTTTCCCCCATCAGCTTTTATCATACCCCTACATCTCTTTTGCAGTGGTTTGCGCTGATGATGCTTCATCATAAAATGTTCGTTCGTTTCATCAGTCACAGCATTATGGAGAACCTGGCATTTGCTAAACTTCCTCTTACATTCAGGATTTTACAGCCTCTGTGTTTGCCATTTGCCTTGACCTTTCCTCAGAGTTACTCGGTTTGAGACAAAGGAGTTTTGGCTGATCAATCAATCCAAACCTAGTTGGGCTCAGGTCTGATTCACTCTACTCCTGAGAGTCACGTCAGTGATTTTTGCAGAAAGAAGATTTATGCAGATAGGTGAGTACACAGGCTAGAGCTTCGCTGACTTTAAAAGCCCACAAATCATTTAGCTATGCAGGTCTTTAACCAAATCACTTCCTAAAGAGCATTTTGGCCAACATTCTGTTGTTGTCTTTTGTAACTCATACTGACAATTAGTCCATACATGGTCACTTTTTACTCTTATCTTTGGAGTATGTATCTGTAGGATGGACAGTTCTCCACTGCCATGTCCTAGAAGTAAAACTACACATGCTGAGTATGGCTTTGTGTCTGTTATTAATGCACGGTGTCGAGGAGACCACTACAAAAAGTAATGCATGTTTAGTGTTCTTAATGCTGCATTTTAAAGGGAGAGATGAATGTGTTTGTTGTTTATAGCATCTAGATACCATGTAATCCACAAAGTGACGTAATTAACCAGGCAGGTTCCAACTGAAGAGGTGTGAACATGTTTTAAATGGGGCATGTTTTCTACAAGGAGTAAATGTAAGTGAAATTATGGATTCCTACCATTCAAACTATAGACTGGTTTGGAAATGTTTCCGTTCCAGGCAGCACTCTAAATAATACAAGATTTTCCTCATCAACACATACAGTTGTCTTCTATTTTTCAGGAAAAAATGCATCTCCTCTAGGAATCTGAAGTTAATACATTTGATTACAAATTTTTCCCTATTCACTGTATTAGAATTTATTATTTCTGCGTTTGTACTGGAATGCTGAGCTGAAAAAGGGATGTGCTGTAACAAATAGTCATAAAATATACATAAATGTCACTCTAAATGATGAGCTTGTTCATCCGATAGGTTGATGATCTCAAGATACACGACAGAAATTTGTTGTGAGCTATAAAAGCTCCCTTTGAATAACTGTGTATCAAAACAGAATTGAATACTGCAAATATACTTGGCTTCATCACATCCTGAAAGTTAATATGACAAAGCCTGGTTTTCATTGCCAATAAAACCTACAGTATTGTTTGCTTTTAGGTTTTCTGTCAGGAAATTAAATATTTTATTAGAGAAGATTCAGATTTGAATTAGCATTGCAGATTCTTAAGATATTTTCCCATTGTGGGTAGCTTTTTGACAAATGAAGTATGTGAATTTCTCAGCTGCTTTGGAACCCTTCGCTGAAGCCTCCCTTGTAGCCACTCAAATTCTTCAGTGGTTTTTATGCAACAGTCTAGTGATCAGAGGTCACAGGTCTTATGAGAGCAGGTCTGATGAGGAGAGGCTGAGGGAGCTGGGGTTATTTAGCATGGAAAAGAGGAGGCTGAGGAGAGACCTCACTGCTCTCTACAACTACCTGAAGGGAGGTTGGAGTGAGGTGGAGGTTGGCCTCTTCTCCCTAGGGACTAGCAGTAGGACCAGAGGAAATGGGGTCAGGCTGTGCTAGGAGACGTTCAGATTGATCTTCATTAAAAATTCTCAGAAAGAGTGGGGAGGCCTTGGAACAGGCTGCCCAGAGAGCGGATGCAGGCACTATCCCTGGAGGGGTTCAACAAACAGGCAGAGAGGGTGTTTCAGGAGATGGGTTATTGGCTGGGGGTTGTAGAATGGATGGTTGGATTTGATGATCTTAGAGGTCTTTTCCAACCTTGATACTACTATGATTCTCTGATTATTATGCTGTGGCTTTGCCTCCTTTACATTTCCTTTGGCATCTGGAGCAGAGGTACATGAAGTGTTCTCTCAAGAGCTTCCACAGGAGATTCTGTTGTTCTTCCAGAAAACACATATATGGAATCTTAAAGGATATTAAACAAAACCCCACATCCTATGACGGTCACATCTTCTTTTTATGTGCGAGTTGATCTAGATGGTGCTGCTCTGGCAGGAGGATTGGACTAGATGATCTGTCGAGGTCCCTTCCAATCCCTAATGTTCTGTGATTCTGTGAATCTTGTTGATGGCCCAATAATTGTAGGGCTGTAAGAAAGATTTGTCCGTACCTTTCACATAACAGCAGATAAGGATCTTGGCCTGTAGATTCTCTTAGTCCCTTCTCTTGCATTAAGCAGGAGTGTTCAAATGAAAAACTCTTCAGGAAATGCAAGACACTGACATCTGTAACCCCACTAACCTGCAGACTGCAGAAAACATCTGTTTAAGATAATTTATAATGACATCTCCCAGCCCTGATACGAAAACTGTGCAGGATCATAGAATCATTAGGGATTGGAAAGGACCTCAAAAGATCATCTAGTCCAATCCCCCTGCAACAGCAGATCACCTAGACCAATGGGGAAACCCATCCGAGTCTGGAATGGGACAGAGTCTGCCAGCCATGGCCATTCTAGATCCAGTGAACATCATTTCAAGAGAAAAAAAATGAAAGCAATGTGGAAGATAAACACAAAGCCCTGGTGACTGAGGAATCCTTTCTTTCTACACTGCCAAATGGAATAAAACTACTTGCATTGTGAACTATCAAGTTTTCAACGGAGTTTGTGGCTGAGACAGAAAGCCAAAGACTCTTAACCTTTCCCCCAGTCTCTAGATGTTTTTATCGCAGTGTGTTGTTGCTGCAGTCTCCTCAGGGCTTATCTTCTTTATTCTGGTTGGCATTTACACCTGTTTCACTCCCCAAACAATTTCAGGCTTACTTGAGTGTAAATAAGGGAAGAATTTACATGAAATTACAGGAATAAATGTCAAATCTTTCTTTTAAACTGTATCAACACCAGGTTTTGGAGTGTCTTGAAACCCTTTTAATTGCTTTGGACTGCTCGAGTATCATTATAGGAATTTTTGCTGAGTTTTTAGTATTAAGCCCATTTTGTTTGACTAATATTAGCAATTTAATAATTTGCATCTTTCCAGTTATTTCCCAAAGTAAAATAGAACTCCTTTTTTTTTTACAGGGAAATGTGAAACACTTTTTGAAGATTAGAGATTTCAGATTCCTATTACAGAAATCTGTGAAAAGCTTTGGTTGTTCATTGAGGAACCTAAATGTTTGTCTTTTGTAAACAGCATCTCAAAGTGTTTCCACCATCTGGGGGTCTCTGGTGGTGTGAATGGGCACTAATCCCATGACCTATTTTCCTCCAGAGTTCATAGGTAAGTTCAGGGCAAGAGGATGAAATGTGTTGATTGGCAGAGAAGATGGGATGTTTGTAATTTTAATCAAATTTGGAATGAAGACATACTTGAAATAATATGTCAGGCTAGCGCTAGAGAGTTTAAAATCCCCTAACAATTGCTGTCATTAGTGGTTAAGTACATCCACGGTGCCTGTGGCAAGAAGCGATGACACTTCAGAACATGCAGAAACAGAAACCTCTCAAGTATTTAAAGAAGAGGGAGTGACTGAAAAGGTAGTTAAACACAGGAATGTGACCTGGGCATAAAATGTTCCCCACGTACAGATACATCTGTACTTTGAACAGAGAACATAACTGTGGCTACCGAGAGGTTAAATTTTAGGAAACTTTCTTCCTATTTCACAAATATATAACAAGGAGCTTCATGTTAATTGTATCTGCACTTATTCGTGTTAATTTCTATTTCTGAGCCATGTCTCCATCCTGTATCCTGTACAAGGGATCACTCATTAAAAATGGGAACTGAGAAAATGACAGTATTAAGACCTTAGAAGATTTTACCAGACAAGATGTTTTGGCTTCCTGAGGTTTGAAGGTTGTCTTGAGACAGCAGTATTTATTTCTGTGAAGATGAGGAAAGGGAAATAAGTTAAGCAAGACTTGCATAAATCTAAAGTAGAGCGGACAGTATCAACACCCTTACGATACCTTCTGCTAGTCTCATTAAATCTCTACGTTTATTCTTTTTTGTTATCACTTAAAGAAAGTTCTGTAAATCTGGTTTCAACAATGACGATGTGAAGGACTTGTGAACGAAGGGGGTAGGTATTGGGAGGCTACAAAAACTGACTTTTGAAACCATTTCAATCAAACCTGGGTTCAGATTAAGAACGGCGCAGTTAGTACTTAGATGGGCAATGCCAAATGAAAACCTCACTGCTCTTTGAGTTTGTATTTGTTACTAGTCAGGGTTGGAACAGGCTGAACAGGGAGGGGCTGGAGTCCCCATCCCTGGAAGTGATCAGAAAACCGAGTAGATGTGGCCCTAGGGAAGGGGGTTAAACTGGCAGGGTGGGACTGGCTTGATGATTGGACTTGATCATCTTGGAGGTTTTTTCCAACCTTAATGATTCTGTGATTCTGCAATTTTTCACAGTTAATAGTGAACCTTTGTTGTCACCTGAAGAATTCCTTTGCTGGAGGAAGGTCTTCCTTCACCTACAAATGTTTACCATAATTCTGCTATCTGGAGTTGGTTGTAAAGATTTAACTTTAACGCGCAGTAGCAGTGTTACTCTGTGCTTTGGTGGGATTACTTCAGTTTAGAGAATACATTCTGCTTATCCAGTGATATGTCAGCTTGTTGAGTGGATATTAATTCACTTTCTGCACCAAACCCTTGACTACTGATCTCGTTTAAATCATCTGAGCAGGCAGCATTATGCACAATGCCAAGAGCATAATTAATGTTTGAAAAATATGGTAAATTCTGGCATAAAATTCTCTGTAAATAACATGTATTAAAAAACAGGTTAGACTTGCACATTTTCAGTAGCAAGTGCTTAGGGTTAACTTCATAGCTAACAAAGAAAGATCTGTTATGGTTGGCAGTAGCTTGTGCTGCTTTGGAGTGGCAGATGACTGAGAGTCACAGAATCATCTGCCTTAAAAAGGATCTCTACAGATCATGTAGTCCAACCTCCTCCAACAAAGCTGGTCTCAAATCTAAGGCAGGTTGCTTGGGGTGTCATTCGGTCAAATTTTGAAGATTACCAGAGGTGGAAATTCTCTGGCCTCTATGCACAAGCCATCGCACTGCTTGGTTAACACCCATTTTCCTCTTCTATTTAGTTGAATTTTCCTGTGTCCAGATGTGATTGATTCCCCAGGTCCTTCCCTGTGCACCTTTGAGATATTTCTCTCTAAAAAGTGTCTTTCTGCACATCGTTATAGACAGATCACAGTATCATAGAATCACAGAACATTAGGGATTGGAAGGGACATTGAAAGATCATCTGGTCCAATCGCCCTGACACAGCAGGATCACCTAGACCAAGTCACACAGGAACACATCCAGGCGGGTTTTAAATGTCTTCAGAGAAGGAGACTCCTCAGCCTCCTTGGGCAGTCTGTTCCAGTGCTCCATTACCCTCACCATGAAGAAGTTCCTTCTCATATTTATGTGGAACCTCCTATGTTCCAGCTTACAACCATTGTCCCTCGTCCTATCACTAGATGACACTGAGAAGAGCCTGGCTCCATCCTCCTGACACCCACCCTTCACATATTTATAGACATTAATGAGGTCACCCCTCAGTCTCCTCCAAGCTCAAGAGACCCAGCTCCCTCAGCCTTCCCTCATCAGGGAGATGTTCGACTTCCTTCATCATCTTTGTGACTCCAGCAGCTCTGTGTCCTTCTGGAACTGAGGGGCCCAGAACTGGACACTATTTCAATCTCTTCTGTGAAATCCTGTCCTACTTCTCATGAATTCTGTTTTTTCCCATTTCTGAAATGGGTTAGTGAAGCTTTTCACACCACATTCACATGCCAGTTGGTTTTCAGTGTTGATGAGAAGATGGAATTACCTGTTGTTTATAAATTCAAACACCACAAAAAGGCCTAGTGGGTCAGACTGGGGCATGTGTATTATTTAACAGTATTATTTATTAACAAAATACTGTTACAATGTTGTCTATCAACAAATTTGTTAACATAATCAACACATTCACCCTTGGAGGTGTTTAAAAAATTAGTAGATCTAGCACTTGAGGCCATGTTGTAGGGGTTGTGAAGATATTGGGATGAGGGCTGGACTTGATGATCCTGATTCTTTATGTTTCATAACAAATCAGCCTCATAATCGAAAGATCTGTGAATTGAAATGAGTAGCTGAGAAGAACTGCCATGCATCTAAGGTAATTCCAGCTGTACGAACAGCTGTACCAGGCTTACGTTTTCGAAATGATGTTACAGACGCATTCCATTGGCATGATTGACATCTAGAGATAGGATGGGGGTCAATGGGTGTCAGCTGGAACATAGGAGGTTCCACATCAATATGAGAAGGGTGATGGAGCACTGGAACGGGCTGCCCAGGGAGGTTGTGGAATCTCCTTCTCTGGAGACATTTAAAACCTGCCTGGATGTGTTCCCCTGTGACTTGCTCTAGGGGATCCTGTTGTGGCAGGGGGATTGGACTAGATGATCTTTCAAGGTCCCTTCCCATCCCTAAGCCACAAGGCTTAGGATAGAACATTTCCCGAGTTAATCCTCCAACTCCCACTGATTTTAGTGATCTTAGAGTGCTAAATAATTTGTAAAGGCCTTCAGCCCCATGGTTTCTAAAAGCATCTCAACCCAGCTGTTATCAGGACAATGGATATATTCATTGACACGGGTTTCACCTGGAGCTGGGCAGATCGTAGATGCGACGTACAACAACCTCTTCTGCAGGTTTAATTGTGAGTGCATTTTGTGCAGAAGCAATACACCCCATAGAAGTAATTTCCTAGTGTTTGGAGAAAGAAGAAATCTTCCTGGTTGAAGGGAAATAAAAATGTCATTTGTATGGTGCAGTGATGCATACAGAACTCAAACAATACAGAAAAGGTTCCCGGCTTCATTTTGCTGAAGCAGAAGAAATGAGAGGCATTTCGTTTGTGTAGGTGAGAAGTGAAATGTTCCTCTCTGCTCACGGATAGAGGCATGCTAAGGTGAATTTTAATTATGACTAAATTGTGGTATTACTCTTTTCTACCCTGAACATCTGTTCCCTTCAGGAATGATGATTTATGCAGGCTATCACTGCAGACAGCTTGCTACAGCTTATGTCACGGTTAGTAGGAAGTTGGAGGTAGTATTTAGGAAAATACCAGCGTCTAAATGGAGACAGGCTAGTGAGTGTTTTTAAGGGAGTAGGGAAAGGGAAGCAGGAGGTGTCCAGTTGTCATTTGGAAGCCAAATATTGACTTTACTTGGTTGGGTTTTTTTGCATTTTTTCTATAAGACCATCTGTCATTAATGAATTGGCCACTGAATGGCTCGGTTCTTCAGAATGGTGTCAATCAGAAGGAAATCAAGCCGGTCAATTCCAGTGGCATGTAGAAATTCTTGGACAGAATAAGAAGTGCACAGGGCAGACCCAGTGTGAGACCACTGCGGCACAAAATCCCATTGCAAAGGTTCCCTTTGTTCATCAGCGTGTTCACGTGAAATGTGTCTTCAAATCACCTTCACTGCTTCTGTAG
Source organism: Rhinopomastus cyanomelas (assembly GCA_013400115.1). NCBI lineage: Eukaryota > Metazoa > Chordata > Aves > Bucerotiformes > Rhinopomastidae > Rhinopomastus > Rhinopomastus cyanomelas. The sequence goes on along the minus strand of VXBP01004084.1, from coordinate 190,435 downwards.
TTGTATTGCTTTTGGATGACTATAAATTCTTCAAAAAACCCAGAAGAGCCACAAAATCCCTTCAGTTAGAAAATGGGACATATGTATGTTCAGCCTAGCCAAAGGGAGTTTTACTTCAGGGTTTCATTTTGCCTGAAACCACCCCCAGTCTTTAATCTGCTTGTCTTTGCCTAGTAGCCACCTTGCCTCTGACTATGCCCATTTCTTCTACTTTTGTGTTGGCATCTAACAGAGCGATATCTAGGGATTTCTTACTGAAGAACATCATTTCTACAGTGGAGTGCACATCTCATAACATTTAATATATAAATATGTTCGAAAATATGGTTAGTGTCTCAACCTGAAGTTTAACTATAAATGGAAATACATGTTCGAGTTTAGAGTTTATTAGGGTTGGACGGGGTTTCCAAAGGCCGTTGGGTCCAACCCTCCTGCTCAAGCAGGATACAAACTGCTGAAAAGCATAACCGCCTAAAAACCCCAAAGTCAATTAAACAAAACTGCATCAAAGAGATGACGCTGTAGCTGTACAACAACATGTATAAACTTGCTGTGTAGCCGTAGAACAACCCATTTTAATGACCTACCGTATGCAAGAATCTTTCTTCGTGCTTTCCTGGCAGTTCAGTAGGTTTTAGAAGAATCGCTGGGCTGTCTTTGTTTTCAGGTAGGTCTAGAAGCATTTAGGTATTACTCCCCAAACAAGTATGGCATATAAACTTAAATCACCTCATGCCTACCGTTAGATGATGATATATTTGAAATGAGCTCCTCAAAACAAATTGTAAACATTTTAATGTTGATTCACAGCATGGAATACTTGGCAGAGATTTCCACTACACATAAGGGATGCTGAATGCCTGGAATATTAGCATTCAGCCCTCTCTAGATTGTGTAATCTGTTATTTTTTAAGTCTCTAGGACAATATGATTGTTGTAGATCCCTTCCAACCAAAATATTCTACTCTGTTCTGTTTTACTGTAACTGTCCAGCAGTAAAATAATTCCAAGGAGAATTCTATGTGACAATTCGACCTGACTCACTTAATGAAAGGTCGGGTACCTGTCAGTGTTTTCACACTGCCTGTGATCGATGTCATCCTGTATTTTGTAATATAAAGCTGATGTTATGACCGTGTCGGCATTCCTGTGCTAGCACAGACCAAGGCATTGCAGGTACGAACAATAAACACTGCTGCAATTGATGCTCTTGGAACCTATTATCATCCACAACACTTTCATCATGAGAATGATCAAAACACACAGCAGTAAGTTTGGAACATCACACAGATTAAGTCATTTGATGCAGTGTTAATCAGTTTTAGGGTATTTTTCCATAGGGATGGCTTGGCCTAGAACAGTAACTATTAAGCTGATATCCACGAGGCCATATAGGTGTTTGGACTCCTTGCAAAGGGTATCCCAAAGGGATGGAGGCTGTAGGTTTGCGGATGTTTCAAGTCAGTGTATTCCAGTGCTGTCTCTAAAAGGAGCCTCAGTGGCTTGTGCCCTCCCATTGCAGGACTTCTTCAGATTCCTGGGCAGCACCAGGCTTCAGGCTTGTGTTCCAGCATTCAGTTAAACACGCAGGGAAGAAGGCATACACTGAAACGACTGTCAGCACGAGAACGTGGTATGTGGGGGTGGAAAGAGAAGGCTTTTCAGACTTTTACCTGTTAATGGGTAAGTGGACCAGCTATACAGAGGGATGTGAATTCACCAAAGACTGGTGGTATCTTATCACGGAATCACAGAACGCTTTAGGTTGGAAGGGAACTCACAGATCACCCAGTGCCAACCCTCTGCCATGAGCAGTGACACCCCTCAACAGACCAGGGTGCCCAGACCCCCATCCAACCTGGCCTTGAACACTGCCTCCCTGAGCAACCTGTTCCAGTGCCTCAGCACCCTCACAGGGAGGGATTTCTTCCGCAGATCAAATCTAAATCCCCCCTCTTTTTAGCCTGAACCCATTCACCTTGTCCTATCGCTGGATTCTCTTGTACATAGTTCCTCTCCAAAAGGACTTGACAGGAAGGTCTGAAGGATGTCGGATTCTCTTTGTTCTGAAACCCTGACAGAAGTGGTAAGAGTCTCACTTCAGTTACACTAGATCCATGTTACTGGATGAATGAGAAACAGGAATGCACTGAGTGGTTGCTGTCTCTGTTTCGGTTCTCAGATATTTGCTGTGGGTTGTGAAAGGCAGATCCTGATGGGGCGTGATACGTGTGTTTCCCACTGTAACTGAACCTGTGCTATTGCAGCCGACTGTGGGGTTTTCACAATGGGACACGCGCCTCTTAAAATGTACAAGTCTCATCACATTTTGCTTCACACCTGACTGCTTTCTCCACGAGGGCCTCAAAAAAGACAGCTTGGGATATTCACCTGGCTGACCTGAAATGGGGTGAATTGTGTCATTTCCCTCTTGCCTTTTCAGCAGCTCCATGAACAACGAATTTCTCCTGGCCGTTTATGTCATCACAGAGTAACTTCTGTGCTGTCTATCAGACTTTCTTCTGCGTGATGACAGGTAATTTCAATAGCACATTGTCAGTGATGGGTTCTGGTTTAATTGCACAACTCCTGGAGCCGTGATTCACCTCTTCACAGACTCTGACCAATAGGGCACAATGTGGAACTCGGTTCGGTACATATCCCCAAGTATTATGATTTCTGTACAGACTGGAGAAGGCTAAGCTAAATAGTCAATAATCCATTGTTTTGAAGGGTGTGTAGCAAGCAAACAGCATTTCAAAGGATACTGTCAAGAAATACCTGTTTAAGTCAGACTGAGATACAAGACTTCATGTAATTCAGTCTGAAAACCTGCCTCAGCATAAAATCTCTCTAAAACAGCTGTAAAGCGTGTCTAGGAAAAATCAGAACAGTGTGGATGTGGACAGAAAGTGTAATTTAGAGTTGGACAGTGAGCTTGTGATATCCCCAATGGTGATGGCGTACAACAAGCCAAGACATTATTTGGGGTATGTTGTTCTAAAGGAGAGTTTTTCTCTTTGTTAGCAGAATAAAAAGTTATTCAGAATTAAACATTTAAACTACTACAAAATGTATTTGTCTGAGTAATAGAGGTTAACTTAAGTATTTGTGACATTTTTAAGGTTTAGCATAGCCCTGCATTCAAAAGCTTTCTCTGGAGATGTTTAAAAACAGTGCACTTAAGGACATGGTCTAGGGATTAGGGAGGTGTTGGGATGAAGGTTGAACTAATTGATTGTGGAGGTCCTTTCCAGCCATGATGATTCCATAATGATTCTATGCTATGTGTGCTCTGATAGCCTTTTATGAGGGCGTAACCAGGTGGATGGATGATGGCAGAGCAGTGGATGTGACCTATCTTAAGTAAGGCTTTTGACATAGTCTCTCACAGCATCCTCGCAGCCAAACTGAGGCAGTGTGACCTAGATTTTCAGGTAGTGAGGTGGATTGTAAACTGGCTGCAGGGTAGAAGTCAGAGAGTAGTGGTCAATGGGGCAGTCTAGTTGGGGGCCTGTATCTGGTGGAGTGCCCCAGGGATCGGTGCTGGGACCAGTCCTGTTCAATCTATTCATTGATGACTTGGATGAGGGATTGGCATGCACTGTCAGCAAGTTTGC